>CM038468.1:43336430-43936430 GCA_021464415.1 Lonicera japonica | reverse complement strand
TGCGCTTGCGGATTTGAGCTAGTCGCTAGTAGTAATGGTTTTGTATTTATTGGGATTCGAATTCGTTATGTTCTCGAACCATTTGTCCTTAGAGTTACTCAGTGATAAATAATGCACTAGATTAATTCTTATTGTTAAAAATTAAAATAAAAAGGGAATGAGTATTGAGTATATTGTGGATTACTACGTGTTTATACTTGATGCTTGATCCATATCAAATGTATATGGGATATATATATATATATATCATGTCTAATCTATATCAAATGTGTATATTATTTATTAGAATTCAGGGGTACGCTTGATGTACGTACAATATTATATTTAATAATTTATCATATTATATAAGGTTTTGTATTTATTGGAATTCGAATTCATGATGTACTCAAAACTGTTTATCCTAAAAATTACACAGTAATAAACTAGATCAACTTTTATGATTAAAAAGAAAAACAAAAGGGGAATGTATCTAGCACTTTGTAAGATTACTACTTGTTTATGCCTATGCCTAATTATCTATATCAAATGTGTGTGGTATATATATATATATATATCATGCCTAATCCATATTAAATGTGTATATTATTTATTAGAATTTGTGGTATGCGTGATGTGCATGGAATATTATTTTTAATAATTTATAATATTATATAGACTTTTAAAACACCTCAAAAACGTGTGATAATATTTAATTATTTAAATGGTAAATGTATATATATATTCTTCATACCTTATGTTTATTTTTATTTTTAAAATGTGAAGGGCATTTGCATAGTTTAGTATTATATGCACCAAAAGATCGCATGCATTTAACAATAAAAGATATAATATACAATATGATATTTGATCTTTTAATTTTAATTGAAACCCCCATCTTTTTTTTAAATTTTTGTTAGCCATATCTTTTATGTTTTGTAAAATGTTATAAACCTCTCGTGTTTTTAACATTCAATAATTATGCCAGAAACTTCCCTCAAACAAAACACCAAGTCAACATCTAACTATTTAAGATATTTTCTCAATGATATAAAAAAAACCCTTTATCACCTCGCTTTTTTACTTTACATATTATTTAGGAAAATTATTATTATTTTTTTTAAATTATTTGATTGTGTAGATCAAATGGTAGAAGATTTTTGGTTGTAACCAAAATGTCTCATGTTTGATTCATATATAATTGGCTTGTATAAAAAAAAAGAATGGACTTTTATTTTTTTTAACATATTTAATCATTTTCTTTTCCTTAACTAATTTTTTTTATATATTTAGTAGATAATAGTGTAATGGTCATTTTCTCATTATTTTCAATGGGTTCTCACTAAAAAGAGATGAGTGTAGACATTTTATTTGAATTTAAAGGAGATCAATGCATTTTACAAGCACACAATTGGGTCTATTTGGCTTGTTATCAAAAGAAATAGTCAAATTTACTCGTATAATTAAATATAGATTATTTTTATAAAATGCAAAATTTTAAATAGAAGTTTTAATTTGAGATAAAAATGTGGATTTGTTTTCTTTTCCTCAATAATTAGATAAACTAAAATAAAACTATAAGATTGCGTTTAAAGTGAATGATAAGAGAATAAGATTGAATATCATGATAAATTATTAAATCCACAAAAATTTCTTATTTCACTAATTTTTATCAAATATGATTAAATTACTTTATCCTCTTTTTTTTTTTTTTTTTTATCAAATACATCAAACGCGCCTTAAGAAAAATAACAAGATAACTCTCACAAGATGTTGTTAGAAGTAATACCATATTTATTATCTTGCAAATTTCTTAATCTAGTTAGCCTTTTTATAACTATACTGAACATAATTAATCGAAGTGCAAATAAGTTGTTTAGTAAAAAAAAAGTATATATATATATATTAATTTAAAAAAAAAATATATATATTAATTTAAAAAAAAAGGGAGAGAGAAAAAAGAAAGAGGGGCATTACCCCTTTGTAAACTGGAAAAAGACAACAAAAACTCATCTATTTCCTTCTGTCATCTTTCTGTTCTTTTTTATTATCTCTCTCTCTCTCTCTCTCATCCCACTTTTCAGTATTTACAAAGTTAACTACCCTTTCACATTTTCCTCCTCAAAATTTTCTTACACACAGATCCCTCAGAATCTAATTCCCCAAAAAATTTCCCCTCGATTTCGTTGTCATAGATTCGATCCATCCTCGTTTCAAATCCCTTCGGATTTCAATTCATCTCCTCACAATTCTCTTTCTGTCTCCACAATTTTTCCATCTAATCTAATGTATCATAAAATTAGGTTACGGTTTCTAAACACTCGCTCCTAAAATTAGGGTTAGGGTTTTGAAATCATTTATGAAATTCTTTCAATTTTTGGATGATTGTAATCATATCATCATATATATACTATAAATCCTTATTCCTTATGTTGTGTTTAATTTACGTTGTTTCACTGATCTTGGGGATTGGATAATTCGGTGGATCTGAGAATTGATTAAAGATTTAACCTTTCTGCGATTGATCGGAGTTGAAGAGATAATTGATTCAGATATGGATCAACATGTGATTGGTGGCAAGTTTAAGCTTGGGAGAAAGATTGGGAGTGGATCTTTTGGAGAGCTTTATTTGGGTATTTATTAAATTTATATTTTTCACTAACATCATCATCATACATATGCACGTGTAATTATATTCACTGTGGTTTGATTTTTTTCTTTTTTGAAGGAGTAAATATACAAAATGGAGAAGAGGTTGCTGTCAAGCTGGTATGTATTGAGGGTATATATTTACACGCTGAACTATATTGTTTTGGATTTGATTGTCTTGGATTGTGATTTGTGAACTATGAGATAATTTGTTATTGATTGATTGTGAACTATTTACACGATTTGGCTTTTTTTATTTTTTATTTTTGTTAACGTCCTCTAAGAGCCCCTGTGGAAAAGAAATAGGTTGTTTATTTTTAATTGCATTCCTCTTTGCTTAGGATGCTGAGGATTCCCTCGAAATTTCTTTTTCTTGTGATGGTTAATTTAGCACCAAAGAAAGTATAATATTGTCCTTTTTAAAGGAGATTGTTTAATTGGTAATGCAGTTGGTCACTATTCTAAAGATAAATAATGTGGCTTGAAGGGTTTTAATGGATTAATTAACATTTTTATATATAATCATGGGATGGTAAAGTTAGGAGAAAGACTATATTTCACTACAATGTTCTCAGATAACTTAAATTTTTAGACACAAACACTTGGGACCCATCGTTGCTTGATGAGCAGTTTGTCCTTATTCCTCAACCTGAGCATCTGATTGAGAAAAATTTATACCATATACTTGAATATTTACTGCGAAGTTATTTAGTAAGTGTGATCAACTTATAATTGGTTTGCAAGTCGAATTTATTGCACCCTTCACTTGACCTTTTTTTTTTGCAGGAATTAGCTAAGACAAAGCACCCCCAGCTTTACTATGAATCTAAATTATACATGCTTCTTCAGGGAGGAAGTAAGTTTTCTTCTTCCTTCCCCCTGCTCTTCAAGTTCTTGATTAGTTTTTAAATGTTGTTTGTTGACTTATTGAACCGAATTTCTGTGCATATTTGTTTATTGAATGAAGCTGGTATTCCCCACCTCAAATGGTTTGGAATTGAAGGGGAATATAATGCTATGGTTATCGACCTTCTTGGACCAAGCCTAGAAGACTTGTTCAACTATTGTAATCGGAAGTTCACGTTAAAGACAGTTTTAATGCTGGCAGATCAGTTAGTAAGTATAGACTCCATACTCCGTGAAGAAATGTACATCTAACCATTTTAGTAGTAGTACTTACCTTCTTCCTTTTTTGTTTTTTTCCACAAAGATTAATAGAATTGAATATATGCACTCAAGAGGTTTTCTGCATCGTGACATAAAGCCTGATAACTTCTTAATGGGTTTAGGGCGTAAAGCAAACCAGGTATGTTCTCTATGAAGTGCCTCAAAATATACTCCATTTCTATTTGAATAAATGGTCAGTGTTGACACATCTGGGCCCGTTCACTCTAGTATATATCTGGATTTTGCCCCTTAATTATTTTAATATTTTCTTTCTTACTTTAGCTGGATAAATCTATCCGTGTACTTGAGAATGGCAGTATTGTGAGTTATCTTTTCTGGTACATTTGTGTGGTATCTTATTTACTTTCTTTGCTTACTATAACGTATATTCATCTCAAATTTGGAACATGACTAAACATATCTGTGCTATATCCAAATATCTTAAGTAAGGTTTTATAAAGGTTGTTAGATGCATGAAAATGTAAGTCTTGGACCTCTTGGTTTAGAATAAGAGCACAAAAACGGATTTAATGGCCAAAATTGTCTTGTTCTATCTCAATCCGTGTAGAAATTTCTGCAGGCAAGTCTGATACTTCAGATTCAAGTTTGATCAGTTATGTTGCACGATTAGGAACTTAGTATGATACTCAATAATTCCAACGTGGATCAGAACTTTCTGCAAGCACAATACTTTGAAAGTGCAATCAATCCAACTTTGGTCAAATTTTAGTAGTACTTTTCGATAGAAAGTCATTGTTGACAAATAAATCAGTCGACGAACTTAATCTAAGATGAAAAATGGTCGTAACCAGAACTGTGAGAAGAACACTTTCCCACAAAATAAACATCCAAGTAGAGAGATGTCTGAGGTCAAAACCAATCCTTTTGGGAAGTAAGACCACCTTCTTCCATGAAAGATGTGGGATCAGCTTTTTTATATATCCCTTTCATGGACTGTTGAAGAATTTATAGAATGTGTTGATCAGGTGTGAACTGCAAACCGGGAACCTTAGGTGGATCTAGGAGAAGTGCCATTTCAATAGAGACTATTGTTTTCGAATATAATTTGTTGAACTAAACAATAAATGGACCATATATCTAGCTAATATTGTGCATGAAAAAGATATAGCTATATATTGAATCATAACACCTGATTGTTTTGGTACACCCGTGCTTGCGCAGTTATGTGCTAAACAAGCTGGACATGGAGAAACATGAATTGGACGATAGGAGTTGGTGTCTTGGTGATTCTTTCTTCTTTAAAATCCTAATTCCATGCGGTTGATGGGATGAAATCATGAATTTATTAATTGTATTAGCAGCCCAGCCCGAGTAACAAAAATTAAAAAAAGAAAAGAAACAAAAGAAAGAAGACAAATAAAAGGAAATATTCTGATCATCCTACTGATGTACAAGTGTGGGTTATCGTTTGCGTACAAGTTATAGCTTTGCAGTTTAGACTAACTTTTGAGGTTGTTGGGGTGAGAAAACCACTGTTCTAAAAGGTTGATGCCTAGGCAGCTTGGGTGGGTTTTTTTCACTACTTCCCCTTTTCTCTCCAAAAGTATCATTTATGATTGGCATTAGTATATTTAAAAATAGAATAAACAAAAAATACCTGCCAAGCCCCTCCTGCCTACAGTGTTATAACTTGTGAATGGTTACAGAAACAAAAGAAAAAGAAATTTTTTTTGGACTTAGTCAAATAGTTGTGCGAGTGGCACAAATCTTATGAGCTTAGTACATTAAATATGTACAGAATCAATGTAGTGTTTATTCTCCATTTTGATACACACTTGGACTTGTTAAGCAGACTTAAATTTTGTATTGGTTTGAGAAAATTCCATGTTCATTGGTAGCAGTGAGACATCTTTTCTGCACTTCATTGTTCAGAACATAAACTCATTCCAGTAGTTTCTCTATTTGCTTTTCCTCCACTTTTTGTGGTTGATAGGATATATCCGTAAACATCTTTTTGCTGGTTTATTTTATTTCAGGTGTATGTGATTGACTATGGTCTGGCCAAAAAGTATAGGGATCTTCAAACCCATAAGCATATACCTTACAGGTATAGAATGTGACATTCCATTTGTTCTACAGAATTTGGTTTAATTATATCCTAATATACTATTAATGTTTGTATGCTTCTCTTGCCCTCTTATTCACTACTTTTCTCTGTTTATGCATAATTTTGAACTTGTTTTTCACTTCTTCATGAGCCTTTGGGCTTTGACATTTTAATTTTTATCATGGGTGCTCACAAAACATTCTTTCAGGGAAAACAAAAATCTGACTGGCACAGCTCGTTATGCGAGTGTTAACACCCACCTTGGAGTTGGTGAGTGAGCTCTACTCATGACAATTACTAACTGAAGAAGTCCCTTATCTTGCACTTTTCACATTTACCTGGTGTTAAGCTATTAAGGGTGTGATTTGGTATCATTAATTGCAGAGCAAAGCAGGAGGGATGATTTGGAATCTCTTGGTTATGTGCTTATGTACTTCCTGAGGGGAAGGTTTGTCACACGATTGACACTTTACCTATATCTAAATTCATTCCCGACCCACAGAAAAAAAGAAAGAAGACGAAGAAAAACACAAAATGTCACTCAATAATACTTTTTTGTTGCAGTCTTCCCTGGCAGGGGTTGAAAGCTGGAACTAAAAAGCAGAAGTACGACAGAATCAGTGAAAAGAAGATGCTTACTCCAATTGAGGTATTATCATTGAATCCTATTAGTGTTTTCGTTTAGAAAGTTGTTGACTATGATTAGGTCTGTAAACTGCCAGATACTATACTATGCATTATCCTTATCCTGTTTTAATGAAACTATCCAAATCCTTATTCATATTCTTTCAGATAGTAAGTTAAATTATTCTTATCCATATCTTATCGGATTAGTCAGATTTGGATAATATACGTATCCATTTGCCTTTCTAGTATGCGTGCCGTACATTGCCCTATTTTAGGTTGATCTAAGAATTAGCACAGTCTTAAGAGAAACATTTGACTACATAATATTTCAATTAAGGTTTTACTACATACTACATATGATTAGAAAAATGATGGGTTTTTTAAGCGACTTGAAAAAGGCTCAGAGAATATATATGTATATATACATATTTTAACTATATATGCATTATAGCAGATACAGATATCTGGGAAACGGATAGCCACGTATATGGATAATTTGCCATTTTGCCTTATATATGGATTATATTTGTTGGATGCTCTCATTATCTGTAGTGGTTTTCTCGGATTTTTAAAAGAGTTACCCATATCCGCTCTTCTGAAAAAAGTATTCCAGGTGACACTTTTTAGATCACTAAAAGTCAATGCCCGCAAATGCAATAGATGTTCAGCTATGTATTTGCGTTGCTAAAAGAAACATCACTATTATGGGGCTTTTCACTAATATTTTTGAAAATCTAGTAGATTAAACGGTAAAAAGTTTAATTCATATGAGGGAATATTTGCTACTTTTCCTTATTTTGTCTTTCTACAGGGGCTCTGTAAATCTTATCCTTCAGAATTCATTTCATACTTCCATTATTGCCGATCATTGCGGTTTGATGACAAACCGGATTATTCATACTTGAAGAGGCTCTTCCGTGACCTCTTTATCCGAGAAGGTGAATTATCTCTTGAAGCATTTTTACCTCAAATTGTCTTCAAAATATATGAAGTTTTTCAAATGAATACAAAAATTAACATAATGCATGTATTATAACTGTTGTATTTGTTGCAGGTTATCAGTTTGACTATGTATTTGACTGGACTATATTGAAATATCCGCAGATTGGCTCCAGTTCTAAAGGAGGAAGGGTTAGTGTTTCTCATAGTTAATTGGCTTATTTTTCTGTTTCCATTGATCCATGGTTTTGCATCTTATATATGTAATGTCTTCTCCCTAATCAGCAACCGGTTGGGAAATTACCTTTGAACCCTGGACCATCCATGGAAAGACCAGAAAAGACCTCAGGTCTGTTTTGAAATTTCTTGCAAGTTTGTTACTCCTGCTGTCTCAAAAGATAGTCCCACTTTGACTTGTTACTTTGTAAGGAAACAATATTTCAACCTAATTACTGGCCAAGAATACAACTTATGTTACCTTGTGAGATTTTGGTACATTGGTTTATGTCCCACAAAGAAAACGGGACTATCAATTTGCAACATCCTTAAAAGCAAACTGGGGCTATCAATTTGAGACAGATGGAGTCTTTAACTTATTATGATTTTTGGGATTCCAATTGCTTTGTTTGTGTCGAAGATGTAGATTTGAATTTCTTGTGGTTGAAAGTTTTGTGTTTCCTTATATATATAATAACACCGTGTGATCTATTTGAAACGATGGTTGGATGTCATCTAGGTGCACGAGAAACACGAGATAGACATCCAGGTGCTGTAGAGGCATTTGCTAGAAGGAACGTGTCTGGTGATCACCCAAGGCACAGAGCTGAAGATATACCATCATCCAAGGAAGTGGTGAGTATCAAGAAGGAAAATCTTACTTATTCGTGAAAATAATTGGTATACTTGGTGTACCATATGTCGGTTAGTTAGCCCTATGGTGAACTCTGAATCTTTACTGCTGAAGGAAATCTCTGAAAAGGGTGTTCGATATTATTTGGCTCTGAATGTTGAATATATGACATTTTGCTATTTTATCCCTATTATTATGATATAGATCAATAACTAAAGAATAGAAAGAACGGGGCACCAATGGATAAAATTTCATTAAGTTAAATTAAGCATTTAGTGCATGACTTGCCTCTTAATGCTGAAGTTTAATCCAATTCAGCATTAAGAAGTGATAAAACAAAACTGTCTTACCTTAGTTCAACATTAAGAGGTAAAAACAAACACCACCTTCATCCTTGCTCCTTTCATTTGTACATTTGCCCTGAAAGTTATTTTTACAAAGGTGCTTATGCTTCTCTTTCTGCTACCTCTCTAGCACACTGACTTGGAAAAAGGCCGTGTTGCTCGAACCGGAAGTGCATCAAGGAGGGCGGTTATGCCTGGTGGACGGCCAAGCTCCTCAGGCGAACACGGTGAGAACCGGCCGGTTCGGCCGGGCTCAGGCAGTGGGCGTGTGTCCACTACCCAGAGGGTCCAGTCCGGGTTTGAGGCAAAATCGTCTTCTTTCACTCGTGGAGTAGGAGGAACAAGAGGCGGTCGTGATGAGGCTCTTCGAAGCTTTGAGTTGCTAACAATTGGCACAGGAAAGAGGAAATGAATATATGTATGTTAAAAACAATGTTGTTCTTTCTTCTTCTTCGGGTCCCAATTTCCCATTGGAGGAACTGATTATGTACTACACTACACTTCGTTTAAAGTTAAAATACACGGATATAAGAATTTTTGGGATCCATTCAGAGTTGAACCTCAGAATTCGGATACAAGTCAATATCTTTTTTCATCTCCCTCTATTAATCATTGCCTTAATGTTTCCTCGTGAACTCATCGAAAGGGTACGAGAGAGAGGAAAGAGAGAATAAAGTTGGCCCGTCGAGGGAAATGTTAAATATCAATCTGAGGATGAGACCACCTGATAATGCTTGTTCTTATTTTGTAATTTACATCAGTCAAAACCACCTTACAACTGTCCTTTTGCAATATTGTTAGTTTAGATATGAAGTAAGGAATTATATTTCATTGAGTTATGAAGCTATTGGAGGAAATGGCTCCTCTCTATTATCTTTTAATTTAATTTTGTCTAATTGGGTTTAGTTCAAGAATTAAACACTGAATTTTTTTCATAAAACTTGGGGGAGATCAGGAGATATTTCTGTAATATACTGTTCATCTCAACAAAATTTAATTA
This sequence comes from Lonicera japonica, assembly GCA_021464415.1. Taxonomy (NCBI): domain Eukaryota; kingdom Viridiplantae; phylum Streptophyta; class Magnoliopsida; order Dipsacales; family Caprifoliaceae; genus Lonicera; species Lonicera japonica. Next base: position 43,926,810 of record CM038468.1, on the reverse strand, counting down.
GAAGATTTAGTTTAAAAGTGAGTGAGATGATCACTTAAAATTTTAATGGTTAAAAATAAACGAATGCATCAAATTATTATTACATCCACTTTTATATATTATAGAGATTATCTCCAGCAAGGTTCATAAAAAAAATTCATCCGTTTAACTTTCAAATTAGACCGCCTTGGACCGATTATGAGATCTTGGGAGTTTTTGCATTTTGTTTCTTTCTCATTTTCTTGGTTGTTTATTTAGTCTTTCAAGCACAATTTAATGGCGTTCGAGGCATTTAAATTTGTAGTTACACTTTTGAAAGAGACAGGGCAATTTTATAACTACCAAATTGTTGAGGTTTGGATAACAAGTCTCCTTTTGAGAGGAAGATTTGCGAATAAAGAAATCTTTTCCACATACGGTGTCAGATTATTGTGTGTAAATCTCGTTTGACTTAATTAATTAGGGGTGTTTAAAAACCGAACTGGACTGCCAAACTGAATGGACCGGATCGAAAAATGGACCGATTTGGACCGGACCATTTGAATTCGGTCCAGTTCAGTCCAAATTTTGAAGGACCGAAATGGTTTGGTCCGGTCTTCGGTCTTACATTTTAATATTTTGATTGGACCAGACCGGACCGGTATTATTAATTATATATATATATATATATATATTTGAATATATATTATTAATATATAGCCTAAACATTTAAACAGTCATAAACTCACACGCCACTCTCCCTCTCCCTCACCCTCACCCTTGTACGTCACCCGTCTCCCTCACTCAAACCTCTCTCTCTCTCTATATATATATAACCATGGCTTCACCTTCTACACCAATCGATCCCACTCTCGCTCCTCCTGCCGATCCCATCGATTCCGTGCCTGAAGTTGTGTCCCAAACCTCTCGCTTCCTCTCCCTCATTGGTATTTTCCCTTTCTTTTCTTTTAATTTTTTCGATTTGGATGTTCTGTTTTGTGAAAAATCAATGCAAATGATATGGGGATGATCCCATTTATATATAGACGCTAATATATATATATATATATATATTAGGTGACTTATTATACCCATTTATATACTTATTCTGGCCTTGGAATTGGCCTTTTTTGAATCCATATTCAAAATATCATGACCGATAAAAGAATATTAAATATAATTATTTATTAGGTTAAAGTTAGTGCCTTTTTTTTTATTATTTTGCTTGCATAAAAATTAAATTGTAGCTCTTAATTTGCACCGGCCAAAGTGTTACATTACTTTATAAAATACCAAATAATTGACAATCAACAAATGAACAAATTATGTAATGAAATGTGCACAAGTTAATGAACACAAATGGGTAGGAGATAATGGGTTATAGGACCTCGCTCCGTAATATTTTATAACTCTAAGGACGGACTTATGTTTAATAAAGAGAAGTAGTACTAATTTCATAATTTGGTTTTATAGTAAGGTTACATTTCATAATATTAATTTATTTTAAGAAAAATGATAAATGTTGATGGACAAATATACCTATAATTAGTTCAAGTTAATGTTAAAAGTAACAATCTCTCTCTCTCTCTCTCTCTCTCTCTTTAGTCCCCATTTCTTCTTTTTTCTATCTCTCTCTAAAATCAAACACCTCGCTTCCCCTCTTTAAAATCGACCGACCAAGCTCAACTCCGACCAAGCTCCGATCAACGAGCTCACCTCCACCACCACCACCACCACCACCACCATTTAACTCTCCGATCGTATCGTCGAAAGGAGCACCGTTCTCATCTTCTTCTTTTTTCTGCAGATGTAATCATAAAACAGATATAACTTTTGATTGAACTGTTGGATTGAACTGATTTTCAGATATGTTGTTCGGAACACAAAGTTACTATACTTGCGCAAAAATCAAGACGATCAGAGGTCATTTTGTTATTGAAATCGACAGCCCAGCGATATTTTTAAAAAAATATGATCATAACTCTTTTTTTTACGAGCCCTACGTCGATCCATATATATATACATATATAAATTGAGTGGATGTTGATCTCATCAATTTTGTTATTCTATGTTTTATAACGATTTTAGCACCTTTTGGTTGTTGTCATGTGCGTTGACAGGTGGTGCTAAATGCATTTAACACCTTCTGCCCTTCTGGTTGTTGTTAGTGGCATAATGGGATGTGAGATGTTATAAGGAAGGGGCATTAGTGTATTTTTTGTACAATATTCTTAATTTATACGGCTAATTTTTAAGTGTCCTTTATAATTATGTTATTATTAGAATGAGCCCTTATGCTTAATTACCACAATGGGTATTATGGTAGACAGAAATACTGTATATATATAGAGTAGGACCTGCAGAAAGGGTGACAATCCAAAGAAAAAAGAAATGCTTAAAAGTGAAATAGTAATCACCAAATTAAACATTTTTCTTCTTTTCTATTCTCTCCCATTTTTCTACTCAATTCTTTTCTTTCTAAGTGTACAGTAATCACCAAATTAAAGTGAAACAGTGATATGAAAAACATTTTACCATTATACCACTACATAATTTATTACTTAATTTCTATTTTTAAATAGATGATATATGTGCATAAGCATTACATGTGCAATATCATTTAGTTAATAAAAAATGGAAGACACTAAAAGTGGTTATGATACCAAATTTATTTATTTTATTTTGGAAAAATTTAGGTACTTAACTAGGTTCTAACTCGCAATCTTAAGAAACAATGCCTTTTGTTTAATTCTCCGCCTATACCTTATTTCATAGGTATGAATTTGCCTTTTTCTTCCTTGTTTATATAACTCGTTTGTATGTTTCTCCCTAATCTAAAGTTGAACTATTTTTTTTAATTTGATTATTTTAAGTTTACTAATTAGTCGTTAATATATACACACATATATATATATATATATATATTATAGTTTTGCTAGATGTGGCTATGAATAAAGAAATTGGAGATCCGAAGTTCGTTGAAGCAACAGTGCATGACATTCCATCTAATCAACCGGAGAAAGAGAAACCTTCTAATAAAGCAAGCAAACAACCAAAGCCTACAAATAAATGAAGGTCTTCGGCGTGGGAGCATTTTACTGAAATTAAGAATGAGGAGGGTTAGTGTATTAAAATTTCTTGTAATTATTGTAGAACTATATATGCATGCGATTCTAATAAGAATGGAACAAAAAATTTGCTTGCTCATTCACCAGTTTATAAGAAATACCCTTATAGAAAGCAAGATAAAAAGCAAAAACAATTGAATATTGAGCCTAAGAAAGAGGGTGGTGTGAATCTTATGGCAACTAATTTTAGTGTTGAAGCATGTTGGATAGCTCTTGCTAAAATGGTCATAATAGATGAGTTGCCATTTAAGTTTGTTGAAAATCAAGGGTTTAGGCTTTTTATGGGTGTTTCACAACCAAGGTTAACTATCCTATCTCGTACTACCGTAGCATGAGATTGTTTGAAACTATATAGAGATAAGAAAAAAAATCTAAAGCGTTTTATTCATGGTAGAAGGCTTTTCCTTATTACGGACATATGGACTTCCGTCCAAAACATAAACTATATGTGTCTCATAGCCCATTTTGTTGATGAAGAGTGGAGGTTGCATAAAAAAATCTTGAACTTTTGTCAAGTTGAAAGTCATAAGGGTGAAGATCTAGCGAAAGTCATTGAAACTTGTTTACTTGAATGGGGGGTAGATTCCATGTTCACCGTTACCGTAGATAATGCAAGTTCTAACAACGGTATCATTAAATACCTTACAAGACGAGGATAAAGGGTATTGTCTTAGAACATGAGTTTCTCCATGTTAGGAGTTATGCTCACATTTTGAATCTCATTGTTGGTAATGGTTTAAAGGAGTTAGATGGGTCAATTCTTCGAATTCGTAGTTCGGTGAAGTACGTAAAGTCATCCCCGGCTAGATTGACAACTTTCAAGAAGTGTGTTGAGGAGGAAAAAATTGAGACTAAGAGTTTACTATGTCTTGATATAAGAACTAGGTGAAATTTTACATACTTGATGTTAAATATGGTGGTGAAATTTGAAAAGGCTTTTGAAATAATGGAGGAAGACGACTCTAATTTTCTTTTTGCCTTTAAAGAAAAAGAAAGAGGAATTCCTCCCACCAATGACGATTGGAGAGAAGTTGAAAATTTAGTGAAATTTCTTAAGATATTTTATAATGTTACATTGCGTTTTTGAGATTCTTTGTATGTAACTTTAAATTCTTTCTTTAATGAACTTGTATTTATTCATAGTGAGTTGCTTGCTTTGAAAAGAGATGGTAATTTCTTTATATCCAAAATGGCGGAAAGTACGTTGAAGAAATTTGAAAAATATTAGGATATTAAGAAGATAAAATTGTTATTATTTGTTGCGGTTGTTCTTGATTCGAGATACAAGTTAAAATATGTTACATTTTGGTTTGGCCGGTTACATAAAATTGAGGTTGCAAGTAGTATGTCTAGAAGGGTCAAAGAAGCTTTGGTTCGTTTGTATGAGTGGTATAATGTTAATAAGGCTAATAATGTGTCCCCACAAAGAGAGAATCAAGCAAGTGCTAGTTTGGTGGATGAAGGAGATGATGAAGGGCTTGAATTTTTAACCTCCTAATTTAATAAGCATATGGAGTTGGAGGAAAATATAGGGTCTATATCGGACGTTGAAAGGTACATAGGGGAAACTCTTGAAGTTAATGAAAAAGACAAAGAGTTTAGTGTTTTAACTTGGTGGAAAAACAACGGTTACAAATATTCAACTCTTTCTTATGTCGCACGTGATGTGTTTGCGGTTTCGGTGTCCGCCGTAACTTCTAAATTGGCATTTAGTACTGGTGGTCGTGTACTTGACCCATTCCATAGTTCATTGCCTTCAATGGTGGAAGCTCTCATTTATACACAAAATTGGATTCGTAAATCATCATTAACTCCAAATTAATCTTCGAGATGCTTTAGACGAAGTGGAACAACTCGAAAATATTGAATCTGGTAATAAATTTTTTTAATATATTTTTGTTACGTTGTATTGCTAACTTTTTTATTAGTTTATATGTCAATTTATAATATTTATTTGTCTTAAATTTAAGAATTGGTAGATATGAAGATTTGAAGATTGTTTGAAGATGGTTTGGGTGTTTGACACTTTGAAGTTGCTATTTGTACTTTTATGTAGTTATGTTATATTTTTTGTACTATTGTTTTTATTTAATTTTTAAGTATGGACTTTGTATGGAAGTACGGAATTATGGAAGGACTTTGTATTTTTATTAAGTATGGATTGGTAGTAAGTAAGGACTTTGTATTTTTATTAAGTAGGGATTTTGTAGTAACTAGTAAGTATGGACTTTGAATTTTTTTTAACTATGTTTTTTGTGAACTTTTTTAAGTTTTTAACATTTACTTGAGTATGGAGTGTGGATTTGTAAAGTATGTATTTTGTAATTTTATTAATTAACATGAAAATAATGGCATGACATATTATAAAAAAGCCCAAAAAATGGGCCTAAGACAAAAAGCCCAGACCGAAACCAGACCGATCTGGTCTGATCCGGTCTTTACAATCATTTCGATTCGGTTGGGTCTATGAATTTCTAAGAGGGAAATATTCGGTCCGGTCCGGTCCGGTCCATTAGTGTTCGGTCCGGTCAACTAGACCGTGCACAACCCTATAATTTACCAATCAATATATATTTTTGGGTAGCAAATGGCTTATTAGTATGATGACTAGGTTATTTATGAATGACTTGGCAAGCTAAGACGTTTATAAATGAAGTAAGACATGAATTATAGAGGTGGTTTACTAGTGTTAGGGGTCTTACTCCGCCCTTGTTAAATGAACTGTAGGCTCAGAGGGACCTTTTATAGGTGAACATTGTCACAATACATTCACCCAACTATTTTATGATTATTCTGTAATTGGAACAAACGTAGATTTTTGCGGGACAATGATGAAAGGCTGCAATATTCCTCATAAGTTTGTCTAATAAGTATTCTCTAGTAATTCTACCCTCTCAATTTATTATCATTTGGCCGTTGCCTAATTGTCCCTCTTTGTTAAAGAAGTCAATGCTTTCTAATTATATGGAACTTAAGAAAGTTTCTAATAAATCAAGGTTGTAGTACACCTAATCTTTTGTCACAGTGGGTAAACCCATGCTCTTTATTTGGGTGTTGATTTCCACTCTTGTGCCCTTACCGTGGTTGAAAAACATTAATTGCCAGCGTGATGCTCTGTGGTTGATTTGTACTTTGCTGTCAGGTTAAAACACTCCCTGTTTACCTGCCCCTTCAGTATTATGTTTCAGACCTCCGGGAGGTATTTTAACTATTCAGATTCACATAGTAGGCTTCTAATAACCTTGTGAGCTTGTGTGCAACAATCTGTCTTCCATGCAAGCTTGCTAAGTCAACAATAGGGCTACCTATGCTTGTTGATGTGAACTTGTATGTAGGATTTGGACTCATTGACTTCCATGCAAACTTGTATTTTCTTTTCTAAAGCCCAGAACTATCCTTTTTTTTTTAAAAAAGAAAAAAATAAATAAATGAACATATATATAAATTAGTACATGCCCCGCTATTACTCAATGCGTTGACTTCAGTTTAGATGAGTCAACTGCGAATACTTGGTCAAATCAGTATTGACTGATTACAAAAATTAAAGAAAAGGGCAGGAGTGGGGGCAGAGGAAAATTATTCCAAACGGAGACAAGGTGAAAAATAAGATTGGGAGGACCAATAATACACAGTTGAGAAATTTTTGACGTAATTAATATTTAATACGACTACCTTATGATCTGGAATACTAGAAAAATAAATAAATTTACAGCTCATGAGTTTTGTACCAGAAAGTCTAGTGTCCGCAAAGTTGGTGTAATTAAAACTCAGTTTTTTTTTTCGATATATGTTTTTGTTTCTGTTCTTTCCCGCCCTTTTCTGGAATCACTGTTTAAATCATTAGTTAGATTCAATAATCTTTTAAATTTTTTGTATTTTGACTGAATTTTAACTCACGCATCTCAATAGTTTCCAATTTAACTGTTGATTAAGTCCTTAAGATGCGTGATTTAGAATTTAGCAAAACATGAAAGTTGTAAGATGCTACGTATTCTAACTAATGATTCTAATAGTGTCATTTAGAGCGCATATTAGTTACAGCCCGCAAAAGATTACGAAACAAAGAATGTGCACTATCATGACTAATATAATTAAGTTAAAAAGAAAAACTTTATAAAGTAGCATCCGACCATTTATTTTTCCTATTAAGTTAATAATTTATTACATCCTAAAGATTAATGATAGTCTATAAATTATGAAATCTAGAGTTATGATAAACATTTGATTATGTTTTTTATTTTTATTTATTTATTTCTTTTTTGAAAAGTCTAGCAGTAAACATATTTGAAAGATAACACAAATATATATAATAAGGAGCGCGCAATAGTTTTTAAATTTTAAAAATGTATAAAAAATGAAAAATTGTGTGACTAAAATTTAATTAAGATATTTTTAATGACCCGTAGAATTTTCTTCACGGATTACAACCTAATATATATCAATATATCCTCGAAGGTTTGGATTAAGGAATGCTGGCCGATTTGATGATGTCTGGTAGCTGCTGGTGTACAGTTTTGCTTTTTGTTTGTTTTCAATCTTTCATTGTTTGTTTGGTCTGGTAATTAATTTGTAGACCTTTGATGTAGGTGGTGGGTGCTAGGTGGTGGGTTGTATCCGTGGATCGAGTTGCTGTGTTTGTTTTAATAAATTAAGATCTGAATTTACTCAAAAAAAAAAAAACAAAAAAAAGTTTTTGAAGGCTAGAGTAATAGCGTTGCCTTGAAAGTCCTCCGGTCTAGTATTTTAAAATCTATTCGATAATAAGTTAAAAAATGATAATAAAAATAATTAATATTTGCAAGAAGTTGGAAAATGAATTGTGTGACTTGCTAAAATGCCCTCCATTTCTTGCATATTTTTATGAATAGATGTTCTCCATCCTTCTTTATTTTATTTAGAAAAAGTTTCTTTCACATCACCAGAATAATTTTATTCCATGGTAAAATAAAACTAAAAGAACATATATCCCACCACATCATTCAACCTACTTTTCAATTCCTTAGTAAAATCAATCACGTTTGCTATTATTTTTGATTTATCATCAAACATAGCCTAATTGTTCAAAAAGAAAAAGGAAAAATAAAAACACACTTTATTAACTTACTTCCAATACATGCAAGGAGATACCATAAAGAGAAGAGAGGAAAAAAGAAATAGAAATACAATACAATGAGCTTTTACTTTGTCCTTAATTAGTGCCGAACAACGTTGAACCCTTTCAATCTAGGAGTCACCATCACACTACTAACAACGTTCATATGGTGTACAGGGACGTTCAGACTTATTTGGGGGGTCAATACAATTTCCATATCTTGTGGAATTGCATATTGGGTTTTTACTGAGAGCGCTATAAGTGATTCTTGATGATTTTCCGGCCGCAGCAGGATTGTTGTCGTTGCCTACGGCCGAAGGGCTTGTTGACGATTTTGGTGGATTTATCCCGACGTGACTTGCACCAGTACCTGCACATACAAAATTGTTGAGAGAGGAAAAATGATGTGTTATCTTTAACGCCAACCACAAATTATAAATGAACAGTCACATATGATACATAAATATTGATGAAAGTGTAATTTAATACTTGTAAAATTAATGCGACCAAAATAACAGAATTAATATAATAGTCGATCAACCATGACAAATGTTACATATATACATGCTATATATATAAGACCCGTTTGATAACAACATAGAAAATGAAAATGAAAATAACAATAATTGATTTTTGTGAGAAGTTGAAAAATAAGTTGAGACATGTGGTGAGATGTCTTCTTATTTTGCGGTTTTTTCGATGGAGAAATTTTCTTTGGTGGTTGAGCAAAAAAAAATTTCCACAAAAAATTATGAAGAATAGAAGACATATACTCATAAAATAAGCATGAAATGGAGAACATTTTATTACATACCTCAACTTATTTTTCAATATTTTTTTACCAAAGCAAGTGTATTTTTTTTCGTTTTTCATATTGTTCTCAAACAAAGTCTTATTATATATAATTCTTCCCAGTGATTTGGTTAAAATTCACCTTACATGAGGCAACCCGTTAAATTAGTATCATCTGCATCTATATATCAAAAAATATGACGCGTACTCTTCCTTCAAAATTAAGAGGCTATATTCAACTTCACAACATTTTTAAGCGTACGTAATTCTAAAGTATAAAATATTAAAATTAGATTTAATTATTACATGGTCATACCCGCTAATTTTCGTGGAGCTATTCCCGGTGACAGTACTAATAAGATGATCAAAATCAGGCACAAGACACATCCGGTGTTAAAAGAAGCAGCTGATGATTTGCTCCTCCCCATTTTTGACTCTCGATCTAAAGTACACACCTCTTCTAATTTTGTGTGTACGGTCTTTGTTAAATTGTAAGTATTGTTCGGGGTGGGATTAGTGTTCTTTACACTATATATATATATAGACGCTTTGTCTGATGGAGTTTTCATCAGTCTTATTTTTTCCATTGTTTTCGTGACTCGATCTTAACGTGTGGAAGCTGTTATGATAGACCCACTCACCCTCCCGCCTTGAGGTGTACATGAATTAAAGTAATAACTTTTAACATTTATATACACACACAGATATATATATATATAAATGAAAAATGTTAAATTGTATCGCGAGAATATATGTTAAGTATATTATAAATAAAAATAATGAGTATCTATATATATATATATTAGTTAATGTATGTTAAAATTTTATTTTTTTTATAAATAAAAATTTATCATGTACCTTTAACCACACGTTAACATATCTTTATATAAATTATTACATGAGCTGCTGCTACTCAACAACTTGACTTCAGTTTAGATGAGTTCACTGCGAATATATATATACACATTTACTTGGTCAAAAATTCGATATTAATTGCCTGACGACAAAAATGGAAAGGAGGAGTGGGCCGGGAAGAGAAAAAGTATTCCAAATGGAGACAAGATGGAGAAGAAGACCGGGAGACCAATAATACAAGGTTAATCGAGAAATTTTCACATCCTAAATTAAATTTTACTTCTGATTTTCACATTCTTTTTCAAAGATAAAAACTAAAACACAAATTTCAGTGTGTTCGATCAATGGTAAAAAACAAATCTTATTTAATATTATTTAGGGCGAGATTCGCACATAATTATATATAGACTTCAAAGGTAAAGATCATTGTTTGTTTCTTCATAAGCTAGATTCGGAGCTAATCTAACAGTTAATGTGCTTATAAATGATTTCCCTCAGTTAATGGACTCTTAATTTAATTTAAGATGGAGTGAGGGAGTGTTTTCCTGCTTGGGAAACATAAAATCTTAATCAGTTTCAAAGAAGAAATAATAATAATAATAATAATAATAATAATAATAATAATAATGAGGGAAGAAAACAAGAAAAACCCCGAAGTTTGGGGTTATTTGCAATTTTGACTCCAATATTTGAAATCTTGCAAGTATGCCTCCAAAGTAATTTTCACTGCAAATTTGAACCTCCATCTAACTCCTCTGTTAAAGTTAACGGGAAGCTAACGAGACAACCAAACTTCAGGGTTTGTCGTGTTTTTTTTTGATTATAATAATAAAACAATTACTTTTTCTACCAAAAACAAAATGTATCATATTTATACATAACAAGTAATACTATTATAGTTCAAATTTTAAAAAACTTAGATTTGAATTTACTTTTATTAGACAATATTATAAATTAAACATGGAAACTAGAAAATTTTAACAATTCTTACTGGTGTACTAGCATTCAGTTATAAAAATGTTAAAGTTATAGAGGTTGCCGGCCCCCCCCCCCCCCCACCCCCCCCCCCCCCCCCCCCCCCCCCGGGCATAGCCCCCCCTCCATAAAAAAAGAATTACTATATGTATGGTCTAATATATAATGTTGACATCAATTACAATAAGAGAATTTGTTTTATATGACTAAATATTTAAGAGAAATTTTGATATTTACCATTGTAGGTAAAATTTAATAGAAAAATCCTTAGAAGCAAACAAATACATGAATGCAATTATTGTAAAATAATAGAAATGGATGTTCTCATCGTTAAATGTATTATTATTTAAATTTTTTTTTTTTTTTAAAAAATAACTCTTAATGTCAATGTAGAAGTTAAAAAAAAAATGCGACAAAATCGTTTATAAGCACACCACAAAAATCCAATATTTTTATATGTAATATGAGTAATATATATATATTTTTCGCAATTCGAATTTCAAAACCTATTAAAACAATTCTCAAATAACACAATAGATAAACACATGCAAGGGAGGCACAAATTTGAACCCTCTTCAAATAACACTTAATTTTTTATTTTTTTTAAGTGATTGTGTTAGTTAGAAGCATGTAGATTTAGTAAAAAAAATTATTTTTCCTTTTTATTTAGAAAATTAGTAGTTTTTTTTTAAGTCATTTTTGCGAAGTAGTAGAAATTTTAGGTACTTTTTATTTATTTATTTTGCTTTTTGATGTGTTTTCGTTGCCTACATATTTTCTCATTTTCTATTAAAATGAGAAGTTTTTTTTTTAAAAAAAAAAAAACACAAAAAACTCTAAAGTTTGGTTGCCACGTCAGCTTTCCATTAACTTTAATAGGTGAGTTAAACGGATGGTCAAATTTGCAGTGAAAAATTACTTTTGAGACACGCTTGTAAGGTTTCAAATATCGGAGTAAAGATTGCAAATATCTCCAAACATCGAGTTTTTTTTTTTTTTTGTTTTTTTCCCTAATAATAATAATAAGTGCATCATTTACGAGTGAATTCTAAATCATGCATCTTGAAAGTCTCCAATTCAGCCGTTGATTAGGGCTTTAAGATGTGTGATTTGAAATTTGGCAAAACATGAAAGTTGTAAGGTGCTATGTATTCTAACTAATGATTCTAATAGCGAGTCATTTGGTGCATATATTAGTTACAGGCCCGCAAAAGATTACGAAACAAAGAATGTGCGCTACCATGCATGACCAATATAATTAAGTTAAAAGGAAAAACTTTATAAAGTAGCAGCCGACCATTTTTTTTTCTATTAAGTTAATAATTTATTACATCCTAAAGATCAATATAGTCTACAAATTATGAAATCTAGAGTTATGATAAACATTTTATGTTGTTTATTTATTTATTTGAAAAGTCTAGCAGTAAGCATATTTGAATTAAAGATAACACAAATATATATAATGAGGAGCAATGGTTTTTTAATTTTGAAAATGTATAAAAGATTAAAATTGTGTGACTAAGGTTTAAGATATTTCTTCTGACCGGTATGATCTTTTTCACAGATTAGAAACTAATATATATAAATTTATCCTCGAAGGTTTGGATTAAGGAATGCTGGTTTGATGATGTCCGGTAGCTGCTGGTGTACAATTTTGTTTTTTGTTTGTTTTCGAGCCTTGTTTGTTTGTTTGGTCTGGTAATTTGTAGACCTTTGATGTAGTGGGTGCTAGGTGGTGGTTGTATCCGTGGATCGAGTTGCTGTGTTTGTTTTAATAAACTAGGATCTGAATTTACTCCAAAAGTTTTTTTTTGAAGGTAGACTAAAAGCGTTGCCTTGAAAGTCCTCTGGTCCTGTATTTTAAAACTCTATTCATAGCAAGTTGAAAATGATAATAAAAATTATTAATATTTGCAAGAAGTTGGAAATTGAATTGAGCGACGTGTTAAAATGCTCTCCGTTTCTTGCATATTTTTATGAATAAATGTTCTTCATCCTTCTTTATTTTATATGGAAAAAGTTTCTTTCTCATCCCCTGAATAATTGTATTTCATAAAAAATAAAAATAAAGTTAAGAGAATATCTCAGCACATCATTCAACATACTTTTCAAGTCCAGCTTATTAAAAAAAAAATCAATCGTTTTTGTTGTTATTTTTAATTTATTATCAAATAGAGACTAATTGTTCAAAAAGAAAAAGGAAAAATAAAAACATACTTTATTAACTAGAAGATTAACTTCCAATACAAGGAGATGTCCAGAAAGAGATTAATACAGGAAAATAAAATAAAAAATATCATACAATACAATGGGCTTTTACTTTGTCCTTAGTACCGAGCAAATATGACTAATTCCACTTAATGAAAACGTTGAACCCTTTCCATCTAGGGTACTGATCGGGAACAACGATTATATGTGCTACAGGCACGTACAGACTTCCCGATCGCAGCAGGATTGTTGCTGTTGCCTACGGCCGAAGGGCTTGATGACGATTTTGGTGGATTTATCCCGACGTGACTTGCACCAGTACCTGCACATACAAAATTGTTGAGAGAGGAAAAATGATGTGTTATCTTTGACGCCAACCACAAATTATAAATGAACAGTCACATACGATACATAAATATTGATGAAAGTGTAATTTAATACTTGTAAAATTAATGCGGCCAAAATAAGAGAATATAATATAATAGTCGATCAACCATGACAAATGTTACATATATACATGCTATATATATAAGACCCGTTTGATAACAACATAGAAAATGAAAATAAAAATAATTGATTTTTGTGAGAAGTTGAAAAATAATTTGAGACATGTGATGAGATGTCTTCTTACTTTGCGGTTTTTTCGATGGAGAAATTTTCTTTGGCAGTTGAGCAAAAAAAAATTTCCACAAAAAATTTTAAAGAATGGAAGACATATACTCATAAAATAAGCATGAAATGGAGAACATTTTATTACATGCCTCAACTTATTTTTCAATATTTTCTTACCAAAGCTAGTGTTTTTTTTTTTTTTTTTTTTTTTTTTCGTTTTTCATATTATTATCAAATGAAATCTTAGTATATATAATTCTTCCCAGTGGTTTGGTTAAAATTCACCTTACATGAGGCAACCCGTTAAATTAGTATCATCTGCATCTATCTATCAAAAAATATGACACGTACTCTTCCTTCAAATTTAAGAGGCTATATTCAACTTCACAACATTTTTAAGCGTAATTTTAAAGTATAAAAACATTAAAATTAGATTTAATTATTACATGGTCATACCCGCTAATTTTCGTGGAGCTATTCCCGGTGACAGTACTAATAAGATGATCAAAATCAGGCACAAGACACATCCGGTGTTAAAAGAAGCAGCTGATGATTTGCTCCTCCCCATTTTTGACTCTCGATCTAAAGTACACACCTCTTCTAATTTTGTGTGTGCGGTCTTTGTTAAATTGTAAGTATTGTTCGGGGTGGGATTAGTGTTCTTTACACTATAATATATATATAGACGCTTTGTCTGATGGAGTTTTCATCAGTCTTATTTTTTCCATCGTTTTCGTGACTCGATCTTAACGTGTGGAAGCTGTTATGATAGACCCACCCACCCTCCCGCCTTGAGGCGTACATGAATTAAAGTATTAACTTTTAACATTTATACATATATATAAGAAAATGTTAAATTATATTACGAGAATATACGTTAAACATATTATAAATAGAGGCAATTAGATATAAGGCCTTATTATAATAATAACACAATAATAAATGCCAATTATAAATTAGCATTTCAAATTAAGGACATTATATTAAAAAGATATTAATGCCCCTTCCTTTTTTAACTAATAACACAATTAACCTAATATATATATATATATATATATAACTTCAAACATCTAAAACAAACGATCAAACACAGCTGCAACCAAATCCCAATCAAAAAATACCAAAGCACACAACGATCCATCATTGCAACTACAGACATGAATCAAGAAATCGTTCCAACAATCAATTCCGATTTATTATCCAGGTATTTTTTTCAAAAAAACGCATATATATTGCTTCCATTCATCATTAAATACACTTGTTCATCGTCAAATACACATTATATTGCTTCCATTGATCATATTTCTTAGTTTTCAATATGTAGCTGTTTGTCGTGCTGCTAAATAGCTTCTACACATATAAAATCGCTTGTTATCGTGTTGAAATCTCCTACTAAATCGCTTTTTACATCTTCTAATAATGTGAACTGACAGAGGGTGCTAAATGCATTTAGCACCTTCTGGTATATTGCCAAATGTGATAACATATGGTGCTAAATGTCATTTAGCACTTTCTCCTTTTCGTTGCCAAATGCGATGACAGGGGGTGCTAAATGCATTTAGCACCTTGTCTTTTCTTATCAAATGTGATGACAGGTGGTGCTAAATGGCATTTAGCACCTTCTATTTTCTTTTCAATAGTACTGAATGAGGGTGCTAAATGCATTTAGCACCTTGTGGTTTGTTGTCAAATGTGATAACAGGTAGTGCTAAATAGCATTTAGCACCTTCTATTTTCTTTTCAATATTACTGAATGGGGGTGCTAAATGCCATTTAACACCTTGTTTGTTGTCAAATGTGATAACAGGTGCTGCTAAATAGCATTTAGCACCTACTGGTTGATGTCCAGCTAGTGCTAAATGGCATTTAGCACCTTAGCACCTCTGGATTTATAATCAAATGTGATGACAGATACCACTAAATGCATTTAGCACCTTGTACTTTGTTGTCAAATGTGATAACAGCAGGTCCTCAATACCACTTAGCACCTACTGGTTGCTGTCCAGCGGGTGCTAAATGCCATTTAGCACCTTAACACATCTGGTTTTATAATCAAATGTGATGACAGGGGGGGCTAAATGCATTTAGCACCTTCTATTTTATTTTCAATAGTGCTGAATGGGGGTGCTAAATGCATTTAGCACCTTGTGGTTTGTTGTCAAATGTGATAACAGGTAGTGCTAAATAGCATTTAGCACCTTCTATTTTTTTTTCAATATTACTGAATGGGGGTGCTAAATGCCATTTAGCACCTTGTTTGTTGTCAAATGTGATAACAGGTGCTGCTAAATAGCATTTAGCACCTACTGGTTGATGTCCAGCTGGTGCTAAATGGCATTTAGCACCTTAGCACCTCTGGATTTATAATCAAATGTGATGACAGATAGCGCTAAATGCATTTAGCACCTTGTGCTTTGTTGTCAAATGTAATAACAGCAGGTCCTCAATACCACTTAGCACCTACTGGTTGCTGTCCAGCGGGTGCTAAATGCCATTTAGCACCTTAACACATCTGGTTTTATAATCAAATGTGATGACAGGGGGGGTTAAATGCATTTAGCACCTTCTATTTTATTTTCAATAGTGCTGAATGGGGGTGCTAAATGCATTTAGCACCTTGTGGTTTGTTGTCAAATGTGATAACAGGTAGTGCTAAATAGCATTTAGCACTTCTATTTTTTTTTCAATATTACTGAATGGGGTGCTAAATGCCATTTAGCACCTTGTTTGTTGTCAAATGTGATAACAGGTGCTGCTAAATAGCATTTAGCACCTACTGGTTGATGTCCAGCTGGTGCTAAATGGCATTTAGCACCTTAGCACCTCTGGATTTATAATCAAATGTGATGACAGATAGCGCTAAATGCATTTAGCACCTTGTGCTTTGTTGTCAAATGTGATAACAGCAGGTCCTCAATACCACTTAGCACCTACTGGTTGCTGTCCAGCGGGTGCTAAATGCCATTTAGCACCTTAACACATCTGGTTTTATAATCAAATGTGATGACAGGGGGGCTAAATGCATTTAGCACCTTCTATTTTATTTTCAATAGTGCTGAATGGGGGTGCTAAATGCATTTAGCACCCTCTGCTTTTTGGTGAAATCTACTATAATCCAGTGCTAACTGACTTTTAGAACAATTATATTACTTCTCGCTATGTTTACAATAGGTGCTAAATGATTTTTGCAGAAATATTGACAGAGGAATTTTGGGCAAAGTGCATTACAATGATTATAGTTTTGGATTCCAAGTGAATCTAGGTTTATCACTTGATGTATTGAAAAGGTCAATCTGCCAAAGGTGGTTTGATATAAATCCATTACATTTGGACCTAGTCATCTCTCGTGATGGAAAGGAGTATGTTCTCGATAGTAATGAATCTATACAATACATTGTTTGCTTTGCAGCTGTTCAAAATGTAGATATCATAGACATAGTTGCAAGGAGAAGTGATGGTCCTAGATCCTTGGTTTTAGACAATAACTCTACTACTAGCTCCTCCAATTGTGGGACTTTAGAGAGCGAGGCTGAATCTCATACTCAGCCACGCCAATCAAATGCTTGGGAAAATTGTATTATTGGTGTTGGACAGAGATTCCCAGGTGGTGCAGATGAGTTCCGAACAAGTTTAAAAAAATATGCCATCCACAAGGGGTTCAAGTTTGATTATAAGAAAAATTCTAGTGATCAGATTACGGTTGTTTGTAGTAGGCAAAAGGATAAGGGGTGCACGTGGAGAATACATGCTTCTCCAAAGTTCAAGTTTGCTAAGTTCTTCGAAATAAGAAAAATGGTGGGCGAGCATACGTGTGGAATTACTTTCAAGGATTTAAGGAACCCACAAATGACAAGCCAGGTTGTCAAGTCAACTGTTTTAGATTTGATTCGGGACAAACCTCTCACAAAACCATCAGACATTATAGATTACTTTAGACGTGAGTTTGGTGTTACCTTGAGCTACTACTTCGCTTACACCGGTAAGAGCCACGCGATCAAGGAAGTACACGGTGACGATTATGCATCATATCAACAATTAGCATCCTACACTAATAGTATACGAGAATCAAATCCGGGAAGTTACGTAGTCCTCGAAGTTGACGACAACACTAGAAAGTTTGAAAGAGTTTTCATAGCATACGAAGCTTGTATATACGGATTCAACTTCTGTCGAGCTTTAATAGCTTTAGATGGTTGCCATCTTAAGGCAAAATATAAAGGTTGCATGCTCTCTGCAACTGCAACTAATGGTGATGGAGGTAAGTTCACCAATTATTTTTCTTTTCATTTTCTGTCTCATTTACAGCATAATTAGTGCTAAAAAAGTGTGGAGCACCATAGTTGTGTATGAACAATGCTTCCAAAAAAGGTTTAGCACCCCAGTATCTGCAAATTAGCTGGGTGCTAAATGCATTTAGCACCTTCTGGTTTGCAATAAAGTGTGCTCACATGGGGTGCTAAATGCATTTAGCACCTTCTGTAAAACTGTGCTGAAAGAGGATGCTAAATGAATTTAGCACCTTTTAGTACCCTATGTCTGTTGAACACAATGGTTGTGGAAACGTTTAGCACGACTGCTGTTCTTACTCGATTGTATTATTTATAGGTATGTTCCCGTTGGCAATGACTGTTGTTGACTCAGAAAATGTTGCTAATTGGGAATGGTTCTTAAACCATCTGAAGGTTATTGTCGGAACGTTTAGACAAATAACGTTTATTTCTGACCGACATGTTGGCTTGAAGAATGGAATTCCTAAAGTATTCAATGATTCATTCCATGCTTATTGCCTTTTCCACTTGAAAAAGAACTTCATATCAGCACTTCCCAAAAGTTTTAGGAAAAAGAAATTAGCAGTGCAATTGTTCTCGAGTTGTGCAAATGCTCGTACGGTTGATGAATACATGGAGCATTATCGAGACCTTGGCATCCTTGCGGGCGAAACAATGAATAAATTCTTAGAAAGTGCACCCGTTGAACGTTGGGTAAATGCATTCTTCCCGGGGAGAAGGTATGGTGTTATGACTTCAAATATGGCTGAAAGCTATAACTCCTGGATTATAAATGAACGTAATCTGCCAATTACAACAATGCTAGACCAAATTCGGGTTAAGGTAATGAAACAAATGTCAGATAGGAGAGAGGCATCCAGGAGTTAGAGAAATGAATTGTGCCCGTCTGTTGAAAACAAGCTGAAAGATAAGGTCACCGAGAGTTCCTCATGGACGGTGACTAAATCTGACGATACGTTGTATGAAGTTAGAGAGCAAAAGACTTACCGCGTAGATCTTCAAAGATGGCACTGCGGCTGCAATTCCTGGTACATTGATGGTTTCCCGTGTTCACATGCTGTTTTGAGCATACTCGCAGATAATAAAAATATTTACGAGTACATTGATCCGTGCTTCTTAGCAGTAAACTATAAGAGCTCCTACTCGAAACCAATTTATCCAGTCCCAACTTCTGGTCCGAGTGCTAATGTATTGGCAAATGTAACTGAGATATTAGCTCCAGATTGCAACACGCAGCCTGGTCGACCCAAAAAGAATCGATTCGACACAAACACTTCAAGTACGAGGAAGAAACGCAAGTGTGGAAGATGCAACAAGTATGTTTATCACAACAAGAAATCGTGCACCGAGCCAATTGCTTAGAAATAGTGCGGAACCTACATACATAGATATTTGATCTTATACTCATACAGATACCTTACAGAAAAATTATTCATTGCAACTAGTCCTGTTCTAACAATTTCTTACAATTTCTATTTTCTCTTATAACATGTCCTCAAATTGTTTAAACACCTTTTGATTGATAATGATTATTTTGTGAACATGGTTTAATGTGTTATCTTATATTCACAAAATGTTGCTAAAATATCTTTTAGCACCCCTAGAATACTTCTACCTCTGTGTTCATGGATTTTTTTTGTGATGTGTGTTGACAAGGGGTGCTAAATGCATTTAGCACCCCCCGGATTTTTGTAATCTCTGTTGACAAGATGTGCTAAATGCATTTAGCACATCTTGGATTTTGTAATCTGTATTGAGAAGTGGTGCTAAATCCATTTTAACACCTCTTGGATTTTTGTAATGTGTTATCAGATGGGTTGCTAAATGAATTTAGAACTCCCTGGATTTTTTGTGATGTGTGTTGACAAGGGCTGCTACATGCCATTTTAAGCAGATCCAGGATTTTTGTATTGTGTGCTCACATGGGATTCAACAAGTTAAACAATTGATACTCAATAAAGACTTTTAATGTAAATAAAATCTAACAACAACGCTTACAAAAATCACCACTCATCAAATTCCTTCACATTTTCCACTATATAAGTATATTGACATTCACATCTATGTACAGGATTTTGTAATGTGCATTTAGCACCTCCTGGATTAGGGTGCTAAATGCATTTAGCACCTACTGAATTTTTCTGATGTCTGCTCACAGAGGATTCAACATATTAAACAAGTGGTCCTCTAAAAAGAAATCTCACAACAATCACTAGTCATCAAAATTCTTTCACATTTTTCCATATATACAAATATATCAAATATTCACAGCTATCATTACAAAAATACTTACAAAAATAACTATTCATCAAATTCATTTAAATTCGCCTGCATTTTCAACTACAAATGTTACAGCATCATCAATAATAGAATTAAAACTATCACCACAACCACCGCCTTTATCCGCAGATTTATCACCATCTCCCTCCTCGGCAAGTTCTTCGGGAACTCCTTCTACTACAGGTTCCCAGCTATGATCCTTATCAGTCAACAACAAATGAGTAATTTTTGCACGCTTCATCTGCATCAACTTTATATCCATAGCTTTCGGAACTTCTTCACCGCGAAGAAGTCTTTCAATAAATTCACAGACGAATAGTGCACAATCAGGACTGCAAACAACATAAAAACAGAGGAACAAAAAATATATAAGTCCAAGGAGTAAACAATGTTATAGCACAGTTTATCAAAAAAGGATGCTAAATGGACTTAGCACCTTCAGGTATCATTTGTCAAATGTGTGATGAAAGGAATGTGCTAAATGCATTTAGCACCTTCAGGTATTGTTTGTCAAAATATGATGACAGGAAGGTGCTAAATGCAATTAGCACCTTCAGGTATTGCTTGTCAAAATGTGATGAAAGGAAGGTGCTAAATGCAATTAGCACCTTCAGGTATTATTTGTCAAAATGTCATGAAAGGAAGGTGCTAAATGCACTTAGCACCTTCAGGTATTGTTTGTCAAAATGTGATGACAGGAAGGTGCTAAATGCATTTAGCACCTTCAGGTATCTGTTTGTCAAAATGTACACTTTGATACAACATATCTTGAAGGTGCTAAACTGATTTAGCACCAATTGTCCACCAAAAAAACAAAAAAGTGTTTTTTTTTGACACTGGAAAGTACTTACTCTTCTCCTTGCTGCACACACTCTGCCCTAATGACCTTTGTCTCCTTCAGTTTCAAATCACCCCGGTCCTTCAAACGCTTCATTACTGCTTTCTTCTACACATATCAAATAAAAACCAAAACATTAGAATCATTACTGTGAACACTAAAAGTAATGAAAAAGTTTTCAAAAAAAATACCATCTGTACGGCTTCCTCGTAATAGTGGTCCTCCACTTTCTTTGATTGTTTTCCTCTTCTCCTCGGAAGCATTGTGTTGTAATGAATCCAGAGTGTAAACTGGGTAGATTGAAAACAAGAAGAGTCCAATGATAACCACCACTGTCGCCAAGAGACCTCCCGTGGTTCATAGGGAAACATAAGATATTTAGTTTCCACGGGCATTTTAATTATATCATCCTCAAGACAACAATCCTTAATAAAGATTGCAATATCATCCGTATACCTTGCTGCAAATTAAAAAAAAAATTATATATTTAGCATCCAACACAACACCAGAAAAAAAACCATTCAATTACAATTACATAATATTAAAAGATAAAAGTATTACCAAGCAGAAAAGAAAATATTAACACTTATCTCTTTGTTCCATTTCTTTTGATATGTACTTGACATACCAATCAATGATCTGCATTCATAGAGAGCACAGTTTAGTAAAAATACTCTTAGATTTATACAATTCTATCACCTTATAAACCATAACTTTAAAAGTTATTATAACAATACCTGCCCATCCACAAAATGATTGCACATCAAATCTTGAAGAAGATAGCCCGATATGAATATTGACATATTGTAACTTCTCCAAGCCAAGGTATCCCAGTAAAAGTACAAAAAAAAAATTCAGCACAACAGTGCAAATGCTGAAAGGAGGTGCTAAATACAATTAGCACCCCCTGGATTATTGTCAAATGTGATGACACATGGGGTGCTAAATGCATTTAGCACCTTCTGGTTTGTTGTCAAATGTGAGGACATGGGGGTGCTAAATGCATTTAGAAACCCCCTGGATTGTTGTCAAATGTGAGGACATGGGGTGCTAAATGCATTTAGCACCTTCTGGTATTGTTTGTCAAAATGTGATGACATGGGGTGCTAAATGCATTTAGCACCTTCTGGTTTGTTGTCAAATGTGAGGACATGGGGTGCTAAATGCATTTAGCACCTTCTGGCATTGTTTGTCAAAATGTCATGACAGGGGGTGCTAAATGCATTTAGCACCTTCTGAGATTGTTTGTCAAAATGTGATGACAGGGGGTGCTAAATGCATTTAGCACCTTCTGGAATTGTTTGTCAAAATGTCATGAAGGGGGTGCTAAATGCATTTAGCACCTTCTGGGATTGTTTGTCAAAATGTGAGGACAGGGGGTGCTAAATGCATTATTAGCACCTTCTGGTTTGCTGTCAAGTGTGACTACAGCGGGTGCTAAATGCATTTAGCACCAACTTATTTCTTTTATAACAACTATATAAAATAAAATACAATGAAATTAAAAATAATACATACGATTTATTTGCATTCTTGAAAAACGTCTCAACGACCTCCCTTTCATTGTCATCAAGATAAACCAATCTATTTTTCCTTTAGATAGCGCGAGCAGAAAATTTCCCGCAACTTCATCATCTACATTTGGCAACTCATCAACATTGATGACTTCTTCTGCAATTGCTGCGGGTGCAACTTGTTCAGCTATCTTTCCAAAATTTTCCTTCAGGGAATCATCTTCCTTTGCCGATTCCCGACTCAAGTCAATGTTCAAATCAAAAACTTGGGAGGTCACCCTCCTTCTTTTTTTCTTCACCTTTAACATCTGGCCTCTTTTTCATCATCTCTTCTCAACATCAACACCAACATCTTTTGGAGAATCTTTCTCCACTAACAAGTCCTTCTTTGGTTCACCTCCTTTCTTGTTCTTCCTCCTCTTATTCTTCTTTCCTTCATCCTTTTTTCCTCCCTCATCCTCATCCTCATTTTCTTTCTTCCTCTTTAAATAGTAATATTCATAATCACTATCGAACTTAACCTTCCTCGGTTTTGCTTTGAGTCTTATTATGATTGATCTCATCTTTTTTTCTTCACCTTTCTCTTCTTCCCTTATATTTTGTTCTTTCAATGGTGTCTCAAATTGCAAGTCTCCACGTACACCAGAACAAACAAGGTCAACATATGAGTCAGGGTCGTCTTCTTCTGGTTTATCACAAAAAAACAAACTCTGGATCAATAAAATCTTTACGTTTGCTCAGTTTTGAGCATCATTTCAAGCTCTGCGACCCTCTTTTTCAGATCTTTAATTTCCTTGTCTTTGTCGTCACCTTCCTTCACCACTTCTGCTTCAGGAGTGTGCCACTCTATGAATTTCATGTCCTTAGCTGTCTTATCCGCATAATGCGGACTCAACAACACTTCCTCCTCCGCAGAAATATTCCCTATTTCTTTGGATACCTGGATTATGAAAGAAAAAGAATGTTAAAAAAGATAAAAATTAATCATAAGACCATATAAAAATTTTGTCTTCATTACCTTTGATGCATCCAAATCTGCAAGCTCCGATTCATAAAGTATAACGCCTCAAGATGTTTATGTTCCATCGAACAAACCTTGGCGTATCATCACTATGCCCATCATATGGTTGAACACCATTGTAGTGTTCACAAAACCAATACTGCAATTATAGAAAATAATGACTTTAAAAAAAAAAAAAAAAAACTCATAAAAGCCCACAGCATCATGTAACTTGAATGAAACTATAAAAAGATTTAGAAACTTAATTTACAAGTATGACACTGCCTATTAAAAACTATGATGTCAAGTGCTGCAATAATTATAATAAAATATGATTTATCACCATTTTATGCATGAAACGATAAATAAATAACATAGTGAACAAACATCACAACAAAACAGAGGGTGCTAAATGCATTTAGCACCCTCTGCCAGGACATTTGACAAGAAAAAAAAAAGAAGGTGCTAAATGGATGTGAACAAACATCACAACAAAACAGGAGGTGCTAAATGCATTTAGCACCCAATGTGAGCACATATCACAACAAACCAGCAGGTGCTAAATGCATTTAGCACCCCCTTTCAGCATTTCCACTGTTGTGCTGAATTTATCATTTGTATTTTATTGGGATAGCACCATTGCTTGGAGAAGTTATAATATGTCATTTTCATGAGGTGCAACTATATCACAAACATTGAATAATTAATCACAAAATTTAATTTATAAAATATAATTAAAAACAAGAAATAGAATTTAAGGAACTTACAAGCAATTGAATAACACACCCGGGAGTCCGGATGGGGTCTTTGTAATTTTTCTTGACCATTTTCATCAAATGATCATGTATAATGGTAGCCCACTGGAAAATCAGCTACCTTATCCAAATCTTCAACACAGGGCACAAAACTTAAAGCAAGTGCCTTACTATTTAAGTTAGCAAAAAAAAAACAGTTGCTAACAAGTAGAGTATAAGGCACCGTGCAAAATCCTCCTCGGCGCCGTCTTCCAAAACAGTGCTCCGTACAGCCGATAGAACACTGGAAACTTTCAACGACGACTCCCCTTTGAATCGCCTCTGCATGAATTCTGAACCACACACGGATTCAGACGACCGTGGCATAATCTTACTGCCATGCTTTGGCAGTCCAAAAGTAACGGAAACATCATCAGGAGTCAATTTAACTTCCTCCCCAGCAATCAAAAAAGCAGAATGCTTTTCCGAATAGGCAGAAATAATCTTCTTGCCTACTTGACCAATCATTCCGATATGATCTGGAATGATTTTATCATCAAAAATTGCTTTAAACATAGAACCAAATGGCGTCTTCATCATAGCTTCAATATGACCATTTTTAATCTCGCCCCGACCCTTCAAACTAGAAATTTCCTCAACAACTACTGCAAGGTTGCATCTAAACACAGTTGGTCTAGACACTTCTTTAACTGCAGATTTTCCAACCCCCCCTGATTTCTTTCCAACTTTAATCAAAACTCTACTTTGTTTCTTGTTACTTCTAGATACATTATCCTTCATTTTCCTCTTTGAAGAAACGCCCTTTTTCTCAGAAATTCTTCCGGAAGTAATCGTATTCATTGTCCCTTCAACACAATTGATATAAACCTTCATTACCACTGTTATCTAGTGGCATTATAAAAAACAAATATACACATATATCTAGTTAGCAATCTTACAATAATACACATCAATGTCCTAAATCTGTTTTGCTGTCAAATTTGCTCAAATGGGGGTGCTAAATGAATTTAGCACCTCCTGGTTTGATATCAACTTTGCTTCCTCAAATGCAGGGTACTAAATGCATTTAGCACCTCCCTGTTTTCATATCAACTTTGCTGACAGGGGGTGCTAAATCCATTTAGCACCTCATCTGAGTTAAATGACAGGGGGTGCTAAATTCATTTAGCACCCATCCATTCCTTCACATAAAATGCTACAAAAATAAAAATGTTCCACAAAATCTACGTACAAATTTGAAAAGATGAACAAAACTAATAACAAAAAAAATTGGGGTGCTAAATGCATTTAGCACCTCCTCCTTTGCTTTCAACTTTGCTCACAGGGGGTGCTAAATTCATTTAGCACCCATCCATTCCTTCACATAAAATGCTTCAAAAACAAAAATGTTCCACAAAATTACGTACAAATTTGAAAAGATGAACAAAACTAATAACAAAAAAAATTGGGGTGATAAATGCATTTAGCACCTCCTGCTTTGCTGTCAACTTTGCTCAAATAGGGGTGCTAAATGCATTTAGCACCTCCTGGTTTCATATCAACTTTTGCTGACAGGGGGTGCTAAATGCATTTAGCACCTCCTGCTTTGATGTCAACTTTGCTCAAATAGGGGTGCTAAATGCATTTAGCACCTTCTGGTTTCATATCAACTTTTGCTGACAGGGGGTGCTAAATGCATTTAGCACCCCACTGTCCATAAAAAAAATCATTTAGCATCAATTGTCCATAACTTCAATCGTAACAAAAATCATTTAAAACAAAAAAAAGCGAACAAAAGATAATCAAATAGAATGCTCACAGACGGTGCTAAATCCATATAGCACCCAACCATTGCTACAGATAAAATGATACACAACTAAAATGTTGAGAAAAATTAACACAGAACTCATAAATGTGTTTTCAACTTCAAAATCAACACAAAACCTAAATACAAAATCAACACAAAACTCATAAATCGATTAACAAAACAATAAACGAGTACCTTAGATAAAAAGAGAAGCGACGATAAATACAGCAACAATGACGAATAGCGAATGTGCAGAGAAATAGAGAGAGAAAACTTTGATCGTCTATATAGAGAGAGAAGAATTTTTGATCGTGGTGGTTGAATAAGAGACGGGGGAGGATCGTGCTGGTATACCGAAGGTTTAGCGGGGGTTTTGGCAGGGGCAATTTTGTCCATTAATATCTTTGATAATCCTTAATATAAAATGATATTATTAAAAGTGTCCTTAATTTATAATTAGATAATGAAATTAGTCCTTTTTATTTTTATTAGATATAAATTTGTCCTTTTAATGATGACATATTATAAAGTGAGGTCTTATGACCCATTTTCTCTTATAAATAAAAAACAATAAATATTTATATATGTATATTAATTAATATATATTAAAATTTTATTCTTTCTATAAATAAAAATTTAATATGTATTTTAAATACACGTTAACATATCTTTTTATAAATTATTACTTGAGCTGCTGTTACTCATTGACTTGACTTCAGTTTAGATGAGTCCACTGCAAATATATATATATATATATATGTACGTTTACTTGGTCAAGAATTTAATATTAATTGGCTGACGACAAAAATGGAAAGGAGGAATGGGCCGGGGAGAGGAAAAGTTTTCCAAATGGAGACAAAATGGAAAAGAAGACCGGGAGGACCTATATAATACATGGTTAATCGAGATTTTTTCACATTTTTGGACTTATTACATCGTCCCAAATCCCAAATTAAAATTTTACTTCTGATTTTCACATTTTTTTTTTTCAAAAAGATAAAAACTAAAACAAAAATTTCAGCGCGTTCAATGGCAAAAAACAAATCTTATTTACTATTATTAACTTAGGGCAAGATTCGCAAATAATTATATATAGACTTCAAAGGTAAAGATCGTTGTTTGTTTCTTCATAAGCTGGATATATTCAGAGCTAATTCTCACCGTTAATGTGCTTATAAATGATTCCCCTCAGCTAATGGACTCTTAATTTAATTTAAGATGGAGTGAGGGAGTGTTTTCCTGCTTGGGAAACATAAAATCTTAATCACTTTCAAAGAAGAAATAATAATAATAATAATAATAATAAGGGAAAAAACAAGAAAAACCCTAAAGTTTGGGGGCATTTGCAATCTTGACTCCGATATTTGAAATCTTGCAAACGTGCCTACAAAGTAATTTTTCACTGCAAATTTGACCATCTGTCTAACTCTTCTGTTAAAGTTAACTGGGAAGCTGACGTGGCAACCAAACTTCAGGGGTTTTTTTTTTTTATCATAATAATAAAACAACTACTTTTTCTACCAAAAACAAAATGTATCATATTTATACATAACAAGTAATACTATTATAGTTCAAATTTTAAAAAAGTTAGATTTGGATTTACTTTTATCTGACAATATTATAAATTAAACATGGTAACTAGAAAATTTTAAAAATTCTTACCGTTGTACTAGCATTCAGTTATAGAGGTTACCCCCCCCCCCACCCCCCCCCCCCCCCCCCCCCCCCCAAAAAAAAAAAAAGAATTACTATATGTATGGTCTGGTCTAATATATAATGTTGACATCAATTACAATAAGAGAATTGATTTTAAATGACTAAATATTTAAGAGAAATTTTGATATTTACCATTGTAGGTAAAATTTAATAGAAAAATCCTTAGAAGCAAACAAATACGTGAATGCAATTATTGTAAAATAATAGAAATGGATGTTCTCACCGTTAAATGTATTATTATTTAAATTTTTTAATTTTTTTTTTAAAAAAAACTCTTAATGTCGATGTGGGAGTGAAAAAAATTTTTACGACAAAATCGTTTATAAGCACACCACAAAAATTCAATATTTTTATATGTAATATGAGTAATATATATATTTTTTGCAATTCGAATTTTAAAACCTATTAAAACAATTCTCAAATAACACAATAGATAAACACATGCAAGGAAGGCACAAATTTGAACCCTCTTCAAATAACACTTCATTTTTTATTTTTTTAAGTGATAGTGTTAGTTAGAAGCATGTAGATTTAGTAAAAAAAAATTATTTTGCCTTTTTATTTAGAAAATTAGCAGTTTTTTTTAAGTCATTTTTGCGAAGCAATAGAAATTTTAGGTACTTTTTTTTTTTTTGCTTTTTGATGTGTTTTCGTTGCCTACATATTTTATCATTTTCTATTAAAATGAGAAGTTTTTTTAAAAAAAAAACACGAAAAACTCTGAAGTTTGGTTGCCACATCAGCTTTCCGTTAACTTTAACAGATGAGTTAGACGAATGGTCAAATTTGCAGTGAAAAATTACTTTGGAGACACGCTTGTAAGGTTTCAAATATCGGAGTAAAGATTGCAAATACCCCCAAACATCGAGGTTTTTTTTTTGTTTTTTTCCCTAATAATAATAATAAGAATAAGTGCATCATTTATGAGTGAATTCTAAATCTTGCATCTCGAAAGTCTCCAATTCAGCCGTTGATTAGGGCTTTAAGATGCGTGATTTGAAATTTGGCAAAACATGAAAGTTGTAAGGTGCTATGTATTCTAACTAATGATTCTAATTGTGAGTCATTTGGTGCTCATATTACTTACAGGCCCGCAAAAGATTACGAAACAAAGAATGTGCGCTACCATGACCAATATAATTAAGTTAAACGGAAAAACTTTATAAAGTAGCAGCCGACCATTTTTTTTTTCCTATTAAGTTAATAATTTATTACATCCTAAAGATCAATATAGTCTACAAATTATGAAATCTAGAGTTATGATAAACATTTGATTAGTTTTATGTTGTTTATTTATTTTTTTGAAAAGTCTAGCAGTAAGCATATTTGAAAGATAACACAAATATATATAATAAGGAGCAATGTTTTTTTAATTTTGAAAATGTATAAAAGATTAAAATTGTGTGACTAAGGTTTAAGATATTTTTACTGACCGGTATGATCTTTTTCACGGATTAGAACCTAATATATATAAATTTATCCTCGAAGGTTTGGATTAAGGAATGCTGGTTTGATGATGTCTGGTAGCTGCTGGTGTACAATTTTGTTTTTTGTTTGTTTTCGAGCTTTGTTTGTTTGTTTGGTCTGGTAATTTGTAGACCTTTGATGTAGTGGGTGCTAGGTGGTGGTTGTATACGTGGATCGAGTTGCTGTGTTTGTTTTAATAAATTAGGATATGAATTTACTCCATTTTTTTCTTTTTTGAAGGTTAGACCAAAAGCGTTGCCTTGAAAGTCCTCTGGTCATGTATTTTAAAACTCTATTCGATAACAACTTGAAAATGATAATAAAAATTATTAATATTTGCAAGAAGTTGGAAATTGAATTGAGCGACGTGTTAAAATGCTCTCCGTTTCTTGCATATTTTTATGAATAAATGTTCTTCATCCTTCTTTATTTTCTATGGAAAAAGTTTCTTTTTCATCACCTGAATAATTGTATTTCATAAAAAATAAAAATAAAATTAAGAGAATATCTCAGCACATCATTCAACATACTTTTCAAGTCCAGCTTATTAAAAAAAAAATCAATCGTTTTTGTTGTTATTTTTAATTTATTATCAAATAGAGCCTAATCGTTCAAAAAGAAGAAGGAAAAATAAAAACACACTTTATTAACTAGAAGATTAACTTCCAATACAAGGAGATGTCCATAAAGAGATTAATACAGGAAAATAAAATAAAAAATATCATACGATACAATGGGCTTATACATTGTCCTTAATTAGTACCGAACAAATATGACTAATTCCACTTAATGAAAACGTTAAACCCTTTCCATCTAGTGTCGGGAACAACGTTCATATACTATACAGCGACGACTTTCAGACTTCCTGGCTTGTATGCAATTTTGATATATCCTGGCAGTGCACACTGCTGCATTTTTGGCCGCAGCAGGATTGTTGTTGTTGCCTACGGCCGAAGGGCTTGATGACGATTTTGGTGGATTTATCCCGACGTGACTTGCACCAGTACCTGCACATACAAAATTGTTGAGAGAGGAAAAATGATGTGTTATCTTTAACGCCAACTACAAATTACAAATGGACAGTCACATATGATACATAAATATTGATGCTCGAAAGTGTAATTTAGTACTTATAAAATTAATGCAACCAAAATAAGAGAGTATAATATGACAGTCAACCATACAATTGTTACATAGATACATACCACATAGTCAGTTTGATAATAACATGAAAAAGGAAAAAAAAAACAGTTAATTTTTTTAAGAAGTTGAAAAATAAGTTGAGATATTTGGTGAGATGTTTTCTTACTTTATGACTTTCTTCATGGATAAATTTTCTTTGGTGGTTGAGGAAGAAATTTTTTTCGCAAAAAATTATGAAAGATGAATGACATATAAAATAAGAATGAAATCGAGAGCGTCTTATCACATGACTCAACTTATTTTTTAACTTCTTAACAAATCAAGTGTTTTTATTTTTGTTTTTCATGTTGTTATCAAACGAAGCCTTAGCATATATAATTCCTCCTCCTGGTTTGGTTAAAATTCATGCTACATGACGCAACCCGATAAATTAGTATAACCTACATCTATATATCAAAAAATATGACACGTACTCTTCCTTCAAAATTAAGAGGCTATATTCAACTTCACAACATTTTTAAGCGTAATTTTAAAGTATAAAAACATTAAAATTAGATTTAATTATTACATGGTCATGCCCGCTAATTTTCGTGGAGCTATTCCCGGTGACAGTACTAATAAGATGATCAAAATCAGGCACAAGACACATCCGGTGTTAAAAGAAGCAGCTGATGATTTGCTCCTCCCCATTTTTCACTCTCGATCTAAAGTACAAACCTCTTCTAATTTTGTGTGGTACGGTCTTTGTTAAATTGTGGGTATTGTTCGGGGGTGGGATTATTGTTCTTTACACTATATATATATAGACGCTTTGACTGATGGAGTTTTCAGTCTTATTTTTTCCATCGTTTTTGACTCTTAACGTGTGGAAGCTGTTATGATAGACCCACCCACCCTCCCTCCCGCCTTGAGGTGTACATGAATTAAAGTATTAACTTTTAACATTTATATATATAAGAAAATGTTAAATCATATTGTGAGAACATATGTTAAGTATATTATAAATAAAAATAATAAGTATCAATATATATATATATATATATTAATTATTATATATTAAAATTTTATTCATTCTATAAATAAAAAATTAATATGTATTTTAAATACACGTTAACATATCTTTTTATAAATTATTAATTGAGCTGCTGTTACTCATTGACTTGACTTCAGTTTAGTTGAGTCCACTGCAAATATATATATATATATATGTGTGTGTGTGTGTACGTTTACTTGGTCAAAAATTTAATATCAATTGGCTGACGACAAAAATAGAAAGGAGGAGTGGGCCGGGGAGAGGAAAAGTTTTCCAAATGGAGACAAAATGGAAAAGAAGACCGGGAGGACCTATGATACATGGTTAATCGAGAAGTTTTCACATTTTTGGACTTATTACATGTTAGAATATCTTGAATATTACTTTGGATACCATTGGATTTTACCATTAGATTCCTTCTTTCCTTTCTTCTTCTTGGAACTCTTAAATACTTTTTCTCTTATTTAATCTTTTATATTTACTCTTTTTCACCAACTATTATGATTTTTCCTTTTTTTTTGTAGTAGTATATATTAGTTAGTTTTGTAATGTAAACATAAGATTATAATAGCAATGTAATCCATTTTGAGATTGCTGAAGTTTATTAATATAATCATTCCATTTTTATGTTGTATAATTTGACTTGGTATCAGAGGATTAAATCCCGTTGTCTGGGTTTTATCAAGATCGGCTTCTTCGTCAAGCGGCCGTTATTTTCGTACTCTCATTTTTGTCATCTAAAAAGTTCTGTCCGTTCGTTTGTTTTACTCAAACGATCTCCAAAAATCACCAAACGGATATCAAACGATCCCTCTCTTCCAGAGGATCAATCTAGAGTTTGAATCATCTATTTTCGCCAATCCACGCGCTCTTATGAGCCTCCAGAAGCATCGGCGATTTGAGCTTTTCAGATCTAGATCTCGGGTGTCCAGATCTTGACCTACAAGCATCCGATCACGAATATTTTTGGACCAATCTCTTCGTCTGGACAAGACGAGAACACAGCCACCGGAATAATCTCAAAAAGACACCGCATGAGCTCTCACGTGGGATGAAGTTTCACGCTCCGTCACACTCCGTCCACTCGCTTCACGAGCCGTCAGTTCAAACTGCATCCAACTTTAACGGCGTTAGCCATTACCGTCACCGTTACGTTAGCCTAATGCCGTTAGTTTTAACGGCGTTATCCAAAAGTTTTCAGTATTTACAGTTTGAACCCCAAAAGTTTCTGTTTTGTGCTCATTGGTCCAGATAAGTTTTTGTTTTTTTTTCATTTTGGTCTAGATAAGTTTCTGCTTTTTGCATTTTGATCTAGAAATATTTGTCCCTTTTCAATTTGCCCCAAAAGTCTCTATCTAGCCCAAAAATTCCTAACTTCTTCAATTTTATGCTAAAATCTTGAGTGAATCACATATCTAAATGTTTTCTGTTTTTTGCAACCATTCAAAGAAACGTTTAAAGAAATGGCTGTCGCAGGTTCACCATTCAAAGAAACGGCCATTGCGGGCTTACCATTCAAAGTTTTTGGTTTTACGTTTTGGTCCAGAAAGTTTTAAAAGGTTTATGTTATTTGCAGTTTAGTCCTAAACCTTTTGGGTTATTGTCATTTTGACCCCAAAGTTTCAGTTATTGTAATTTTGGTCTAGAAAGTTTCAATCATCCACGCGCTCTCACGCGTGGAACTTCTACTTGAAGCCCCGTCAAATCCAAATCTAGCCGGGAGACAGTTTTTTGAAAGTTTCTGACTTCGAAATCCGTCTAGAGCTATAAGTTTCCAGCCTAATCTCTCTCATCGGAGTTCATCACCCTAAAAATTCCAGTCTCCTCATCAAAAGAAAATACCCTATATCCTGGACTAGTAGCCTCAATATCCCATTTTTTCCTCTTCATCACCCTAAAAATTCTAGTCTCCTCATCAAAATTATGTCAAACACTGTCCGTTCCAGAGGTGCTCCATGTGTTGATTGC
Organism: Lonicera japonica; assembly: GCA_021464415.1. Lineage (NCBI taxonomy): Eukaryota > Viridiplantae > Streptophyta > Magnoliopsida > Dipsacales > Caprifoliaceae > Lonicera > Lonicera japonica. The sequence continues at coordinate 43,893,401 of CM038468.1, read as the reverse complement.
TCTTATGGCCACAGGTTTTGTCCTTCGTCTTATGAATCGGCTAAATTTTTTTCAAACATGATTGATCGTCGAAGTTATCACACAATCTTCTCTATTTTCAGGATAAAGAATGTTGAATTTTGTTTGCAATGTGTTCTTGAATACAAATATGTTAAGACTCTCAAATCTTTTCTTTTTGACGCTAAGGCGAGAATCGAGAATCCCACTAGTGGTTGTACTGGTCTCATTGTTTCTCTTCAACAAAAGGTAGAAGAGTTGCAATCACGGGTGACAGCATTAGAAGCTTTGCAGTTACAGGTGACGGTGTTAGAGGCTCGACTAGAAAGAGAATATTCTAGTGCTAACCCATCCCTTTCCTTTGCTCTTCATGAAAGTTCCTCAAGGTTCTTATCGTCGGCAGAAAATATTGCACTCGATATTATTCCGATCATCGTGAATCTTCCACAATATAGGATTCTTCCGATCGATAAAGATTTAATGGGATATCCTTCCTCCGGAGGCTTATTAAGGCTCCTCATGTCGATAGAAGAGGCTGCACTTAATATCTTTTCCACTATTGGGAATCTTTCAGAACACAGGACCTCTCTGGCATACCCGACTATTTCGGATTACTAAGCTATTTTGGAAGGTTTTTCAGGGGGATCTTCTCAAGTTGGTTATGTTGCAGAAGTTGCCAGACTAACAAATCCTGACTGGATGTTATCAGGATATAATCCTTTTGATTATTCTTCTTCTGACCTCAGTACTATTTTGAATTTTGGTGCTGATGATTTTCAGATTCTTTCCCCTTTTTTGTACCCTTCCACCTCCAAGTCTATCATTCAATAGCATATCGTTCAGCTTCTCAATAACTGTTTGGGTAGCTTTTTTTTCTTTATCTTTCCATTATCTCTCTTCAAACTTGAGTTGGTCTCTTCATACCACTTTGAGTTTGAGGGAGGGTGTTAGAATACCTTGAATACTACCTTGGATACCTTTGGATTCCTTGTTTTTTTTCTTCTTCTTGGACCCATTAAATACTTTTTCTCTTCTTTAATCTTTTATATTTACTATTTTTCACCAACTGTCATGATTTTTCCTTTCTTTTGTAGTAGTATATATTAGTTAGTTTTGTATTGTAAACATAAGATTCTAATAGCAATGTAACCCATTTTAAGATTGTTGAAGCTCATTAATATAATCTTTCCATTTTTATGTTGTATAATTTGACTTTACATCGTCCCAAATTAAAATCTTACTTCTGATTTTCACATTTTTTTTTTCAAAAAGATAAAAAATAAAACACAAATTTCAGCGTGTTCAATGGTAAAAAACAAATCTTATTTAATATTATTTAGGCGAGATTCGCACATAATTATATATAACCTTCAAAGTTAAATATCATTGTTTGTGATGATGCCTAAAAATGGGTGAGCTCCATGCTGGCATGGATGGAGTGAGTAGGCATCAATGAACACATAATCATGAACAGTAAAGAGAGATGGGTATGATATATGCAGAATCCAAAAGAGAAAAGCATTTACATGTGGTTCGCCTCGGAACGAGGACTACGTCCACACGGGAAAATATGGGTTTGAGCTATATTATTATGAAGGGACACATGGTGGCCATTGTTGGCATGTATATATGATTTTTTCTCTCTGCAACTACTAGTCTCAAGGAAGAAGAAAGTTTTCTCTCTCTACAGTTATATTTTTGGGTTAATGATCTCCCACTCTAAATGAGGCCGACCCCTCTATTTATATAGAACATAGAGGGGACAGCAATACAATAGTGAGTGGAGAGGATTTCGTACAACAGTAAGTGGCGGTGTGGTGAGCAGAGTATATATCCTCTAGGCCAATGAGACGCTTTCTTCGTATAAGGTCGTTACGCCGCGTAGGAGAGAGAAGACGAGCGCTAGTACATGTCGATGATTCATCCTTGGCTGTACGAAAGATACTATTCACCTTTTATAATCTTGTGTCTCGGTGGGCCAAGATGAGTTAATTCGCTTTCTGACCAAGCCAAACTGGTCCTTAGGCCAAGGCGTGATCACTTGGGCCTAGCTCATCAGACCAGAGTGATCACTTAGGCCCGGACGAGTTAGACCAGAGCGATTGCTTAGGCCTAGCTCATTTAGGACAGAGTGATCACTAGGACCTGACTCATTTAGGCCAGAGTGATCACTAGGGCCTGGCTTATTAGACCAGAGTGATCACTTGGGCCTGGCCCATTTATGCCAGAGTGATCACTAGGGCCTGGCCCATTTAGGACAGAGTGATTATTAGGGCCTGCCTCATTTAGATCACTCTGGCCTGCCTCATTTTAGGCCAGAGTGATTACTTAGACCTATCTTATTTAGGCCAAAGCGAATTTTCCACATTTTTGAGTCAGGCCATCTTCCTCCGGCCCTACGCTTTACTCTAAGTGCTCGTCTTTGCCGCATCGGTCATTTTATTAGGCCACGCTCGGTCAATCAATTGCTACCACCTTAATATACCATTTCGACATGTCAAGGTGATGAAAAAGCCCCACATTAGTTTGCTTCTTCATAAGCTAGATTTAGAGCTAATCTAACAGTTAATGTGCTTATAAATGATTCCCCTCGGCTAATGGACTCTTAATTTAATTTAAGATGGAGTGAGGGAGTGTTTTCCTACTTGGGAAACATAAAATCTTAATAATAATAATAATAATAATAATAATAATAATAATAATAATAAGTGCGTCATTTGTGAGCATATATAAGATTATATATCTTGCATTTTGTCTCTCTCATCTATATAAAATTAGTAATGCTAAACTTAATTAACAACAATTCTAATATATCGGCATGCATTCTATGAGTTGTAATGTTATAAGATACAACAAGGGTGTGTTAGTCACGCGAGATTTGAAGCAGGATAAGATTAATTAATCTCGTATTGCGTTTGGCGCAACACGGGACTGGATTGCATTTGAGATTAATTATCATTTTATCCCTTTATAATCGGATAAATATATACCACCCCTATAGGTGGAATTATTTTATCCCATGATTGCCGGATAACAAAATAAATATAAAAATTAATCTTTTTCTTTACACCTTTTAGAAAATCAAATTTATTAATGAAAATTTTCAACCACACAAAATTACATTAACTCAACTAATAAAATTCATTTCTTTTATAATATGGCATATTTATTTAATTAAATGAAGGTACTTATATAAGAAACTTTAATTTTAGAAAAAGGGGTAACATTAGAATTTAAAGCTGTACGTAATTCCCAGTTTGTAAATTTTGCATGTAATATAGAATTTTTCTCCTGAAAGAGTTTTTTATGAAACTTATTTATAAATAAAAGAATTGCATTAGTTAAAAAAAAATGTGCACAACTATTAAAATTGCATATATTTTTAAAAGAAAAACAAGTTGTATTATATAATATCTGGACTTTGTAATATGGAACTCCATCAAATGCAAAGTTTATTAAATCTTTATCTGACTAGTCCTTATCCTGTCTAATCCCGCTTAATCCTTATCCGACTGATTCCTTTCCTATCCTATTCTGCATAATTCCTATCCGACTAATTTTGACTCTTATCCTATTCGGCCTTTATCTTATCGTATCTTATCCTGTCATACCTCCTTATTCAGTGCGCCAAACGCATCCCAAGGGTACAACTAATTAATGTAATGCACCTAGTAAGAAACTGTGATAAGAATTATAGGTAAGAAAAGCATTTTCCAAATAAAATAGCAGATTATATATTCGATATAATTGAAGTGTTTGGCTCATTTAATACTAGCTATATAATAGTGGTTATAAGATAATTAAGGCTTTGGTTATATCATGTATTTACGTTGCTTCAGTTTTTTTCTCAACTATTTTTCTCTCAGTTTATGCTTTTCTTTGGTTATGGTTGTACGGCTATGGCCATTGAAGCCTCTTCCCCTCCGAAAAGACTTCTGACCTTAGAGTCGATCTTTGTTTATGGAAAACCCTAATCCTGTTATCTGAGTAACTTCTCATATATTAATTAGTGCAATCAAATCTGATACTTAATTTAAAATAAGTTTTTCTGTTTACATGGATTCAACCTCCTTAACGCCCTAACCTGTTTATAAGTAATATGGAGGAAGTGCTCCTCCTCTCTCAACTTAATTAAAGTATTAAATAGACTAATTAATTGATTACACTCTTCTTTATTCAATTGTTTTGTTTTTCATTTTAATTGTACAGTCCTCTTCGTAACAGTTGTCTTTAGGTTTTTTGATTTCTCCATCTCATTTACCTTTACATTATTTTATTTTTTTTGCTTTTAAATTGCTTCATTCACTATTTTCCATAATTTATCTATCAAATTATATAGTAATGTTTCTATTACTATATATTAATATGTAGAAACTCAATTTATTTGAGAATCTAATAATCACTCTTAACATTTCATCTCATTGATAGGCGCATAAGTGTGTACTATTTTTTTAGGTAATACAATAAAATAAAACAAAAAATATAATATATATATATACAAATAATTTTAAATTGACCGTTAAAAATATATTTTTTAAGCGCCCATACATTGCATTTGCTAACTAGTGTTAAAATAATAAGTAATGAATTCAATTCCGATAATACATTAGTGTATTTACTTGTCGTGTTTCAATTTTCGGATGAAAAAGCTATATTACAACATCAACATACATTTTTCATATATGGGTTTTGCTAAATAATTGTCAAGTGACTCATTAAGAAAGTAGAGAATGCGGCACAATATATTGTTATTATTGTTAGCAATATTAGTATTATATACCTATATATATATATATATATTATATAAGAGTATAGTGGAATATTATGCACTTTTTATAATATGTTATGGTGGGTATTTCTCTTAATTAACTTTATAAAATGGTTGTCAACCTAAGGCATAGATGAGGTGATTGCCTTGAACCTCCTGTTTTCTGTATATATTAATGTGTAAGTGTAGAATATTTAGTACAAATTATTAACTAAATTCAATCTCATATATTTTGATCCCGCTTTAAGCTAAAAACATAAGCTCATAATTAATAAAATACATGAGCAGGTGAATGTTTTTTGGGTTCACAATGATCACTTTTCAACGAGATTTTCAAAACTTTAAAAAACATTGTAATTCTTCATAATACCCAGACGTATAGATGTTTTTAAATCAAATTCTTATAAATATATGAGCATATGTTTCCATTTGTTATATAATTAATTTTTTTTAGTAAACACAGTACGTGCATGAACTTGCAATACAAAGTCTACTAGTACTGATCAACATAAATTAGCGCAAAAAGGGAGTCGTAATTTAAGTAATAATCACTAATGAAATGTTAGGAGTTCTTGCATTTTGTTTTCTTTCTCATTTTCTCGTTTGTTTATTCATTCTTTCAAGCACAATTTTATGGCATTGGAGACATTCAAATTCATAGTTACATTTTTTTTTTGTGGTCATAATCAATGCAATGGATCAACCAAGAGAATATAAGTTTGTGTTGTTGAAAATGTTGCAGATCGAGTATTTTTAGAAAGAGCATTAAAAACTATAATAGAATTATGATCAATTTGAGACGAAATCATTATCTATTTTTCACGTTTTTGTATCCTTTCAATTTTAGTTATAAAAGGGTTGGTTTATAACCACCCAATTCTTAACAAAAAACAATGTATTGCCTTGTATAAAGGAAAAAAAGGAATTGAACATTTGAACCCTCAGGGTTGTTTTTAAACATAGAAATTCATTAAAATTTTGTAAAATCAAAAGATCATCCAGCCATTCAAGCGTATCCTCCAGCCAATCATCAATTGTCCTAGCGAATTTAGCCAAGTTATTGGCAACCGCATTACCCTCTTGCCTAACAAAAGAAAAAACCAGCCTATTACATAGACTACCCATTCTATTGATATCAACAACAATCGTGCCTCCGGCAGCCAAGCCATCCATATACAACATGATAATCTCTTATACAAAAGGTGGATTATGAGTCATCTGTTTTCAATAAGCGAAAGCCTTATATCATTATATGTTTTTAAATTTAAAAGATGAGATCTTTTCAAAAATAAAAATAATATCTATCCTCGACAAGGTTTAATAAAAGATTTTCAGGACGTTTGATGGCTAAAAAAATTAGTAACGCGTGTTCTAAAATAATAATTAGTTTCGGCGGATTTTGTTATAGTCCATTTGCCGAGAAATATATAAAGTTTGGGAAATAATGAGTAAAATTCGGAAACTATTTGTTTCATATATAAAAATTCAAAGATTGTTAATATTATAATTTATATATAACAGAAGTCTTCCGAATTTTACTGCTTTCTCGAGCTATCTCGATTAATCATGGATAATATTAAATAAATTATTTAGTGCATTTGGTTTGTTTTTACAACGTAACAAAAATTAAGGTTAAATTTAACAGTTATGAGAAAAAAAATTCAAAAAATTCATATCCTTTCCATCCCAATCCTTTTCATCTCAACCATCAATTGATTTATCACTTGTTTAATGAACACAATATTACCTTCAAATATATCTCTATTTCTGTGATTTTATAATACCAAATAAATATATAAACAACTAAACTTATTAGCTTAATTACTCCAATATCTAATTTGCAACTCTAAATTAACCAAATCTCCTTTAAAGATTGTTAATATTATAATTTATATATAACAAAGTCTTCCAAATTTTACTGCTTTCTCGAGCTATCTCGATTAATCATGGATAATATTAAATAAATTATTTAGTGCATTTGGTTTGTTTTTACAACGTGAAAAAATTAAGGTTAAATTTAACAGTTATGAGAAAAAAATTTCAGAAAATTCATATCCTTTCCATCCTAATCCTTTTCATCTCAACCATTGATTTATCACTTGTTTAACGAACACAATATTACCTTCAAATCTATTTCTATTTCTGTGATTTTATAATACCAAATAAATATATAAACAACTAAACTTATTAGCTAACTCCAATATCTAATTTGCAACTCTAAATTAACCAAATCTCCTTTAATTTTGGTTATATGTTCTAACTTTTGTTATGTACAGCAATCTTGCAATGCAAAACATCTATTACTATCAATTTAATATTAGAGCAAAAATATATCTATTAAAATAATAAGTAATGGATAAATTCAATTTCAATAATACATGAGTTTATTTAATTAGATGCATCACAATTTCCGGATGAAAAAGCTATATTACCACACCAACATACATTTTTCACAAGTTTTGATAAATAATTGTCAAGTGACTCATTAAGAAAGTAGAGAATGTCGCATAATTCTTTATAACATGGTTGTCAACTTAAGGCATAGACGAGGTGATCGCTTTGAGCCTCCACAATGATCACTTTTCTACGAAATTTTTAAAACTTTAAAACATATTGTAATTCTTCATCATAGACATAGCAAAGATTTTTAAATAAAATTCCTATAAATCATTTAACATGGTATTATGGAGTTAAGTACACCGAAACATATGTTTCCATTTCTTACACGTGTAAGTAATTAAAAACCACTAATTAGGCCCCATTTGATCATCCCCTCAAATTTTAAATTATAAAATTTATAATTAGGTAATTTACGATTTTTCATTCATTAGTATTTGGTTGTGTAAATTAAAAAATCATAAATATAATAATTTAAGTTTATTCACAAAATCTAAAATTAAGTAATTTCGAGTAACACATAATATTGCTTAATTCTAGAATTAGATAATTCACTCGAACATAATATTGCCTAGTTCTAGAATTAGAGAATTCACTCTAACTCTATATTTCTAGGAGATTGATCTAGTTTCCACACTTGATATTGATGCTTCTAGACAATTTTAAATAACATAGAAGAATTTAGAACATGTTTTATGCTAATATTCATAGTTTCTCATTTAAGTTTTCCAAACACTACTTGAATTAAAATTGAATTATTTATAAATGAATCAATTTATAAATCATCAATCCAAAGTGAACTAATTCTAAAATTAGGCAATTTAAGCAACTAAATGGGCCCTTAATAAATTTTAGTAAGCACAGTGAACTCACAATACGAAGTCTACTAGTGATCAACATTAATTAGTACAAAAAGGGACTGGTAATTCGAGTAATAATCACTAATTAAATATATTCAAAATGTTAAAAAATAAATAAGGTCATTTTCTCCCTCTATTTAGAATGTGAAACATTTTTAATGTAAATATGAACTCATTTATAGATGGTACATTGCATAGTTGTATATCACATTTCAAAAATATTTACATTGCTTTAATTACTAAAAGTCATCAGGCAGTCGGCTAGCTCTTCCGACAAATATAACAAGTCATCAGCCAGTCGACTAGCTCCTCCGACAAATATAGAAAAAATTGGGTGGGCTCAGGCATTGACTATGAGATGACCACCCAATGGGTTCAACTTAGGTTTGAGTAAAAAACATAGTCATAATAATTGATAAATACATGCATGTGCTTATATATCATTTATCTTAATCAAATTCCCAGGTTAGTAATATATCTCTCGACGTACAAGCCATGGCGCCGGATAAAATTGAGTTTGATGGCATGTCAAATATTTTTTTTCCCCACAAATTTGACCAATGTAAATTTCCTTACGTGCTGCTTTTGGCACAACAGCTACAAGCACATATCATTTGAAAGATTCTATAAATACAACGCTTCTAAAAATTATATTCTTATATCCATTATCATTTTTTAGTTATCTTGATTAAAATATACTAGAATTATGTGAAACTCTTGAAAATCTCTTGTTCAATGATAGGACACGTACCATTATAAAAGTGGAAAGGAGAGAAGAATGGTATATAAAAATATAAGATATTCCGATTAACACAATTAAAATTATTATTAACAAGTTCAAGTGATGTTATTCCAAATAAAATAATTAATCCTCATTTGTGGATACTTTGAGAATGGTGCAATACCATCGGCAAGTTGGAGGGGATGTTATTCGATCATATGTCATACTCGAGATATTATGTTGATCTCTATTTGTTTGTTTATTTGTTTTTTCAAACAATTATATAATAAAACTAAAATATTATTCTTTCTAGAAATATTTAAAACATTCTTTTTACTATTTAATTTACTCCAATATTTCATTATAATTGTAGAGCAAATCATATGTTAATTTGTGCCAGTTTAACTAAACGCTTACTATTTTAAATCAGTTCCATATATATATATATACAATAGGGTCATGCAAATGATGATATATTATTATCAAATTTTAGTCACACAATTGGAATGTCTAAGCTATAAAAAGACAAGGCAGTCATGACTTTTTAATTGCCATAAGTAAAATTATTACATTTAATTGCATCACAATTATGTGATTGTAAAGTTACATAACATTCTTCATGATCACTTTTAATATGTCATTATATTGTATTTTTCCTATAATGACTTATATAGAAGTTAGGACGTTTATATTATTGTACTATATAATTATCACCGTATATATTTAAGCAATCTAAAGACTTAGAAAACTCTAAACGTTTTAAAGAGTTATTTTATTAAAAGTAAGGTTTTAAAAAGCAGAGACCTATTCGCATGGCATAGTAAAAGGGAAAGGCAATATGGACCGGTGGCGGATCCAGGATTATGTAGCTAAGGGGGTTTAGTGTAAAAGTTTCGAAATTTTTTTACAAAGAAAATAATGCTAAAATGATAGAAATGTTGTACTTCCATTCATAATTCATAACAAAACCAATAATAACAGCAATAGAAACAACAACAATGCAACAATAATAACAAATTCTATGATCAAGAATATCCAAATAGTCTTAAAGATTAAAGATCAAATCACATATACAATGCATCAACCAAGTTTACTTAAGTATAAAAGTAATATAAGAAAATTTTCGTAGCTGTAAAATTAATCGATTCAACAGCAATAATCAACTCACATAATTAGATTAAAAAGAAAAGGATAATACCAAATTTGAAGAAAATTAACTATGCAGATTCAGAAAAATAGGCCCTAGATTTCAAGAAGAAAAACTACCAAATAGCATATCTAAATACAAATACATAGCTCATATTTGTGTACACACTGCCACGGCATTACTGAGAACTCACTGCCATGGCACCAACGAGTACATTACCATATCACAACCGAGTGTAAAAAGTAGATCCAAAAACCTCATAACAAATTTTGGGATATACACAGCCAAATATAGCTTCGGATCTTCTAAGATTGGGAGAGGTTAGGATTTGAGAGGGTGGGAAGAAAGCTATGAAATTGGGAATGTAGGATTTGGAAGTGCTGTGTTCTATTTTTGGAGATGGGAATGAAATTGGGCGAAGAGTTGATGGAGATGTTATGTTTGTATTTTTTTTTAACCTGCGCTTCCAAGGGGTCGTCCAACCGTACCCCTCTTATCCCTTGGTGCATCCGCCTCCGGCCGAGGTGGGGGCCATTGCCCCTTCTTTAATTTTAGATTTTTCAAAAATTTTATATAAAATATTAAATTAATTACCCATGCAAATTGTTTCCTATGCTTGTTTTCTAGTCAGATATATAATTTAAAGACATAAGTTTATTAATAATGAATGGTGGTTTAGTAGTTAGACAAGAGTATAAATTAAGTTTTCGCCAATGTTCAAATCCTGCTATAAGCATTCTTCTTAGTACCTAATTCCTCCCCTTGACCGAAATCATGAATCCGTCCCTAAATATGCATGATAAGATATACTTTGAAAAAGAGAAGCTAATGCTATTGTTAATGGCATTTACTATGAGAAGCAAAACATGTTATAAAATGTTAAAGTAACAAAGTTGATCATGATTAAGTATTTGGAAAGGTAGAGTCTAGGACTAACACTTCAAATTAATTTTTGTATAACTTCTCTCTAAAAGAAAAACAACACCTTTTTACATTATCCTATTAAAATTTGGTATTCTCTTTTTAAAATAAGAATAACACTTTATAAAAAAAATCACACTTTTCTTCTATTTACTCGAGTGTCAAGTGACAAAAAATTATATCTTGTTATTTGTCAAATTATCCAATTAATTACTTTTAGGGTTATTTGGGTTTTTGTCCTCATTTATATTTCCTTAGTAAAATTAATTTGGTATCCATGTTTAATTTTTATTGGCCTTTAGCCCCCCCAAAATAGATGGAATGAAACGATCAATGGACCTAAATGTTATCTCACTCACATTTGTAGCTAGCCAAACAACTTTGTTAGAGCATCTCCAACCATTGTGTAAATATTTTTGTGTAAATCCTATGTGTCAAGACATTTTTACACAAAACTTGAAGTGTAAAAAAAATATGCTCCAATGGTACATTTTAAACTTTTGTGTAAATTTTGAATGAACCAACAAGATAATTATGCATATTAAATATCATTTTATGCAATTTTTTATTATTTTTTTTGAATTTTGGTATACATAATATCATAACAACAATGGATCTTGATTTGTTGGTCTTGATGAGTAGATTTTAGATATATATTTTTTATTAAATTATATAATTTCTATTAAAAGTTATTACATTTTAAAGTATTGTAAAATAATTGAAAAAAGAAAAGGTTGACGTGGCAGTGTAAACTTGGGTGTATTTTACACATTCATTTAATTTACACAAAAGCTAAATTTAAAAGACTGCTGGAGCTCAAAATTTTTACAAATTTTGTATATTTTATACAAAACCTAAATATACACTACTGTTGGAGATGCTCTTAGACAAAATATTAGTGGCTCTGTTTGAAAAATTACAAAATTGACTATTGTTGATCTCTCTATTTCAAATTTAGAGTTACATTTTAAATTTTATACTTTATATAAAATCACTTATTTAAACCTAATCAACAGGGAAAGATTACATTTTATGTACCTTGGTAAAATATGAAGAGTAAAATTATTAATTTGAGGCAAATTAAAGAGTTATATTTTAAGCTTTATAATTTTTGTGGAATGACTAATTTCAATATTATCGGAAATCATAATTAAATTTCATTTATCTTGATAAGATATGAAAAGTAAAATTTAATTTTGAGACAAAAGAGATAAAATTTATCTATGTATAGTATTTTGCGAGCATGCACACAGGGAAAATGAAAAATGTATAATAAATCTCTAAAAAGTAATAACACAACGATTCTTGTTCAAATTTGACAATAATATTTAAAGTACACAAGTCAAATTTGGAGGAAAATTCAAATATGGATATTAATTATTAAATATATTAGTTTTTTTCTTCGTGAAAGGGACAACGATATAAAATGATATTTCCTTCTTTAAAATAAAATCGCACTCATAGTGATTATTTTATACAAGTTAGAATTTCTCTTTTATGAACCATTGACAATTAGAATTAATAGATTGATTATGTTTGGTGTCTAACAAGAAGATTTTTAATAGTTTCACTGTAAATATGTGAGTGAGATAATTTTTTTTTGACACATTCACTATTATATTCCACTCATTTACCCAAATAATTTTTACATTTTTGGTGCAGGTTTCCATTAGTTTAATTTGAACATCTGAAATTTGAATTTTATTTTTATTTTTTTTAGACTTCTTATAATGTACGAGATAGGTAATTCATTTACATAGCTGATTATAAAAAAATGTATTATAAAAGTTGAAAATGTTATAAAAAGACAAATAAAATAAAAGTATTAGGATTCATCGGCGGATAATTGGATATCAAAATAAATAAAATAATTAGCCTTCATTAGTGGATACTTCGAGAATGGTATATCACCATAAATATGTTCGAGCATTGTTACTTCGAATCAGCATATGTGCTACTCAACATATTTGAATAAAGTTCTAGAACTAAAATATTAATCTTTTTACTATTTAATTTATTCCAATATTTCATTGTAATTGTATAAGAAATCATAAATTACTTCTTCTACTACTTAAAATCAATTTCATACAATGGTTCTATTTATATATGTATATATGATATTGTCATGTAAATAATGTTGTGATATTATGAAATGTTTGTCATACAAAAGAAGGGTGTTTTTTTAGAAAGGGGGAAAACAGTAATATATATATATATATATATATTACTATAATCTGTTTATTAATATATTACTATAATATTTTTGGTCCGCATTTAGGGACTAAAAAGGGGGTCTTCTTTAGATCTTTCCCCATATACGTATATATATACTAGTGAATGCCTGTGCCTACGGCATGAATTTGTACTTTCAAATTTAAATATAAATTAAATATAAAATTTATTTGCTCATCTATTAAACATCAAATATTAAAATAAATATCATTATCAAGTATTTCTAACTAAATAAAATATGCCTAATTAAGTCATTAAAAAATAATATAATAAAGTTAATAATAATTATCATAAATTAAACTAAACAATAAATAAAAATAGAGTTTTGCTTCATTTTTTAGAACTTGCCGTCTCCACGCAGTTGCACAAAGATTTCTGCAACATGGAATAAATATAAAAATATTATCAGTTATTTTAAGATTCATAAATAAATTTTGTATTTATTTAATCATAAGAGAGATGTAAAAGTACTAAGGAAGAGAGATAGATAAAACTTACATAAGTAATATTCATTTATTGCTTCATGTTCTCACAATTCATATGATTAGCATAGAAGTCGTCTAACGCCATCGCACCTATCAAGTCAAGCTCTATTTGCTCGAGCCATTCCCCTAATACACTTAAATCCATAGAATTTGTCTTTAATTGTTTTTGAATTATTTTAATTGGCCAGGTAGAGGGAAGTGTATTCACTACAGCATATATCAGAATTGAGAGATGTGGATGAAATCCATTTTTCTTAAGCTCTTTAAATAGTTTTTCTTTATTAAAAATGTGGTCCTTAACAAATGATCCGGGAATCATCTTTTCTTGCTCAAATTGTATCCACAATGGGTGGATATCGCGTTCTGCTTCCTCTAGAAGCTGGAGAAATCCCATAGAGTAAGTTGGTTTTTTATGTTCAAAAATATATTTCTTTGCGTTATCCCATTTGGCTGGCAAAGTGACAGCAATTTTATTAATAATGTCTTCTTCAGATAATTTTATGCCACAATGTTGAATTAATGCCGCCAAATCCATTATTGCAAGCCCATGTTTTTCAACTATCGATCCATCTTCCAATAACTTATTATTTTTAAATTCATACACCAACTTACAACTACTATTTGAAGACCACGACCTGGAAAAATTAAGGGTCGCTTTATTGGGACCTGAGATAAGAAATATGAGAAAAAAAAGAAAGAAGAAGAAGAGTATTGTTACTATTATTGATTCAACATTTCAAAAACTCCCAAAAATTAAAATTAAAATTAATCCACATCTCATTTATTTATTGACATATATAGCAAAATTTAATACATGGCACATTTATAACAATGAAAACAATAACATAAAAGTACAAACAAAAGTCTAGTAAATAAATTACATTAAAACACAATATATATATATATATATATATAAGATTTTTGATATTTAAAATTAACACTACATTATTATTTCAAGCATGTGTGAGAAGTGATAACCAATTGATTCCTGGACTTTCGGTATTGTTTATCAGTCCATATTATAAAGGCAGTTATATATTATTCGAAATGAAAACATAATTCATCAAAAAAATATTGTCCTTCAAAGTTTACCTTTAAGGCGATAGGTTATAGGTCTCAAGAAAAGAGAAAATGTATACACTATAATAGAACTTCTGGATAAACAATATTGGTGGTTGAGTTGGAGCCATCTTTTGGAAGAAGAATAGTTATTCTACTAGAAGTCGTGCATCTGGAAAGCGACATATAATTGTCCATGACTAAATACTAGTGTACGCAAATCAATTCCCACAAACTTAATTGATTGGCCTTGAGATTTATTCATCGTCATCGCATATGCTAAATGTATTGGAAATTGACGTCTTGTCATATGGAAAGGCAACTCTGATGATGACGGTGTCAAAGATATTCTTGGGATAAAAACTAAATTTCTTGCTTTATCGCCCGTTAATATTTGTGCTTCAATTATACGCGTTGCACACCGAACAACCATCATTCTTGTTCCATTACATTGTCCATCTTTTGGAGTGAGGTTTCTCAACAACAAGATCGGAGAACCTACTTTAATTTCCAATTTAAATGATGGTAGCCCAGGAGGATCTAATGAGTTCAGGTACTCATTCGGGTACCTATTTGTAATAGAACAATCAATTTCTTCATCTTCTGACATTTTATCTGCAGCCAAATAGACAATTATTTCTCCTGAGAATATATTCAAAGCTGCAGAATTGAAAGCACTGATATCATTATTTCATGCATAAAGAATAGTGCGCTCTGTGAGATAATTGGGAGATATTGTACTGGCCACATCCAAGTTAGGATAAACTTTGGATATCAAATCCTTCATGTTGTTGCACTTGTAAATTGTAGAAGGAAGTTGTATAATTTCTTGTGGATTGGTTCCAACCTAAGAAATGAGAGATAAAATTAAGTACATATTATTATTTATTGAACATAAATGTAACAATGCAAATTACCTTTAGCAAGAATTGCGCGAACTCAGCATTTTCTGGTTCTAAGTCATTTAGTCTCATGTTTTGAGATAGGGTCAACACTTTAATATTTCTCCAAAGTGCAGAGCGTCTTAATGATGCACCAACAATTTGCTCGCGTACCCTTTTTGGAATAACAGGCAAAATTTGACAAAAATCTCCACAAAGAACTACAGTAATACCTCCAAAAGGTCTTTTATCATCATAAATATCTTGGAGTGTGTGATCAACAGCTTCAACACAATAGCAGTGTTGCATGGGTACTTCATCCAAGATAATTAGCTTCATTTGTCTGAATAACTCAGCTTGGAAAGACTACTTTTTAAACCCGCATATTGAGTTCTCCAAAATATCTAATGGGATGGTGAATGTGGAATGTGCAGTCCGACCTCCTACTAATAATAATGAAGCAATACCAGAGGAAGCAACAATAACCACTATATGCTCAAGGCTACGACATTTTGCCGCAACTGTGTTGTATAAAAATGTCTTCCCGGTTCCAGCACCTCCATTTAAAAAGAAAGTAGTTCCTTTATTTTCAAATACAGAATTAGTTATTAATATATACGCAAAATGTTGCTCTTCATTGAGTCGATTAACATTATCTTGAGGATTTTGTTGCTGTGCCTTATATTGAAGTTGTTGGGGTTCCCATAGCAATCTATTTTCAACTGTTACACTCCAAGTTCCTCTTGGCTGTGGAAAAGGAGGAAAATCTTTTAAACTTTTACTAGACTCTTCGAGCAATTGATCAAGCTTTAGAAGATATAACCCATAATCTTCAATCTGATGTTCTATTGGATTAGGAATACCAAACACTGTACGGATCTTGTGTGGCAGATCATCACATATGCTTGTTGAGAATTGATTCCATAGAGAATAAGGATTTAGTGGAGAGCATTGCGTGAGAATAGTGCTAAATAATCTTCTCAGTTGATTCCCAGTCCTCATAATAGCTACCTCCTGAAGGCACTGTATCCATTCATCATCATCTTCTAAAAGACCCCTTGCAACACACGCTGCCTTGAATGTATCATGTAAAACATTATTTACTGTTTTCACTTTTCAAGTTTTCAAATGAAGTTGGCCCTCTTACAACAATTAAAAGGGAAGGAGATAAACCAAAAGGAGAATCAAATCTTGCAATATGCACGCACAGTGGCTTTTTTTCCTTATACAATAGAACTTTTTATTTTTTTTGGCATGGAACTAATATTTTTCTTTTTTATTAGCAAACGAATTATTATTTTTTTAAAAAGGAAGGAGATAAACTAAAAGGAGAAGCAGATCTAGCTTGCAATATGTAGGCACATTTTTTTTTCCTTTTTATATTGTACAACTTTTTATTTCTTTGGTATAGAACTATTATTTTGGTTGAAAACAATTTAAAAAGGAAAAAGAAAATAGGGAGAAATGGAGAAATAGAGATACAAAATAAAATGAACTGTGTTTTACGGATAAATAAGGAAAAAGGATAAATAAATTAAAGATCAAATTCACGATTGCATGCCTGATTAAAAGTGTTCTCAGGCATTGTAACGGCACCAGACGAAGAAATTTTGAGATTTTCCATTTCTAAATTTGAAAATAGTGAAAAAGGAGAATAAAATGTAAGAGTTAAGAGAAAAGGCAATAAACAATAAACATTATAATGAGAGAAATATTAAATCTGACGTTTTTAGGTTCATTATTTCAAAACTTTTAATAACACATGATTTAATTTTAGAGTCAATAATTTTTCTTCTAACACTAACAAATGATATTTATAGCCCTAAGAAAATCTTATGACCCGTTAAAAACTAAAAATAATTTTACATACAACACAACACATACATACACATAAAATGAAGAAAAAAAAAAGAAGGAAAAAAAAGTTATTAGAAATAGGTTTTTACCTGTTACAGAAGGAGAAATGAAAACAAAGCGCAGATGGAGATGGAGAGATCCAAAAGTACGTAGGATAAATGAGACTTAAGTAGGGTTACAGTTTATCTACAGTGTATCACAAACTAATATATTAATTAAGAGATAAATTAATTAATTATTTAAGAGATAACTTAAGAGTTGTTGGATTGAAACATAAAGGTTGAAATTAAATCTGAACCACCAGTTGGAAAGATAAGTGTAGGTTATATATGAGCCGTCAGATTAAAACATAAAGACTTAAATTAAATCTGAGCCACCAGTTGGAAACATAAACATAAAGAGTCTTGCTTTGTCAGGACTGACCTGATTTATTAATAGATATATTCTTAATTCCCAGAAGTAATACTATTACATTTAATTACATCACGATAATCTGATTGTAAAGCTACCGAACATTTTGCATGATCCAGTTTTATTGTGTTATTATTGCCTAGTTTATATAAAAGTTGGAATGTTTATATAATTGTGATATATAATTATTATAGTATTTTTTTTAAAAGAATCTCGAGCCCTATAAAAATTAAGGCGTTAGAAAGTTATTTTAATAAAAACCTAAAAAGTCTAGACCCGGTGACGAACAACTAAAAGAAAGGGTGACATGCATTTGAACTCCCAAATCTATAAAGAAAAACCAAGAGCTGAAAATGACTTTATAAAACATCCTAGTGGAATCAAAATCAAATCGAAATCAACTACTAAAAAATAAATACAAACCAAGCATGACATAGCTTGTAGAATCTAAATAAAAGACAAGATAAATTATAAATTATGCCCTACTAAAGAACCAATCTGGATATCTTTGTGTATAATTAAATGTTGAATTTTAAAATTAAATTATAAAATGGCTAGTTCCTTTTATAGACATAAGGAACTAGTTGTTACAATGTGATAAGTCCCACTTCTCACGTGGAGGGGGGAAGTGGAGAGAAAAGTGGAGTTGGCTATGTAGTGGGCAGTGGGTAATTACTAGCCATTGGGTGTGCTGGCAACGCTTTGGCCACGCTTTGGCTGTGCTGCTACCATGTGTCGCAGCTTGGATGGCTTCTCTCAACTGTCTGTAGTTAACTCGGAATCAAGATAAGCTCAGACTTTACTAGACACTTCATATGACATTTTGCCATTTTACCCCTATCATCATCAGAGCATTTCCTACGCGGATTACTGTTCACGGATGAACAGTACGGATTGGTCAATTTGACACGCTTTCCGATGGAATTTTTTGATGAAATTTTGTGGGGATGTTCTTCATCGTGTGTAGAACATCTTCACCAAATTTCATCAAAAAATTCAACCGGGAAGTCGGTTAACTATATGATTGAAAAATATTGGATTTTATAAATCCATTTTTGGACAAATATTTTTCAATCACGTAGTTAACCCACTTCCCGGTTGAATTTTTTGATGAAATTTGGTGGAGATGTTCTACACACGATGAAGAACATCCCCACAAAATTTCATCAAAAAATTCCATTGGAAAGCGTGCCAAATTGACCAATCCGTACTGTTCATCCGTGAACAGTAATCCGCGTAGGAAATTTTCCCATCATCATATATGATATAGATCAATAACTAATGAATAGAAAGAACAGGGCACCAATGGATGAAATCTCATTAAAGTTAAATTAAGCATCTAGTACATGACTTACCTTTTTATTGTGAAGTTTAATCCAATTCAGCATTAATAGGTGAGAAAACAAAACTATGTCTACCTTAGTTCAGTATTAAGAGCTTCATCCTTACTCCTTTCATTTGTAAATTTGCCCTGAAAGTTATTTTCACAAAGGTGTTTATGCTTCTCTTTCTGTTACCTCTCCAACACAATGACTCGGAAAAAGGCTGTGTTGCTCGAACCGGAAGTGCATCAAGGAGGGCAGTTATGCCTGGTGGACGGCCGAGCTCCTCAAGCGAACACGGTGAGAACCGGACAGTTCAGTCGGGCTCAGGCGGTGGGTGTGTGTCTACTACCAGAGGGGCCAGCCTAGGTCCCAGTTGAAATCATCTTCTTTCACTCATGGAGTAGGAGGAACAAGAGGAGGTCGTGATGAGGCTCTTCGAAGCTTTGAATTGCTAATAACTGGCAGAGGAAAGAAGAAATGAATATATATATGTATGTTAAAAGCAAAGTTGTTCCTTTCTTCTTATTCAGGTCCCAATTTTCCATTGGAGGAACTGATTATGTATTTACACTACACTTCGTTTAAAGTTATAATACATGGATATAAGAATTTTTGGGATCCATTTAGAGCTGAACCTCAGAATTCAGATTCAAGCAGATCTCATATTTTTTCATCTTCTTCTTTATTAATCATTAGTTTAGAAATTAAGCTCGGTATTATGTTTTATAAAGTTATTGGCTTAGAACCAACTTGGCTATTCTCCATTATCTTTTTGTCCAATTTCGTTTAATATAGTTCAACAACTAAACAGAAGAATTTCATTAAATTCAGTGGAATCAGAAGATTCAGTGTAGAAGTAATTGACATAATTATCTTAAATTTCAATGGTTTCCCACTTTTGGTTTAAATTTCTTTGTTATAAAAAAATTCATCCTTTTAGCCTTGGAACTAGACCACCAGGTTTTCTATTACGCAATAAATTACAAAATTTTTTGGTTGATACAAATTTATCTCATTCAAACAAACTAGTTTAACCTTCCAACTATAACACAATATGTTTAAAAAAATTTGGTTGATAAAAATTTATCTATTTCACAAATTAACTGATTACAGATTTATTTCAATCCAATCAAAACTAATATAAATCCATACTATACATCTATACTATATATAGTCTTATACATAACTTTATACTATACATCTATCCTATATATAGTCTCATATATATATACATTACTTTAAACAGAGTTTGTTTATTTTAACAAATATAGAGGAATTAACTTTTATTAATTCACTCCAATATCTCACTTGCAATTATAAAACAAATCTCCCTCCTTTATTTTAATTTCCTCCTCTATTTCAACTTTTGTTATGAGAGAAGCAAAATTCTCGTGCAATGCTAAAAACAAAAATGTATCCACCAAAGTAAGACGCCAATAATTCAGTATTCCAATAACACATTGTTATATTTAATTAGTTGCATCACAATTTTCCAATGATGAATTAAAGCAATACAACAGTAACATACATCTTGCATTAGTTTTGAAGTAATTTTTAAGTGACTACCTCGTGAATTGAAGAAGTTAGAGAATGTCGCATTATTGTTATTATTATTGGCAATATTAGTATTATAATAATATAATAGGGCTTGATTTTATATCATGGTTGTTAGGCACGTGGGCCTAAAGTCATCACCTTAGACACTCATTTTCAAACGTAGATTTATAAGTAGACGCGCACGTTGATGGAGCCAAAATTTATTTTAGGGTTGGCACTCTTATAAGCATGTATATATGTAAATAAATAGTATGCAAATATAAATATATCGGTAACTCTATGTGTATATATGATTGATGCCTACGACATTACCTACAACGTCCGTAGTTAGAATATGGTTTATAATAATTTTGCAGTATTTAAAAAGCAAAAAGTAGGCTAAATTATAACATTTTAAAGCTAGGTAATAGTGTAAATGCAAAAACAAAAATATTTGTTGGTCACCTTCAGAGCAATAGATTTTTAAAATCATTTTCTGTCTTTTTTATCAAACGGAATCTAATTTATTACTTTGTAATACTTGAATTCTTTGGATTTTTGTTGCTCAATAAAAAGATGGAGCACTCATCAAAAATACAAAATACAAAAATCTAATATTTGAAAATTTTGGCGGGGCAGATCCTTATGTGCATGCATACTCTATTTCTATACATGCTGATATTTAAGTTAAAATGAAAAAAATACTTACAAATATTTGTAAATATTTTTTCATTTTACAAATATTTACAAATAGTATAGATTATAACTGTGTAATAGACAAACTCACAATCCCTTAACACCATTGGACAAAACCAACGGATTTGGACATTCAATAAATTTACAAATATTTTATACATTGTTTTCTTATAATTATTCTCGCACATCTCATTACAATTCAATGGATTTGGACATTCAATAAATTTACAAATATTTTATACACTGTTTTCTTATAATGATTCTCCCGCTTCTCATTACAATTCAATTTGTCACACAGACATCCATAATTATTTATTATTCTCCCACATCTCATTACAATTCAATTTGTCACACATTACACAACTCCGTCCAGACTTTGGAATCCATTTGAAACCTTAACACACAACCATCTCCGTCCAGACTTTGGAATCCATTTGAAACCTTAACACACAACCATTACTGCCATAATCACCTTTGCGTCACGGTGTAGTGTTTTATCTTAAAAGGTCTCGTTACTATATAGTGACACTCCCCTATTATATATACCCATTGAGTTCTACAATTTTTCTATATAGGATCAATGGTTTGAGATAACCATTATCAACAATTCTCAATGACAACAAAAACAACACCTTTTTTCATTATCTTATTATTCTATCACACTTTGGTATTCTATTTTTAAAATAAGAACAACACTTTATAAAAGAACTAACACTTTTCTTTTCACTGGACTGTCAAGTGAAAAAAATCATATGACACTCGGTTGTTATTTGTAAAATTATCCTATTAATTACATTTTGGGTTCTTTGGATTTTTGTTCCCATTTATATTTTTGTAATAAAAATTGGTACCCACTTTTTTTTTTTGGCTTTATCCCCATAATGGATGGAATATAACAATCAATGAGTCTAAACGTTATTACACTCACATTTGTAGCCAAATTACCCAAAATACCTCTGTTAGAAAAAAATATAAGTGGGTCAATTTGACAAATTACATCTATTTCTATCTATCTCAAATTAAAAGTTACATTTTAAATTTTATAGTTTTTTATAATATTACTAATTTAAACCTGATCAATAATGAAAATTACGTTCTACGTACCCTGGTAAAGTTTGAATAATAAAAATTATTAATTTGAGTCAATTTAAAGAGTTACATTATATTTTATGTTTATACTTTTGTGAGAATCCGCAAATGCGACCCCCGGGTCTCGTCCCCGTTTGGCATGGGCGTCTGAAACGTCGGAAAGGATCCCGTCGTCCCATTTGCTTGGAGTGTTTTGATAATTCATATCGGGTGTTCCTCTATCCTGTTTCTAGGTACAAGAGGGTTCATTCAGAGTTGTCAGTACGTTTTACGAGAAAACGGACGAAAAGGGGTCGTGTAAGAGAAGAGGCTACAGATAAGCCTTTCTTTACACGTTTGTCTACGAAACCAGGATTCTATAGGGTTCGGGAACTATATTACGGTTTCGGAAGGTGTTAAGCACCCATTCCGTCCTTTCGGTCTCTAGTGGACTTATATGTTTATTTTATGTTGAAGAACTTGGATACTTTTACTAATAGTCTACTACTTCTCGAATAAAAAACCCTAATTTTTAGGGAAAGCGTGAAAGGGTATGAAAAGCCTTTGTGTTCCGAGATCCGATGTTTTTATTATTGAAAGACGTAAATACAAATGGCAAAACCTTTTATTTTGAAAGAGTATCCCGTATTATTTTCTCAGATAATGACGGTTTTCTCGTGTTGTGATTACTTTCGTAAAAAGTTCGGATTTATATCGGGACTAATTTAATATGGAACTAGAACTCTTTGAGGAGAGTTATCAGACACGTCGCAGTCTATAGAGAAGACATGATATGTTGATTTTAATTCCTAGGTAAGTTTTATCAGTCCGGGGTTTTGGAAACAGGATTTATCCAGACGATAATGTACTTACTCTTCTGGTTTTAAAAAATGATTTTATCAGGGTCTTTTATTTTGAAAACGATAGACTATTTGTAAATTGAAAATAAGTTTATTCAAATAAAATGTGGACAGAACAACAGAAGTAAAACAAGTACACATATATCTAATTTTAAATACTATAAGGGACTTTCTTTACCTTCCCGACGAGAATAATAATAAGAAAGAAAATATAATACGGCAGAGGGGTCTCCGGCGATAATGATCTTCTCTTTCTTCAAATATTTTCGAGAGATCGATTCCAGAGACGGGACACGTCGAGTGTCGAGAATAGATTCGATAATTCTTCAGAAATAAGACGATAATAGAAAATGCTTGATAATAAAATCAGACTAAGGCTCCCAAATTCTCAGATCCAAACTCCCCTCCTTAAACCCTTGGGGGTGTTTAGCCTATTTATAGTGCTCGGGAGAGAATGTCGCACGACATATCTCCCAAAAGGGGAAGTGTCGCGCTACATCTCCATTCACTGTACCTGTTTGTCGCGCGACATATTTCCTTGTCGCGCGACAAACGGCTGAAGTGATGTGTTCTGACACTGTGATGTGTCAGAAAGTGGTTGGTCGGGTGCAGAGGGGTTTGTCGTGCGACATAGGGGTGATTGTCGCACGACATATCAGGGATTGTCGCGCGACAATGTGATATGTCGTGCGACAATCTCTCTAAAAAACATGTTTGTTAGCCGACAAACCCTTCTAGGGTAGTTTCGGGTGCTAAGTGGGTCCCGAACCCAAAACAGCAGTTCTCAAAGGTCGTTAGGGTTCTTGCAGGGGTCACGGATCGAGGTGTCTACAACTTTTTTATGCAATGACTAATTTCAACGTAATCAATAGCCAATATTAAATTTCATGAGCCTTGCTAAGATATGACAACTAAAATTTAATTTTGAGAAGAAGATAAAATCTATTTATATATGTTTAGTATTTTGTGAGCATGCGTGCAAATAGAAAAGGAAAAATACATAATGAATGATTAAAAAATTAATAATACAGTGATTCTTGTTCAATTTTGACAATAATATTTAAAGTTTATGATAAAATTTCTTGTCCAAAGTTTGGAGGAAAAATTTAAATATGGATATTAATTATTAAATATATTAATCTTTTTCTTGGTAAAGGGTCAACGGGACAACCATATAAAATTACTATTTCCTTTCATGAAACAAAATCTCACTCCTCGTACTTATTTAGAGGGAAAAAAATTACATAACTAAAATGTATAAAATAAATTTTTACTTATTTACAGGAGAAAGAATTTACATAACTAAAATGTATAAAATAAATTTTATTAGATTGAATATTTTTGGTAGTTCAACTCATTTTAAGATAAGGGTCAAATTTCATTTGTTTGAAAGATTATATTTTTAACATTATATTTTATATTCTATTGGACACTTTGAACAACTTTGAACATGTATTATATACGTAGAAAAGGTGAAATAAATACAAATAAAATAAAATTATTAGAATTCATCAGCAGATAATTATGGTGTATCGCAATAAGTATGTTCGAGTATTATTAGTTCAAACTGGTTTATGTAATACTCAACATATCCAAATAAAATTCTAAAATTAAAATATTATTATTTAATTTACTCCAATATTTCATTGTAATTATATTTGAAATCATATATTACTTTAGTTTAACTTAAATATAAATTTCTACTATTTAAAATCAGTTTCATACAATATATCGCTCTATTTATAAATGATATTATCATACAAATAATGGTATGCTATTATCAAATATTTGTCAGGCAAAAGAAATGTCTATATATGTTAGAAAAGGAAAAAACATAAATAAGTTCTTAATCCCAGCTGAAGTAACATTATTATATTTAATTTCATCATGATAATCTGATTGTAAAGCTACATAACATTTTGCATGATCGACTTTTAATATGTCATTTGTCTGGTTAATATAGAAGTTAGAATGTTTATATTATTGTGATATATAATTATATATTATAAAATATTTTTAAGGAATCTCAAGCCTTATAAAAGTCAAGGCGTTAAAAAGCTATTTTATTAAAAATAAAAGGGGCCTGAAAACTCCAGACCCCGTTATGTACAATTAAAACAAAGAGTGACAAGGATTCGAACTCCCAAAAGTATAAAGAAAAATCAAGAGTTGAAAATGACAATCCAAATCAACAACTAAAAAAAATAAATACAAAACAACCATGATATAACTAGTAGAATTTGAATCTATGCGTGGAAAAGACAAGATAAATAACACTCTAGCTACTAGAGTAGCAATCTTGATCTCTCTATGTCAAATTAAAATTTGCATTTTAAATTTTATACTTTTTATAAAATCACTAATTTAAACTTAATGGATAGTGAAGATTACATTTTATGTACCCTGGTAAAATATGAAGGGTAAAATAAGTAGTTTGAGGCAAATTAAAGAGTTATATTTTGATCTCTATACTTTTTGGCCTCGTTTGATTCGGGTATTAAAAAGTGGGATGAAATTGTTAATATCATTTATTTTATAATACCTTGTTTGATTTGCACAAATGTGCTGAGATTACTAATACCGGTACTAACTTAATACCACTCTTTGTGGTATAATTTAATACCAGGGGGGAGGTGGTATTGTTTATCCAAGATTAAGAAAAATGAACTATAATTTTCAAAAATGCCACTACTACTACTACTACAACTACTACTACTACTACTACTACTATATTATTATTATTTTTTTTTTTTTTTAAAAAAAAAATTTATTTTATTTTAAAAAAAAAAAACAAAATAAATTTAAAAAAAAAAAAAACAAAATAATTTTTTTTCCCTTTTTTATTTTTTTTATTTTGTTAGTCCAAAATATAATCACGTATACGAGTTACAGAATCAAACATGGTATTAACATCAGCATGAGATATCCCAATATTAATACTGCATGAATCAAACAAGGTATTGGTATTAAATTAATACCAGGATTAATAATCCAGTACTATTAATACTGGTATTATTAATCCCACTTACCCTAATACCTGAATCAAACGAGGCCTTTATGAAATGACTAATTTCAATTACTCAGTAACCAAGATAAAATTTAATTTGGAGATGAAAGATGATAAAATTTATCTTTGTGTAGTATTTTGTGAGCATGCGTACAAGGAGAAAAGAAAAACTACATAATAAATCATTCATTATTATTAACACAATGTTTTTTGTTCAAATTTGACAATTAAAATTCTTGTCGTAAAATTTGGAAGAAAATTCAAATATGGATATTAATTATTAAATATATTAGTCTTTTTCTTCGAGAAAGGGACCACAATACAAAATTGGTATTTACTTTCTTAAAATAAAATCCCATTTGTCATAATTATTTAGAGGGAAAAACACTACATAACTTTATAAATCAATTTGATTCCCAACTTCTCTTCAATTATCATATGTTAATTAGAATTCATATATACATTGATTATGTTTGGTGTAACAAGGGTATCTTTGATAGTTTGGCTCTAAAAGTAAGATAACTTTTTTGCTAATTGACCGGTATATTGGCTACCAAACTTTATTATTAAAATGAAACAGGACCAAAAACCCAAATAGTGTTGGAAATAAACCGCGTTTATTTCTTAATACCGGTAATTACTGCCATTTTATACTAAATGCGTGGAATTTGCGGCATTTTAAATCA
Source organism: Lonicera japonica (assembly GCA_021464415.1). Classification (NCBI taxonomy): domain Eukaryota; kingdom Viridiplantae; phylum Streptophyta; class Magnoliopsida; order Dipsacales; family Caprifoliaceae; genus Lonicera; species Lonicera japonica. The sequence goes on along the minus strand of CM038468.1, from coordinate 43,866,487 downwards.
AATGCTGTGAGTATGTGGTATTTTAAATCAAATGCCGATAATTTCACGACATTTACCATGAAATGCAAGCAATTTCACAGCAATTTTGGTTTTATACCAACAATTTCACGACATTTCTCACTAAATGCAGGCAATTTCATGGCTCTTGCTTCAAATTGCCAGTAATTTTATAGCGTGGGTTGTCAAACACAGAAAATTTTCGCCTTCGTAATATATGTTAGGAGATTTTGTAACAAATTCAGGAATTACTAAAATGGGCAAGTGATCCAATTTTCTAAGGAATAAGGAAAAAAAATATACAATCACAAAATTGTATGAATTTGTAAAACATAAATATTATTTTACAGTATATATATATAATTAAGGAATATAAAATAACATAGTATAATAATTATCTTATTTATGTATAGTGGGAATAATATGTCTAGAACAATTATTAATATGTTGTGGTGACAAATTAATCTTTTCTAACATATGTTGACGGATTTTTTATTTTTGTTCATTTAAATTGATTTATGTTCTTGCAAGTGGGATCAAATTTTGAGATTATTAAGATTATTTTAATTTTTTTCTTAATTAGCTTTGTTTTTGCAGATAGATATAGATATTGTAATAATTTTCCATTTTCATATGATAATATTTGTTATTTTAAAAATAAAAATAAAAATAAATATTGTCATATAATTTTGAATCAAGCACAAAAACTAAATTAATGAAAAAATTTATGCTATTTCAGTTCCTCTTTTTATCAAATTTTAACCCTGTGAATAGTCAAAAGGGAAAATTCAATAAAAATTAAGTGAAACTTCATGCTTCAAATTAAATTTTCAATATATATAATATGTATAGTTATATATATTAAAAAAAATACAACTAAATAATGAAAGAATATTTTGGAGTATTGGCTAGTGAATAAGGGGATAATTAGTAACCTATTTTTTTGCAGCAAAACATATATCATTTGTTTGAAAGATTATATTTTACGATAATATTCTATATTTGGACTTTTTTTAATTTATCTTTTAATTTTGTCCCTCCCATAGTTTAAAACGGTGATAAATTTTTCTAAATTATATAAAAAAAAAACTTGTATTATATAAAAGTTGAAAGGGTGTCGTAATATATATTCATCTTTCATAAAGAGTATAATATTTTATTGTACAATTAAAGTTTAAAATAATTTATAAAGTCAAATAAAACGGTTAGCCTTCCTTGGTATATAATTGGATATCATGAAAAATAAAATGAGTAACCTTCATTCGACTATTAAAAATCATTTTAATACCATAATTCTATTTATATATAATATTATCATACAAATAATGGTGTGCATATATATGTTGATATCAAATGTTAATTTGTCAAACAAAGGAAATGTCTAACAAGTAATATTAATTATTACATTTAATTGAATCACGATATTTTAATTGTAAACCTAGACAACATATACATTCAGCATGATATACTTTTAACATGTCATTATTGCCTAGCTAGCTTATATAAAAGTTAGAATGTTTATATAATTGTGATAAATAAGTTAGAATGTTTATATAATTGTGATGAATAATTATTATAGTATTTTCTTAAGGAATCTCAAGCCCTATAAAAGCTAAGGCTTTATAAAGTTATTTAATTTTATTGAAAATAAAAGGGGACTGAGAAGTCCCACATCGCTCCAGTCTTCAAAGAGACTTTATAGAATAACTTAGTGGAATCGAAATCAACTACTAAAAATAAATACAAAGCAACATGCCTTACTAAAGTAGCAATCTGAATCATAGTGTTATTGTCAATGTCTTATTTTAAATATTTGAATGGTGGCATGTCTGTAATTTTTTTTATATAAATAAAATGTGTGAAGTAGGTTCAAACCCCTGTTTGAAGCGGAGGTAAAAGTTACTCCTACCACTAGACAACTTCACTTTACAATTTTTTTTTTAATTTGAACTTCAAGCGTGAAAGGGTGAGTAGGAAATTTGTAAAAAAGTTACTCCTACCACTAGACAACTTCACTTCACAATTTTTTTTTAATTTGAACTTCAAGCGCGAAAGGGTGAGTAGGAAATTTGTAAAAATTTGAACCATATAATTACGAAATATGGGTTAGTGTCTCTCTTAATTGGCTATTTCTGTTTCTTTCCTTCCATAGTTTGCATCTTATCTTATGTAGATGTTAGGTGGTAACTTGTATCAAAAACATTATCATCCTTAAAAAATAATTTTGCAATATGACTAAATTTTGTGCACATATAATTAGTGTGCAATTTGGATATAAGTTATATAAATAAAAAAAAAATTAAAATTAATGAGTAGCGTAGTAATCGAGACCCCTTGCTAACACGTTACAATCTTGTTGCCTTACGTAATAATAGAAACTTTTTCTGAGAAATAAAACCAGAAAGGGAAAAAAAATGTGACTAACTAGTTTTTAAATCTACCTCTATTCTTGTTGTTCAATAACTCCCACCAATAACCAATGTAATCAAGATTATTTGTTCACTCTATTCACCTCCTTCGATCGATCAATAACTCCCATCTGTCACACTCAATGAACGTAACTAGTTTACTAGCACCAATTAATATCAATTTGCAATTGTAAAGTAAATCTCCTTTATTCTTCATCTTTATCCCACACCAAAATTTATATTATATTAGTACAAATACTCTTTAAAAGCAACACCTTTTCAAATTATCCTATTACACTCTAGAATTTTCTTTTTAAACTTAAACAATTTACTATTCTTTTCGCTCCACTGTTAAGTGGAAAAAATCATATCACACTTAACTATAATTTATAAAATTATCCTATTAATTATCCTTTCAGTGCCTGTTTTAGCACAACTACAAGCAAATACCATTTGAAAGATAATATAAATACAATACTTTTAATGATTATAATCTTACATCTATTCGGATTTTTTTAGTTATCTTTATTAATTAAAATATACTATGACTACATCAAACTTTTTAAAATAAAATTAGTCTAGTGATAATTGAGACTCATATAAATTTATGTAAGTTAATTATAAACTTGCATTAATATAAAAGTGAAAGGGAGAGGAATAAAATGCATATATATTTTTTAAAAAGGTATAATATTTTCTTCTACTAAAAATAAGATAATCTGATTAGCATAATTAAATTATTATTGAGAAGTTCTTTATTCAAAATAAAATAACAATTTAAGAATAGTACAACACCATGTTACTTTGATAATGGTGCCGCATCATAAACAAATAGGAGTAATGTTATTCCAAACGATCATATCTGGTATTTGGTTGCTGATCTCCATTGATTTATTTTTTAAAATAACAAAATAATTAAACTAAAATATTTTTCTTTTTACAAATATTTAACACATTGTTTTTGTTATTTAATTTACTCCAATATTTTATTCTAATTATAGAGCAAATCATATATTAGTTTGTTTCAGCTTAGCTAAACTCTTAGTATTGTTCCATATTATATATGCATGCATGTCTCTATTTATATATGATAGTGTCATGCAAATGAAGATTTATTATTATCAAATTTTAGTCACGTAATTGAAATGTCTAGGTAAGAAAAGGGAAAACAATCGTAACTTTTTAATTATTATACATTTAATTGCATCACAATCATGTGATTTTAAAGCTCCCCAACATTTGGCATGACCCATTTTTAATTTTTCATTTTCTTTCTTATATAGTGACTCACAGAGGAGATGTTTATATTATTGTAGTATATAATTATCATAGTAATTTTTTTTAAGAATCTCAAACCTTAGAAAAACCCGAGTGTTAAAAAGTTATTTTATTAAAAGTACAAGGGGTACCCAAAACAAACCTATAACATTTGTTTTAAAAAAATTATTTTAAGATTATATTCTACATTTGATTTCTTTATTTATCTTCGAAACTTTTGAAAATTTTTAGAGATAGTGATGCATTTCTGTAGCTCATCATAAAAAAAATTCCATTATATAAAAATTGAAAAGAAGTTGTGATAATATATATTCATCTTTTATAAAATATTTTATTAAGTCAAATAAAGGAATATATTAGTCTTCATTAATTGATAGTTTGATAAATAGTTGGATATGAAGACAAATAAAATGATTAGCCTTAATTGGTAGATATTTGGAGAATTGCGCATGACTATAACAAGTTCGAATCTGTTACTTTTAATATTTAATATATTTTTCTATTATTTAATTTACTCCAATATTTTATTATAATTGTAGAAGAAATCATATATTAATTTGGTTTAGCTTAACTATAAACTTCTACTATTTAAAATCCATTTAATAACATGGCTCTATTTATATATGATATTGCCCCGCAAAATGGTGTGTCATTATAAAATGTTTGTCAGATAAAAAAAAATGTCTAACAAGTAACATTGTTAAATTTAATTAAATCTAAATTATCTGATTGTAAAGATACACAACATTCGGCATGATCCACTTTTAACATGTCATTGTCTTTTTTATATAAAACTTAGAATGTTAATATTATTGTGATATATAATTAATATACTAACTTTTTAAGGAATTTCAAACGTACCCTAGAAAACCCAAAGTGTTGTAGATTTTATTTTTTTTGGTAAAATGTGAAAATTTTATAAATCAACACAACTATACAGAACAATCAAACAAAATACAAGAATAGCACAATAAAATCCACACCTTGCATCTATAAAACCTCAAAGTGTTGTAGAGTTAAAATGGGTCTAAAAAGCTCAGAAGCGGTGGCTTACAATTAAATAAAGGGGAGGGAGGGTGACGGAGATTTGAATTCCCAAAACCACAGTGTTAGTATCTTAATTTTAAAAAAATTCAATGGCTGCATGTATTTTTATAAATGAACTGTTTAAAGTAGGTTCAAACCCCCATTTGAAAAATTAAAAACTTGATACATCTTTAATAACTATAAAATTGCCTTCCACCTTTAATTACGTGTATATATATATGTAATATAATAGAGTATGAATATATATATATATATATATTCCTTTCTGAGCGGTGGGTTAGGAAATTAATTACCTTTGAACCCTGCCCCATATATCTGTGGAAAGCACAGAAAATACCCAATCTTGTTTTGAAATTTCTTTCTAGTTTTGTTATTAGCAAAAATGACTTATAAAGTTTAACCCGAATCTCTTGTTTGTTCCTAAAGTTCAATTTTCGGTTGAAACATCTTTAAAGTTTTTATTTTTCCCTCACTCATTCAAAACTGGCCCGTTAAAAAGAGGGATAGAAAGCGCACATGATTGTCACAAGCCAGTCTTTTAAGGGACATCTTTAGAACTCCGAATGTTTAACGTTAAATGCTATCTAAAAAATGTAGTTGATTTTATTTTTGAATGTTAAATGGATGTATTTTATAATTTTACCCTTTCTTATTTTTACGATATAGATAAATAATGAATAAAAATAACAATGGCACTAATAAAATAAAATTTCATCGAACTTGCCTCATAATATTAAAAGGTTAAATTTTAATCCAATTTAACATTAAGACTAATTAAGAGGTAAGAAAACAAATACCAATAATTTTATTAACACCATTCTGTGTATTTTGTTCTAGGTCTTCCACGGAGAAATTTTTGAAGTGAAGGAAATAATGAACAAATTTCAGAGACTATTTTCTTATACAAAAATTTGGAGTTTATTCATATTATATATATAGATATATGCATGGGATTCTTTTGCAACATAGATGACTCGAGTATACATATATATATATCATCATCAGACTAATAATTTTATTCTTCTTCGTACGTATAATCGTATTGTGTTAAAGTTAGCCTATAAACACTTATAAATAAAAATAAGAAAAATAATCTTAAGTAAACAACATACATTATTTACTTTTCTTTAATCCAGGGTAAAACTCCCAAAAATTCCAAAAATAATAATAATTACTTTCAAGTGTTAATAAAATTTTAGCGCACTATTGTCCTCTCTTTACTTTAAAAAATAAAATAAATTAAAATTCATATATATTGCTTTCCCTCACAAGTAACATAGCAAATATTCAATTAAATTTCAGCTTTTTCTAACAATAGTACGTACAGTTAACCTTGTATGTTCTTTGATATCCAAATTAATCAGTTTCAGTCAAATTACAAGTGTCCATCAGAGTAAAATCTTCATTCTCTTTGAACTTTCATCTGTATTAACTTTAATCTATATATATATATATATATAAGGTTTTGAATTAATTATTAATACTATATTTAAAACTTTAATCTATACATATGACATTTTGAGTTAACTACTAATAATGTATTAATTTAAATGAATATCACTATCTCTATTACACTTTTTAGTCGGGGCAGCAGAGTTACAAAACATTATAAAAATGCAAACCTCCACATGCATTAGCAATAAGTTGATTAAGGCGTCTTGCTTATTATTTGAATCTACCTTTATTTCTTCCATAACTCCTGACAAATAAAAACAGGAATGAACTTATTAGTTTACTCCAATATCTCAAGTGCGTAAAATAAATCTCAAATATTTTTGCTCTATCACTATTTTAACTTTTGTTATAAATGGAAGAAGCAATCTTATACATTGATGGCAAAAGATCTCTTATTATCAATCCAATATTAGAATAAAATTGTATCTTCTAAAATTTATGTAAAAAAAAAAGAGCTAGGAAATTATAATTCCTATAGTAGATTATTATATTTAATTAGTTGCTTCACAATTGTCAGATGATAAAGCTATACTAGCGTACATTTTGCATGCTTTTGATAAGTACGTAATTGTCAAGTGATTCATGGTCAAGAAGGTAGAAAATGTGGCATCAAATCATATATAATCATATATGTCATATCATATAAAATCATAAATAATAGATAATAAAATTGTATACTTCAATCTCCTTATAACATGTGGCAAGACCTTAATTACTACTTATTAATTTAATAATTTAGAGGTTACATCTTCTCACATATTTTTCTCTACCTTCATCTTCCTTAGAAACGTATGTAACATTTATGCCAATTATTCCATTATTCTATCATTCATCACTGTGGCTTAATATTTCTCTTGGCTCTCTCCTATCATCACTTTGGGCTCTTCTCACTAGCTTCCCTAATCCTCCAATGCTCCAAAGACAACCTCCTATGTTGCTCCAGTGATATAAAAGGATCTAGAATTCTGATATTAATTCTGAACAATAATCCTAAATTGTAGCAAGTATAAACAATTGTTACTATGCATAAGCATTAAAATCAAATATTACCTGGAACAGATGAATCCATGGATGTCATGTTATTCGGTTGACGATTGAAGAGATAAACTATCTCTATTCTACAATGCCTTTATGCCTCGTTTGATTCGGATATTAAAAAGTGGGATAGGATTATTAATACAACTTTTTTTTATAATATCTTGTTTGATTCGCATAAATGTGCTGGGATTATTAATACTGGTACTAACTTAATAACACTATTTGTGGTATAATTTAATACTAGGAGGAGGTGGTATTGTTTGTCCATGATTAAGAAAAATGAACCATATATTTAAAAAAATGCCATTACTAATATAATATTTTTAAAAATGCCACTACTACTACTACTACTACTATATTATTATTTTAATTTTTTTAAAAAAAATTTTAAAAAAAATTTTTAAAAAATTTTAATTTTTTTTTATTTTGTTAGTCCAAAATATAATTCAATTTACGAATTACAGAACCAAACATGATATTAACATCAACATGAAATATCCCAGTATTAATACTACATGAATCAAACAGGGTATTAGTATTAAATTAATACCATGATTAATAGTCCAGTACTATTAATACTAGTATTATTAATCACACTGATCCTAATACCTGAATCAAACGAGGCCTTAGGGTTTGTGCAATTTCAATGGGTCAATTACACTACACAATAAAAAGAGATAGGGGCCTCTCCTTATATAAAATAAATAGGTCCACTTACCCATTATAATAAGCCCACATACAAGGCATACCCATATTATTATACTCTAATGTTTGATATTTAAATTAATATGAGTATCAAACAATAGTAAATAACCCTAACTATACTAGTTTAAATAAATGATCTAACAATCTCCCACTAGGATAGCATACGTCAGGTTATGAAAACAATACTTAGATTAATTTTACACTGTGTGGCCATAAGATGTCAAAATAGAGTAAACATTTTCAACAAGTGGTCCAAAATGAGATCGTAAGTCCCATAGCGATATAGAAAATCATGCCCAATAAGAGTGCTGACGTCATATATATACTAGGCACACATATCTCTGTGACCCAACAAAATAGTGGGATGTGGAAAAGCATACAAAATGTGATTACATCATGCTATCCCAAAATCAAAATGGCCTTAATATCGGCCCACGATGCTTGCTAAAATTTAATAAATATTTCAGCATAATATAACATGAGAGTGGGTCCGAAATGTCTCGAATCAATATGCCATAAATAAACAAAACTACGTAGGATGACAAAATTATATGGCAACAATAATATAATAATTAATCACAATAATGATGATAATAATTGCAACAATAATTTATTCAAAAGAAGTCTCGAGACATAATATATAATAAGGTATAATATTGCTTCAAATCACAATATAAACTCCCACTAACCCAAAAAAAATCAAAAGATCTCACAATACCCATACGGATTACATGATCTACAAAGGCTTTAACAGTTAAGCCTTTGGTTAGAGGATCTGCCACCATAAGTTCTGTAGGTATGTGCTCAATGTGAGTTTGAAGCTCTTGAACTTTCTCTCTGACAAACATATACTTAGTATCAAAATACTTTGAATGTTTGGAGTTCTTGTTGTTTTGAGAGAAACATACCACATCAAAACTATCACAATGTATGGTTAGAGGCCTAGGATTTGTGTAAAATACAAACTCAATTTACACAACCACATCAGATAATCTCGCATCTATTTTCTCATTTCGTATCTAGAAATAAATGAATTTAAAAAGTAAAAGCATCTCCAATCGTCTTGTATAGATTTTGTGTAAAACCTACGTGTCAAAGCGGGATTTACACAAAAATAATAAAGAACTCGTTTTGTACTCCAACACTCTGTTTTAAACTTTTATATAAATATTAAACAACCAATTAGATACACAAGTGGAACTTATCATATATTTATTCCCTTGCTTTTCAAATCCATTTATTTCTGGATACGGGATGAGGGAAAATAGACGCGAGATTATCTGATGTGGTTGTGTAAATTGGGTTTGTATTTTATACAACATTTTTACACAAATCCTAGGTGTCAAAGTTTCTTAAAAGACCGCTGGAAACCTTTTTTTTTTTACAAAACGTGTAAATTTTACACAAACCAAAATTAGGATAAATTCCACTTGTGCGTATTTAATTGATAGTTTAATATTTACACAAAAGTCTAAAATATATTATTGGAGTACAAAACGAATTCTTTATTATTTTTGTGTAAATCCCACTTTGACACGTAAGATTTACACAAAATTTATACAAGACGATTGGAGATGCTCTTATTATTTTACCCTTTTCAATTTTCTTTGTTATCTTAACAGAATTGCATTCATTGTTTAAACGAATATAAGAGTCACTTATATTGAACTTTGTATTGCATATAATAAAGTTCAATTATAAGTAATATGAGCAGTAAAAATGCATAAATATATTTTTAGAAAAAAATACTAATAGGACATTTGTTGTCACAAATTATATATAGAGTATGATTACGTTGTCTAACTAAAAGAACATTAGTTTATAAAATGTGTAAGGAATATTATTTTACGAGTCATATTATTTAACACGTTATAATAGATTCGAACTTGTAAAGTGAACTTGAAATTTCTCATAATCTTTCATTTGTAATTAACAACGAACATCATTGTTTCAGTTAACGATTAGGTGAAAACTCAAATACTAACAAAATATGAGGCGAGTATTTATAAGAATATTTCAGTCAACAAAATAAAAATTTAATATCAATTAAGCGAAATTTACTTATAATAGCCACAAAGACAAATAAAACATGAGCGGCACGACCCAAAAACATAAATAAAAAATATTTATTATTAAATTCAAAGAAAATTAAAAAATATTTAGTAGTAAATTCAAACAAGGGTAAAAGATGATATATTGAGATGCAAACCCAAATTATTCCATTACAATGCTTAAAATTCATATTTTATCTTTCAACCTTATGCATTTGATTTTTTTTATCACTTTTGTCCCACAGAAAAAACAAAAGATGGGTAGCTAGCTTCACCATTCTTCTTTAAAGAATATTTGTACATTCTCTTTTCATAATACTATACTAGTGATAAGTAAAAACTGTAAAATCAGTAAAATATAGTTATGCAAATCATATTTCGTATCCCTATAATATTACTTCTAAATATTAATATATTACATATTGTTAGTTTAGTCCAATATATCCTTTGTTATTGTAAATTAAAGTTAATTTATTATGTGTTATTTAATTGTGTTAGTAGGCAAGAGTTTTGGAAGAATATTAATAAGTGAGAGACATGCAACATATATTTTTATTACAAATTTAGCATGTTTTGTGCGGGAGTGTCATAGCCATAGTGTTTGGTTGAATTGCGATGAGAGTAGAATAAGTAATTGTATTAGTAACAATAATTTATACGTTCGAAATTAAACGAGTGATATTACTTTTCTTTTCTTTTTTTCTTTTTTTTTTATGAAAGTTAACTCTTTGGTGGTAGTTAAGAATAAAAAATTATATATAAAAAAAAGATGGAAAACGTCTCACTGAAATTATTATCTCTTTTCCCAACTTTTCAAAGATTTATTTTCAACTTTGCATTTAAATTGACCCTAAATGTTAATTAAGTTCATTCAAAAAAATCAATTTTATTCTCAAAGAATACATCAATTAGACGCAGAATCAAAGAATGATAGCTCGATAATTGTATGTCTGCACACCTTAAGAAAATATTAAGTGAATGGTAGTTAACACATGTCACATATATATATTTAATTGGTGTGAAGTCTAGTAGCTAGCTATTAGCCCCTTCTTAGAAAATCAAAATATTTAAAAACTATTGAAAATTAAAACAATTTTTATAGAAGATGCTTTAAATTTCAGGATTCATATTATGAGCCATGTGGGAATTTCTCTCTTTTGCCTAATTAATCATAAGATTAGATTCTTGAGTTTGAAAATTTTAAGATAGGATTTTTTTTTTTAAAGAATGCAATCTTTGGGTTTTAGTGCCAAGGGTCTGGCAAGGATTCAGACTTATATCCAACGATAGTAATATTTTCGGATGCATATGCTAATTTTTTCGAATCAAATACCAATTTTTACTGGAGGACTTAAATCTAAAGATATTAATTTTCTCGGTGTTAGGTACTAATTAATTTTTCCGATAACAAATGCTGTAAAAGTGTATCTTTACTAGAGTTATAAATCTCCAAGAACTACATCTTTTAAAAAGTTTCAAATTTAGAAAGCGGATCGTAAAAAATTAAAATATGGGATCAAAATACGGATAATTTGTGGTCAAATAGTGACTTTCACTTAAATTCTAACAAGTTGGCTCTCACCCTTCAATTTCTCTGCAAAAATAACGGCTACCCACAAAAAGTTTTTCATATCTGCATGATCACAAAAACTCATATATTATCTTACAAAATTTTTGTTCTAATGAAAGGATGGAATATCAGAATTTTAGTTTTTGATTCATCGGTATATTGAAACTAGAACAAAGAGGCAATACAAATTTTAGGGCTCTCATTCTATCAAATTGGAGGGTTTTTTTTATTTATTATTTTTTATTAATTATGGCAACCTTTTCCCTAGACCAAATGAGAAAGCAGGCATCTTCTTTTCTACATGAGAAATATAGAAATGCTAGGCTGGTCTTCACTGACGTTACTGAAGCCGAATTGTAAGTGTTTTCTCGCATTTTTGGTTGGTGTTTTTTTTTTATAGTATATATACAAACTAATGTAATAATGATGGATAGATAGTACCTGGTGTTCGAGTTTGGGGCACGGAAAGGGAAGGAGGGAGTCAGGACTCGAATTTGGGAATACTTGATTGTGAAGCAAACTCTTAACTACTTTTGTTACCTCCCATGTCTTGGCATTATTTTGTTCGTGTACGAAAGAATTATGTTAGAAATGCAACATTAAGCTGATTAATAATGAGATCCATGCCTTATCCCAAGTGGTTGCGATCAAATAAGTGATATATTACATAGGGCACCAAAGTTCGATTCCCCCTTTCCTGCCCCTACCTTCTCATTGAATTCTCGGATCTATCATCACTTGTTTAAAAAAGAAATGCATTAATAATGGGACCTACTTGTAATGATGGCCCCAAATCCCCAAATGAAGTAAAGTATGTATTTGATCAGTTAAATATCAAATGTAAGTTCATGACATTTTTAGCTAATTTACGTAAATCGGTTGCAACATGCCTTCGTTTATGTCTTCGGAGTATGACAAACGCCACCCACTTAAGTCTAACTTTGGAGTATGTATGGTGGGCAATTGCACAAGAAAAATGGTATAATCAAGGACGTACTTAGGACTTAGTGGATGAGCTAATTAAAGTGGACTGAGATAGGTTGATTTTAATTTGATATATAAATGATTTGGTATTTTCTTTTTATTTCGGTGGATTGGAACCTATCCTATTAGTTCACAGTTCTGACTGACCCTGGTTGCAACGGACCCAATATTTTAAATACAATTTTCAAATTAAATAACAAAAACAGTAGTATTTTTATGGTGAAAAGGATCTCCTATGTTACTTTTTACACTATGACTTGTATATCTTAGGACTCTCTTGCACCAACCCTTAAATTTTATGGATAGAACCTTCGTTATCTCTGTTCGCAAAAATATTACTGAAATATCAATAACAAGGTCCTATCCAAGAATTTTAAGAACTAAATGAAATATTTAATTACTTTATTTTCACTTTTTGGTGTTAAATGACGATATAATATAATATATAAACAAGTATGTTATTTGTGTTTTAAGGTTGGTGGAAGAAGTGACGAACAATGATTCATTAAGCCCAAATGCAAGAACAATGACAAGAATAGCTGAGGCATCATTTGATATTGATGATTATTGGAGAGTCGTTGATATCCTTCATCGGAGGTAATTTTTTCTCTTGTAGAACAAGGATTAGACAGAGGAGTCAGTCAGATTATAAAAATTATTATATGATTAAAAGCGTAGTTTTATTTTTATTTTTCTTTATTAAACTAGATTAAAGCCTACTCGACTAAGTTCTACTCATGATATTATGTATTCTGTCTTATGTCTCAAATTAGTAATGGCAGTTAAACCTGACAATTGAGCGGGGTTGGACCAGGCTACAGTGGCTGTGGGCTAATTTGGACGGGCTAGTTTAATAAACATATGTGGGTTGGGTTGGGTTGGGTTGAGTTGAGTTGGGCGGGCTGGTTGACGAAGCTCGTTGCGATTTTGTAAGGCCTACATCTTTGGATAAGTAATAACTATTTATCGATAATACCTTATTTTCTACAATCAAATTTGGTACGTTGAGAAAATGAAATGTGATCGACCCAATTAATCTAAATCATCGTGGGAAAGAATGTTGAACCATACATTGATAAATCGAACGTAATTCAACATGTGTATTGTCCGACATCTTGAAAGGACTCAAGTTGAATAATTTATGGATCGGACCTCCTTTTTTCCGCGATAAATGATTGAGTTAAGTTTTTCCAGTAAAAGTCATTTGATCCATATATATAAATTATTTATGCTTCCAAATTTCACCAAATGTTCTACATAGGGAAAATTTTATATATATATAGATATAGTTGTGAATATATTATGAATGGAAAAAAAAAATTGCAGATTGTATAAGATTGATTGGAAGAAGTGGAGGCAATCCTATAATTCATTGGTGTTGCTTGAATTTTTAATGACCCACGGCCCTGAAGAGTTTGCTGACGAATTTCTATGCGATGTTGGTGTCATTGAAGAGCTTGGAACATTTAAACACAAAGATGAGAAAGGGTAATTTTATTTTATTTTTCTTATTTATTTGTTTCAATTCCAAATGTGAAAAAAAATCTTCTTCTTCTTCTTTTCTTTTGAAAATTACATAAATATGTTCTTGCCTTTTTATTTTTCTCTATCTCAATATCAACGAGAAGTTTTAATTTTATATATTGTCACCTAATGCTTTTATAATTTTTTCACTATGATATCTTATTTTTGCACGAGATCGAAGTGGCTCTAATAAATCCAGAACTCAGGAAGATATGAGATCGTTATCCGTTTCCTCTTCTCAATTTTTTTTTCATGTCAATCAAATGCAATTAATAAGAGAAATATGTATCTGAATGGCAAACTGTTATCTGTCAAACAAATTCTGGTTTCTGTAAAAGCAAATTATGCATTGAATGATTTTACGTCGTTATATATATGTAAAGATTTAATATTGTCCGAGGAATAGTCATATATGCTTTTGCAACAGAGATATCCGTATACAAATGCTAACATGCTTTAATATCACTTGACAAACTTTTTTAACTATATATGTTGTCATTATAGGTTTGATTGGGGCCTTAACATGCAAAAGAAATCAGACAGAATAATAGAGCTTTTACACAGAGAAGATGCCCTTAGACAAGCACGCTTAAAAGCTCTCAAAGTCACAAGAGAAATCCAAGGATTTGGTAACCTAATTATCTCTCCCGCATCTTCCTCTTCATCCTCGTCTTCCTCTCGATCCTCTCAACCCTCATCTTTTAGCTCATATTCGACCACTTGGAGTGAAACAGATGAAGCAAATAGAAGTGAACTCTCTCCATTAACAGAAGAATCCATCGAGTGTTACACTCAAGTAGAAACAGAAGAAGAGAAGCATGTTGGCTATTCAAATATTGAGAAGAATATTGAAGGAACTAGGGACAAATCGGCTTCTTTGATCGAATTTGAAGGCGAAGATTATGGTGAGAAATTTTGGGGAGTGTTAAGTGGAATCAAGTCGAAGTTTGGGGGTGTTAGAGCTGAGAGAGTTCCATTGAGGAGTTTTTCTGATGTTGGTAATGTAATGGAGAAAAAAATTGATCGCCAACTTTCCTTTGGAAACTTATGAGGTTGATTTAAAATAATTTTATGTTTAGTTGGTTTAGAATGTTTTGGGCTTAGGGTCTTAAATATGTAGTTATATAAAATGATACAATCTTGTATTAAGAGAGATAGCTAGGGCAATTTACTATTAAATTATTAAAGTGGGCTTGAAATTTATAGCAAGCTAGACATTTGTTTTCCTTTTCTATATTTAATACAAGCGGTATAGGATTCTCAGCCTCGTTTGCTTTATGGAAGGGAAATCAATTCGCTTATATTTCTCATGGAGGTAGAAAACTAAAGTTCTAGTTAAGTTTTCTTTTTTTTGTATTTGGTAAAGCATGGGAAAGTATTTAGATAGGGATATTATTGTCCAAAAATTTTGTAATAAATGCTAAGAAATCATAAGGAAAAATCAATCCCATGGATTTTGAGAGGAATGACTTTACCTTCTGTCAAGGAAATATTTCCGGAATTTGCGCTTATCAAACAAAAGAAATGAACCAAACGAGGTCTTAGCATTCAATTTTAGGGAGAGGGGTGAAAAATAACCAAAGTAGTTAGTGGAAAAATAAGTTTGCATTTAAGTAAAATAAACTCATTTGATCTGACTCATCTTGAATATAATGTTTTTATTATTTTAAATATATGTCTTTATAATATTTTATGGGAGCTACTATTGACACGTATCATTTAACTCAATAACGCTTCATATCTATCTAACACTCCATAAGTACACTTTTACTATTCCTTACACTCCACCACTCCACATTTAATTTTAAGAATAATTAATATTCATCTAAAAAACACTCCACTCTTACTCTCTACCACTCCACTCTCTCATCTTCAATCTTCTTCTTCCACAAATCAACATATTGCCATTAAGCATTTTTCAAAAATTCCGGTTGGAATTAAGCATTCCACTCTATCTATAATTCAAAAAAACAAATCACACCACTCACCCCACAAATCTCATCTTTAATCTTCTTCTTCTAACTTTTTCTTTGACAATCTAGTCGTTCCACTCTTTTGCTCTTGAACTTTTTTTGTTATTGGTTAAAAAAAGTTTCACCAGTGCACACACCATGTCAAAAGAAAGTTCTGCCATGGATGAATGTTTACTCAGTTCCTAAGAACTCAGTGTTGTTCATCATACTCGGCCAAAAGGAACCGAGTAAAGCACAAGCCACTCGGTCCTAAGGAACCGAGTGGAATTGAAAGAATAACCCAAAGCCCAACTTGGTTCCTTAGGACCAAGTAAGCTGTACAACACTCGGTTCCTAAGGACCAAGTAAACATTCTTCGTGTTTTGTTTCTGTTTTTTAATTTTTTTTGCGCTTGTTTGTATCCAATGATTTATAAATGAAAGAAAACGTAAAGGAATTACAAAAATATAAGTATACTACTTCTTTTGGAGATGTATGATGATTTGGATGATGGTGGTAGCAACAATGATAAAGGTGGCGGCGGCAATGGAGGTGGTGATGATGATGATGATGAAGTTTAAGAGAGTATTTAATGTTTTAATCATTAATTAAAAATAAAAAAATAGTGTGTGTCAATAGAATAATCAACCTTTTTTTTAATAGAGTGTTACCGAGTAAGTTGGAGTGTGTCAATAGCAGTCCCCTATTTTATAATCACACAGGTATGGGACAGGCCATTAGGGTCATCCGGTTTCAAGCTCAAGTGCCATAGCAAGTAGGGCAAGCTTAGGTTTTTCAATGTAAAACTTACCTTTGGTCAAGTTCAAATCTGGGTTATATTTAGGCGAATCAGGTTCAAGTTTGGCCAAACTTGAGGTATATAGTATTTTAGAAGTTAAATCCATGTGCGACTTACACATATTAAATTTGAATAATTTTTTTTTAACAAAAATGATAGATTTCCATTAGTAAAGCATGGATTTATGTTGCTTAAATAAGAAAGTTTAATTCCTATTACAAGCATTTTTTTTATTTAAAAAAAATCATAAAGATAAAATTAAAATCCAAAAATAAGAAACAAATAAATTAAAAGTACGACGCAGCTCCCGAATCTGATATAAATAACTGTGGTTGAAACTAATACTACTAAGGTTTAGCATTTCTGATAAAAATAAATAAAAAAAATTAGGGCAAAAAAAAAGAAGTGAGAGTAGGCACTGTAACATTGGCCCGTGTTTGTTTCCTGGAGCTCCCTTGGGCTTATGTACTTACCCACGGCCTCAGCTCCTTCATTTGGCCCAAGACCTAATTTTTATTTTATTTTTAATTACAAAACCAAAGAAATTCTAATCTTTATTTTTTAAAATAATCCAAAGATCAATTACCGGACCATTTAGACTAAAACACGCGTCTAATTTGTACAAATATATAGTGTGCCAAATTATTTAATATATAAAACACAAAATTCGAAGGAGAAAGTGAGGCAAAAACTTCAAGGGTGGAGAGGCTGTTTCTTTTCGAAATGGGGTAAGAATAATTTAAAGTAGTCATCCAAGCTTTGCCTTCTTATTATTTGAGTGTTTTAAGTTGCTTCAGACTCTAGTTACCGATTTTAATTCTATGGCAAATTTTTGGTGGGGATCGGATCATCTGAGAAGGTCCAAAATTGCATTGGGTCAGCTGGCGTAAACTCTGTAAGTCCAAGGAGGAGGGAAGCACGGGATTCCATTCGATAGCGGAGTTTAATCAAGCGTTGCTGCGAAACAAGCATGTAAATTAGCTATGAATTCGGGCACTTTTATCTTCGTACGCTCCCCACCTCCAACCGGTGAGTTAGCGACCGCCATCGACAGTATAGTCAATTTTTGGGTGAGCTGATCGATTTCGATCCTCATCTCATCCATCATCTCTCCAAAGTTACCCCCTGGTGGGATTCCTTGAAGATTTTGGAGGCCTTCCTCCAAATCTTGTATGCGGTCAACTAGTGCGGGCGAGCTACTCGATGCGTCCCTTGCTGGGACAGTTTGGGTACGTGACTCCAAACTTTGCATACGATCGAGGAGAGAGGGCGTTCCGCCCATTTTCTCCATTAGTGAGCCGACATTTCTTTCGAGGGCTTCGATTCTCTGGCTATTGGTTCCCATTGTAACGTAACAAGATACACCAACCGGGTTTCACAAGGCAGCAATTGAAAACAATCCCCTCTGATACCAACTGTCACGGGGCGTCCTTTGATGGCACAAAGGAGGCCGCGTGAGCGACCGTGCTAACCGATAGCCCGGTCGAGTGTGATCGAATTTTATTTACAATCAACGAACAACATGCAACAACAGTAATTTTAAAGAGAGAGTGAGCACAAATTGAGATTACTTCATTGCAAGAAATGAGATTACATGGAAAGCTATTACAATGCGAAAGAAAGTAAGAGCTTGAAAACAAAGTGCTAACAACGTGCACTGGTAGGCAACTCGGGTGTGAGGCAGATAGTCTTATCCCCACATATAACCACTTAATGAAAATACCAAAGTTGTAGCAGTGCACGTTGGGTCTTACAAGTTACAAGAAAACTTATACAAAGGAAATGCAATACAAATACAAAGGAAATTCCTAGATCTAATTACATGGAAACAATATTTACATATGAGAAACCTAAACATAATAAAACTAGATGACGCTGGATCGCCTGTTGGGCCGTGCTGCGCTCGGGCGCAAGCACGGTGCTGATGAAGTGTAGTCGGTGTCGGTCACGAGAGCTGTTGGAAGGCACCCCGTGACACTATCTCACCTAGTTCACTTCCCACGAATTCGGTAGTGAAGGAGCTCATTCTGCCTTCTGGCGGTTGGAATATTAATAAGACTAATCAGGTCTTTTTGCCTATTGATATGGACCGTGTTCAATTCCGCTTAGTCCTAGTGGCGAAGATAGTGTGGGACAAGGGGGGCTTAAGCCCCCACCGAAATTTTGGAATTTTTTTAATAGGTATAATAATATAAGGACCGTTGTACATATATTCACAGTTTGAGATTGGGTTTCTAAGTTCTCAAAACTTGGGGATAAGAATGTAATTATGTTTATTAAAAAAGGCAACATATTATACAACATAAAGCACCGCCTCACAGAAAGAAAACCAAAAAAGGAAAAAAAAAGCATAGCTTGCCTCTTATCTCAGTCTCTTTGCTCTCTTCTGAACGATCTTGCTTGGATAATTGAATTCACATTTTCATTTGATTATCACATGGTGGAAATGGTCAATTAATATGGCCGGCACCTTTCTTTTAGGCTCTATTTGTGTGTAAGTTTTTTATTGTAATTTTTTGTCCAATACTTGATTTTGTGATTAATTTATTTGAGCCATTTAGGTATTGCTCTTACCTGTTGCAACTGCGACCGTAGAATGGGTATTCTTTGCAATGAAGATCATCAAGTCTCAAATACGAAATCGTTTAGGAGATGAGTTGATGAATGATTCTTTAGTGGCATACATTGAGAATAATGTGTTTGAAAATGTTGAAAATGAAGAGGTAATTCAACGTTTTCAAAATATGAAGGCCTGGAGAGAAATTATGTAACTAGTTCTTTTTTTTGGATATCTCTTTTTGTTATAGATTTTTTTGCTAGACATCTCTTTTTGTTATAGATGGTTTTGTTAGACATCTCCTTTTGTATAGATGTTTAATATTTTAATATAAGTGTATATATATATATTTGGTTGTGTTATTATTTCTTGTAGTTTTTTTTTTTTTTTTTTGTACTTAGTGGTAGTCAAGTCTCCACTAAATTGAAATCCTATCTCCGCCACTGACTTGGTCCGTACTACTTTTATGTTGGCGTTATAATCATAATGGGATTTTTTTAGTGCATATTGGTTAGCATGTCATCAAGCCGGGACTCTTCTTGTCAACTAGTCTTCGGGCCTTTTGGAAGAAGTTATGGAACATTCTTCTACCTCGTAAAATTCTGGTCTTTCTTTGGAGCAGTTATTGAAGCATTACCTATTCTTGTAAACTTATAGTTGCGTGGGATGCAAATAGACCCGTGTTGCAAATTGGATATAGAGAATTCTATTCGTGCTTTATGGCACTGTCTTTTAGCTATGGTCTATGGAGGTACGGATGCACAGTAAATTCTACAACATTATGCAAAAATTTGATGCTTTGTCAATTCTTGATGCAGTTAGATTTTTTTGGAAATCAGCTTAGGCACATTGTTGTTTTATGCTAGGCGGAATGGAAGGCAAGGAACCGCTTCATGTTTGCTAAACAATCCCGAAGCGTGGACCCTATTCGTATTGGGATTGATGCATTGATTTCAGTGTTTGATTCAGCCCACTCCCCGGACCCTCCGCCTCGAATTCAAGCTACTGTTAAATGGTTTAAACCTTGTGTATGATGGGTTAAAATAAATTCAGATGCAACGGTTAATCTTTAGGCTAAGGTGGTGCTTGCTGAGGCTCAAGCAATTTTAACGGGTTTGGTTTTTAAAGTGAACATATTATTGTTGATCGAGAGTAATTCTCTTTGTGCGTTAGAGCTAATTTGGTCCAATGATGAGTATCGTTTTGAGTTGGGTTCCATTTTATCGGATATCATTGTCTTATCGCAAAATCGTAGGGTGATCTTCTAATTTACTTTTAGAGAAGGCGACAATGTTACTCATTACATTGCTTCTAATTGCATCTTCTCAGACGTGTCGGAGACCCGGGATGTACTTCTTATTTCCAAATTGATTGCTAAATCTTACATTTTAGATTTGAGTTAATGGCATTTGAGTCTTTTCCTAAAAAAAAAAAAGAACCTCCGCATCAATCTCTTCCATTTATTTTTATTATTCGAAGTAGAGCAAATATTTGAACATTTGTTCCCTTCCCTCCCTACATGTAAAGTGTAAGCCAACAATACTAGTGCATGCTCTTCGCCATCTTTCTCTCTAAGTACCAATAATTCTCGTGAAGTTTCCTCGCGTTTGTGATTTTTCTCTTGTTTTAATAATATCCAATGGTCTCTAATTTTTTCAATTCAATTAAGAAGAAGACAGAAGAGTATATATGAATGGACAATATCAATTTGCGTAATTGATAAAGGATTTTGTTGCATAAAAAAAAGGATTTGTTAACCTGCATATACTGCAGACTAATTAAGAATTGTTCATTTTTCAGATCGTAATATATACTCTTAATAGCACATGCGTGTTAATATGATCTATCTATAAATTATATTTTTAAATAATGGTACAAGAGATTGGAGTAAATTTAGTTCATATTGTAGTTACAACTAACCTAGCTCATATATGCACTGGAGCAAAACAATTATGCAGCCATAGTGTACCAACTACCAAAATTAAAAATTATAAAACAACTTTCCCATTAAATATATATGGATTTTAAAATTTTGAGGGAAGTCACAAAAATCCCAAAATTTTATATGGAGTTATTCATAGAAGGACTTGGCTCCCCTCCATTACATCTTCCATCCAATTTTGTCGAATGGAATTTAGTTGGAGTCTTAAACGGATGTATTTTTTCACAAAACTTTGTAGAGATGATATCTACGATGAGTAGATCTTTTCTACAAATTTCATCAAGAAATTCAAATCGGAAGTAGATGTACTAGAATTTTAATACACACGTTCATTTTCGACTATTAAAATTTTTAAAAATCATCTCACCCACTTCCAGTTAGAATTTTTTAATAAAATTTTGTGGAGATGATCTATTCATTGTAGAGATCATCTTCACCAAGTTTCTTGAAAAAATTCATCCGTTTAAACCTCCAACTAAACTCCATTAAACGAAATTAGATGAAAAGCGTAATGGAAGGGAGTCAAGTCCTTCGTAGTATACCTTCCTTGTTCCTTTTAACAAAAGTATATAATAAGAAACTTTAGAATATCGCTACCATATTTAAATTCCTTATGTTAACATGTTTATAGATACTATAGCCAAATATGCTTAATATTTTCCAAAAAACCAAAAACAATATGATAATAATCCAAAATGTATGTTTCACTTGTGGGACCATATATCTTAAGTGCAGTGCACATATTCTCAAATATGCTATAATTGACTACTGTAGTGTCATTGTATTGTACTCCTTAAGTAATACTCCACTCTATATTCCCCATTCCCCAACTCCAATCCAAAAATATATAATTTAAAAAAAAAAAAAAAAAAAAAAAAAACCTCTTATCATTAATTATAGAGGAAGTGGACCATACTCCATATTATGCATTTGTCAATTTTTTAGTTGAAGAGAATAAGGAAAGTGTAGTTGTAATATTGCAGTGTCTTCTTTAAGCTGAGCTCAATATATACCTTTAATTTTTGCCCTTAAAATTTTTCAGTGGAGACATAATTTCTTATACGAAAAAGAAAAAGGTAGGTGGGGATGGGCAACCATTAAGTATGTACTACTGGATTTAATACATTTCTGTAACAAAGTTGCCAGTTGGTATGCCAACCCCATTAAAATACAAAAACAAATATTAAAGTATATAATGTTTTAATTAAGTGATCAATTCGTTAAATATGTGCAAGTGTATATGTAAAAAAATAAGTGCAAGTGTGACAAAATTAAAAATGTTTTTATCGCAACTAAGACATACTGTCTAAGTAAGGATGCAAGGTAGTGCGTGTTAGTTTCTTACTATATATATATATATGTGTGTGTGTTGGCCCACTTAATTCTCTACTTATATACTTAATTATTAGATCAATTCAAACAACATAATGCAGAAGAAAAAAAGGAAAATTAATTTCTCCAAATTAAAAATTTAAACATTATAACTGGGTTGGTAATAATATCATACAGCTTTGGTTAAGTAGAGAGTAATTAGAGTTATAATATTCGTTTAGAATATGGTCCAAACATATCCGATAAGAACAATATTTTGTTGATTAGATACATAATTATATTTGATTCAAAATCAGTATTTTTTTAATTAAAACATTAAAGTCGGCCTTAATTCCATCATCCTATCCGATTCATATATATTCATAAGTGACGTGAAATTAAGAGATGACCCAATGCCAGCAAAGGCAGGAAACAGGGGAAAAAAATTTTGATCTTCAAATTAATTCCATTCGAACAACCATTGACCTGCACCCATTAACAATTTTTTATGTGTAATCTATTTAATTGTTAAAAATAGATTGGAGCTGTGGTTGGTGGGGCACAAGGGACCCACGTTTCATTCGTCTTTTCTAATCTACCACCCCGATTTTCTTTCTTAAAACTTAGCAACTGAATTTGCTAATTTAGTATACAAGTTTTTGGTTATATGATGGAAGAAATGTTCGATTGTGTAGGAGCCAGTCTCACATTCAAGGTGAAGACGAATACGCATAGGCTATTAAAATAATGAAGATAGGGGCCAGTGAATTTTTGTACCATACGTCTAGATTCGATCAACAAAAATCATGTTTTTCCTTTTCCCAGTAATTTGATTATTAAATGTATGCGTGTATTATTTGTATTAAAATAAAAAAATATATAAAGTTGAAAAGGAAGTTACTAGCGGTTCCGTATGAAAATTTATTTAAAAAAAAGAGGAAAAGAGATCGAAAAAAAAAATTAAAAAATAGGGGAATAATGCATGTCACTTGTTCAACCAAATTAAAAAGAGTGACGAGCAGGGGCGGATTTAGTGCTGCCCGCTTGGATTTTTGGTAAATTTCACCTGAGTTTTTGACTTTTTTTTAAAAAAATAGTATGGAAAGTTAGGGAGTTTGGGTAATTATAGATATAAAAAGAGGGTAGGAGAAAAATAGTATGGAAAATTAGGGGGTAATTATTATAGGCATAAAAAGAGAGTAGGAGTTTGTCTATATGGAATCTTTGCTTGCAGCAGGGGTTTGTTACCGGTGGGGGTATCTGTGCAATAAACTTCGAGAGTTTAGGGTAAACTCATGTAATTATGTTTTATTGGGTACAAATTGGAAAGACTCCAGTAGGCTCTATTCACTCTTTGACTTCTTTTCATCTTCTTCCTTTTTTTCTGCTGCTCTTTTTTTTCTCCGTTTATTTTTGAGTGGTGTTATTTACATTTTTTAAATTTGTCATAAACACTTCACTTTAAAATTTAACTAAAAATACATTTTAACACTATTTTATTTGGCACAAATATCCCTTCATTACCTTATATTAGGTGAATACTTATCAACACACTCTCCTCATGTAAGGCTAGTTTCTTATCAACACACTTTCTTCATGTAAGACGAGTTTATGTGAGTGCACTCACCTCTTATTAGGCGAGTCTTATTTGAAAAACACTCAAGTAATTCATTACTTGATGTTAGGCGAGTTATTACAAACAAATTCTCTTCAAGTAAGGCGAGTGTGTGCATCTACACTCACTTTTTATTAGGCGAATCTTAGGGGATGTTAGTGATTAAAAATTTACTTTTGGAGGGTGTTTGTGACATATTTGGTGGGTGTAAAAAACAACACTTTTTTTTGTCCAACTTTCATTTAGCTTGTCACTATCTCCAATTTTACAGTGAAAGGTGATTTCTTTGCCTTTAGGTCAGATTTTTTTATATATATATTTTTACTTTGATTTTGAGCTTATTATGTTATATGCAAAAAATTCTTAGGATCTTATTAATTTGGCCCTTTCTGAGATTAATTCATAACTCCGTCTCTGGTGATGAGTATTCCTAGCTGTTTCACATTAAAATGGGTAGCCCATAATTGTCCATAGTTAAAATTTCACTTTTGTTTTTAATTTATTAGGCTGGCAAGTTGCAAAAGTCCTTTTTTGTGACGCATATTTAAATCATTGTGAATTCATACATACCTTTAGTCATGTTTGAAATAGCAAATGTTGCACAAACATTAAAGCAACATGTTAAATCTTAGTGTACGTACATACTATAGAAAAGAAAATAAAATTAATAAGCCCTTGCTTGCAGCGAATTGTGTTTAACTTTGAGACAACGAAATATTAAAAACTTAAGTTTGTTTTGGTTGATAAGTATGAAGTAAAACTAAACATATAAGCTAGAGGAACATTTTCAACATCTCGCTGCAGTATAGTGTTTTTTAGAATTTGAATTCACAATGAGCTAGAAAGGAAAGAAGAAAAGAAGGGAAACAACCGGAAATTGTAGTCTTTATTCCTTTAGTTATTGCTGGTACTAATATTCTTTTACTAGTACAACTAATATTTTAAAGTATAAAGCAAGATGGAGAGAAAGAGTTCTCAAGTGAAAAAGTGAAAAAGTGAAAAAAGTGTTTCAACATTCTAATGAATAAACCATATACATCTATGGCAGATGCATTTTTTTCCCTTTTCAAGTATATATATACTTGTAAATTTGCCTATGGCACTAAAGGAACTAAAGCAGAGTTTTAAAACATTCTATAACTCAAAGTAGCCAAAAACCAAGTTTGCCCAATACCATACACTACCTATTTTTTATACCCCTGCGTAAATAATCATATCTGAATGTTCTAAATAATCAATTAATAGTTATGTTATTTTCAGGCTCAACACTTTACTAGATTGACTTATAGGATATAAATAATTTTCAATTACAACACAGTATCATAATTGTGTGCATCTTTTTTTTTAGAGAAGAATTTCAGCTCATAATCAACTACCCAACTAAATGCACAATGAATTATGAGAAAGTTCAATTATCTTAAGGCTACTCGCATCTTTATATAGCTCCCGGTCTTCTTGTCATTAACTAATAACAAACAAACTACGAATTCATTGTAACAATATATTGAACCACCAGCAAGTGGCCCAGTAGTAGCGCACTGGGATCAGCGCTGGGTTCGACTGGGAGCTCCCCAGGTCGAATCCCGGCAGTTGCAAAAACATCTGGTGGCTAGCGGCTGGCCACTATTCCGCGATTAGTTGAGGTGCGCGAAGCTGGCCCGGACACCCTGTCGTACTAAAAAGTATCTAGACCAAAAAAATAAAATAAAAATAGATTGTTTGTAGTGATTAGAATTAATTCAATATGTGGTACCAAGTTTCTACCATGGTGAACTTAAATGTCTTTAGAAAATTGACATAATTTCAAGAGTCATTATTAGCGACCTTAAATATCATTCAGGCAATTTCAATACTAAAATTATTTCTTACCTGCAATGAGCAATTACAGGAAAAAATAAATTACAATTGACATTCCAGAGAATACCTTATACGATTGAGCCATAATTACTTTTCCAAAAAATAGAGATAGAAGTGCAAAAGTGAAATAAGAATTTTAGTCAAACATAATAAGAAGAAATCATAAGATGAGTAATCAAAATTATTTGATTTTATCTTTAAGTTTTATTCGATAAGTTTAGTTTATAGTTTATCCAAATTCAACTGAGATCTTACATGCTCTAAACATATATAAAGGAAGATGTGTTCCTCTTGTCCTCTTTCGTTTAGACCCAAAAAAAAATTCTTTGACAATAACACTTGAATAAAGAAACATTATTTCTAATCGACTACTAATATTTATATATGCAAAATATGATGAAAAATATTAAAGTACATTTTAAGGAACTCGAAAATGGTAATTATATGACTGTAAGAGTAGTATCAATTAATATGTATTGGACCTAGTTCTTTTTACTTATCAATAGTATATGTTCCCTTAAGACGAAAAACAGTGACAAATGTGTAATTGTAATTTGCGAATGTTAAAATTACCTAAAAGAGTAATATGAACAATCAGGCTGCTTTACACATAATAAGATTTTAATTATAAGTAGGTCAGACAACTTATAATCATATTTAGGTAATTATATTCTTGACTCATTAACCCCTCAAAACTACCCAACCGTTGTATTAAGAACAAAACATAGAAGAAAAAGAGGACTTAAGGAATTTGCCACAAACAAAGCTCCCTATGACCTTTTATTTATTTCATAGGACCTAAATGCAATAATGGAAATCGGAGACCAAAAAACCATAAGGAACTCATAGAAGAAGGGGAGGAGCTATACCTTAAGGAATTGAGATAAACAAAGGCATAAACAAATTATTGACTGTGTTTTCTCTATTGTGAAGTACCCAAATACAATAATGAATGCGTCATATTGCTTATTGAATGACGAAATGCGAAGCATTTGTGACACCTGATGGAAGAAGAGAGGTTTTGACGTACCCAGCGTAAAAGATAAGAGCCAGCATTATTGCGGAGTAATAAATAGGTGAAAGACGAAATACTTCTTCCATATTAGTCATATGTAATAGATTATTAAGAAAGACAAATTTTAATCAAAGATGAGCTAGACCGAGATTTACTTTGTTTATTTGTTCACTTTTTTTTTTCCTTTTAAAACCAAACTAACAAAATACAAACAAACCAAAGAAAAAGGATCAAGACTTGTCTAAATGGTAAGAGTGTTATAAGTGGCAAGAAGGGCAGTTGTTTGAATTCTCTCGCCCTCTTTCTTCTTCCCCCTCGAATCCTCACATATTTGACGGAAGTTTTTATGTGCCAACCCACCGAGTAGAAGTTTGTTTTAGTTGAGGGCATAGAGATGAACCAAGTAAGTTAAAAAAAGAAAGAAAGGAAATTAAATACTTTGCAGAAAAGTTGAATTGGGATGATTCATAATTTCATGCAAAGATAAAGTTGATTCATTTTTTTGATGAAAAAAATGCTGATTCATAAATGTAAGGGTTTTTATCTTGGTTTCTACACTATCCTCTGGGGGCATCATATTAACATATTTGGCAGTTTTTCGGGTATTACGCAATGCCATTTTTGTGAAACCAAGCCTTTTTTATGGGTTGCCTAATCAATTTCGTTACCTCGCATTTTTGTTTTAAAATTTATAGCACTATATAAGTTGATTTTTTTTAATCACAATTCATATCAATTGAAATTGAAAAGGACCTATCACCTCGTAGGTTTTTTTTTTTAAATATATATTTTTTAATTATAAAATATATAGGACTTCGAAATATCAAACCTCGCAAAGTTAGAAACCTAATAAAAAAAATTAGACAGTAAAATTACATCTTATAACTGCGAGAGAGCCGAGGACGCTAGCTCGTGAGCGAGCTTATTTACTAACTTCGTAATTTGATCGTTTATTTTTCATTTTTAAGTTTGGATTTTTTATTTATTTATAATCTGATTAACTTATAAATATATAAATATCCCACGAATACAAAAATAAAGACATATATTGGAATAAGATTTAAGCATTCAACAAAAATTTGCTCCTTAATATTAAAGTTTAATTTTACTCAGTATTAGAGCCGAGAAGACTAACACTGACATTATATTACCTCTTAATATATATATAATATCACAGGCTATATTAACAGGATCTTTTTATTATAAAATATAAAAGAAAATATGAAACTACCATAAGCTAAAATGAATACTAGCGCACTTAATTAGAGCAAGAGATACATTAAGTGGTTGTAAATTATTCTTTAAATATAATGAATTACTCCATCCATAACCATATTTATTTTGACAATACCACTACGTAAAACATATCAAACAAATATGAGAAGATACTTTAAAAGTAATTCGGCATGTTAAACTAAAAAATATCATTAAAAATAATATAAGAGTGCTAAAGCAAGCTCCTAAAAAAAATTAAACCTTGTCTTTCAAGAAATATGGCGTCATTAACATTTAAGTACATTTTATTTTCCATTATTGAAGACAAATGCTTTAGAGTTAAGGCATTACAGGACAATTTATACATTGTAATAAAATCTGGAGAGAGAAACAAATAATGCATTGCAGTGGGAATAGTTACAATCTTACTAGTTACAATTGAGAGGTAATAATTAATAGAAGATGACAATAAGAAATTGAGGTAATGTAACATAGATGCTATTAATTTTAAAGCAGGGATGTCGCTATTGGGATGAGGGGTGCACCATTGTAATTTGTCAAAGTGTCAACCACTCCAATGATACTTAGTCACAATTCAAAAGGGTGATTTGAAAAGAAAAAGGTCATTACACATGCTTTCCCTTTTTGTTAAACACTAAGTTTTTACACACACGATATATGTGCGGTATAAATATAAGTAATATAATTAAAATAAATTAAAAAAGTATTGAGTGGCTCAATAGTTGATCATTTTTTCCCTCCACACTATTGGTGGCGAAATTGGTAGGGGAAATTAAATTCGCCACAAATAGTGTGCGCATTAACCAACTTTTAATAGGAATTACTGAATTAGCTGCAAAAAGTGCTCTTTAATTAGTGGGAAAACTATACCCCCACTAAAAAATTGCCACTAATGATCATTTTTCTTGTAGTGACTCTTGCAAGAACAAGGGTTCACATACTATTACTTTTGTTAAGATTATAACATTTTTGTGAGATAAAAAGAATGTAAGTGTAAAATTGGAAGACCAAGAGTAACAGTTTGGGTAAAATTGTAAGGGAAAGTTTAAAGTAGGCGAGTGAAGTAAATATTTTATGCGCAAAATAATAATATAATAAAACAAAGAGGAAAAAAATGTATGCAATCTTAAGAGAGAAAATAACTTGTGTCTGCAAGGTTAAGAAAGAGATAAATTGTACACCTATTGGGGTTTGATTCATTTGGGGTTTTGTTTTCATTCATCTAGACTTTTGATAATTGATCGGTGCGAAAGTGGACATTTCCTCTCTGGCTAAGTGATATTTGGAGTTTTGATGTCCATATGTTAGTGAACTTAGTGAAACTTAACTTTAAGCATACTAGTAATAAACAAAATTGTGAGTTACTTACCATACGTAATGCTTTTTCGGTTACTGCAGTCTAGTCACTAATGTTTTTTAAAATCTTCAACAAAATATCTAAATTAATTTTAATACAATTCAAATAATTTCTGCTCACAGTTTATAACCACTGCCGAATAGTCCGGCACTTTAAGAATCAGGGAATTGTAAGCTTAATCCAAAATCATGTTAATGTGTTATGTCTTTCTAATCCATTTCTTCGTCTTATTGTAAAACTCTTTTTTTTTTTTTTGGACATTATTGTAAAGGGTTTGGGAAATGAAATTAAGTCGATACTTTTTTCTAAAAAAAGTCTGCAATCGTAAACCTTCACTAAATGCGCAGTTTAGCATCAACCACTAACCTAGCACCCACTCCCCCCACTCACACCTCACCCCATCCCCCCGCCCCCCAAACCCTCTTCTTCACATATTCCCATACTAATTTGGCTACTTTCCCATTTTAACAGGGGAAAAAGATTTCAACCGCGATTGTGCTTTGTTTTTGTCCTTAAAACAGTCACAAGCTTCTCTTTCTTTCTTTTACTTACAGAGGCCACACTTTTTTTCTGGCTAAATTACCCCTCACCTTTCTACTTCAGGCGAAAACTCAACGGCACAGACAGATATTTCTCACCAAACAAAATTCGCACCCCCACAATCTCCGGTCTGTATCCATCACTTTGGATTCCTCCTCTTTCTCTCTCTCTTCACGTTCTTCCACTCCTCTCTATCTACAATTATATTTATATATAAATATATTCTTTCTCTATCTAAAAGTTTCGTTGTCATCTTTTTGAACTTTGTCTGTGTTCTTCCTCATCTCTCTATCTAAAAACCAACTTTATGCTGCTATTTAAGTACATCTTTTGAGTCTTCGCTTTCGTCTTTTTTCACTCTGTTAATAGATTTATTCAGTATTTTTTTTATTGTACAGTGTTCATTGATCTTGATTTGAGTGGTTGTTTGTTGATCAAAGGCCTTTGTGTTGAAGGCTTGAAGCAATCGAAGGTTATCTGATTGGCTTTAAGCAACAATGAAGTCGAGCACTCGGCTCGATTCTGCTATTTTTCAGCTTACGCCTACTCGGACCAGGTTATTTCCATCAATCAGTGATAACATGACTGGTTTGATTGATTTGTGTATATTTGCTTTATGATATTTGAAGTTTTGGTTGCTTGGTAGAAAGGTGAATTGATCTGGATTGTGATGTGTTGATTAAATTTGGTGCTGCTGCAGTTCAGTTTTGTTTGTTTGTTTGCTTGCTGTCTTTCTTTAGAAATTCTGACTAGTTTTGTTGATTTAATAGGTTTCAATTTCTGGTTGTCTATAAGTACAGTTGAACTTGAATCGAATTAAATGTAGTTTGTATTGCTCTTCTGTTCAGTTTAGCTCTACCTGATTTGGTTGACACTCCATTAACTTGATTGTGTTGTGTTTCTGAGAGCTGTATTGCAATTTGCTTGTCATTTTCTGTGTAGTCCTGTTTGACAATTGAGAATCATAAAGATTCGAGCAAAAGAGGAGATGAATGATACGTCCTTCAAAATTGACCTGCTGTATGTGCTAGAAGCAAATTTGATGTTGAGTATTGGGGACTTGGCAAACTTTACGATAATGGCTTTTTCTTTAAATTCATTTCTATCCTATGTCAGGATACTTTTAGGAGATTTCTATGTCTATTTGACAATATGATTGTGTTGATTGTAAAGTCTCACATAAAGTATCTCCCATTGTGCCATATGTATGATACTTCGCTATCTTAGTTGGCGCCTTTTAAAATGTAATTAATTTGTTGGGGCAAGCTGTTGTTAGTTTCATTTAATTGTTTGCATGTAGGATAGCAAATTTCTATGATCCTTTTACGTTTAGAAATGGCGATAGAAATGTTCCATGTAGAAACTCCAAAATTGAGAGAGTTTTACCATTTTGTGTTTTTAGTATAGAAATTTGAATAGGTGTGGAATGATGATTGAAGATGGCCCTAGGATACTCTTATTGATCAAGTGTTGCAATAATCTCACGAATGTCACAAAAATCTTTTGTGAAGTGTCACCTAACTTTATTTTGGAATGCTTATGCTATTCTTTATTACTCTTGTTCAAAATTAAGAATCACTGTATCTTCCAAACCTTTAGGAAATGCTAACTGAAACGTAATCAACTGTCAAGTTTAAGCCTTGTTTAATATTGCGGGATTGCGTACATTGACTTTCTGGAGGCGATTATCAATTTGGGGGCAGAGAGAACATTTTTAGTTGATGGTTATGTACATGCATACTGACACAAACATATTTGTATATATGCGGATGAAATTTTATGTGCCCCTTCTGGTCCCCAAATTGGTGTAAATGATTTTTCTTCAAAAGTTTTGGACCAAGTACCATAAATGAGAACAAAGAATAATAGTAGTACACAGCCAAGCTTGAGTTAAGGAAACAAGTCCTAGAAAGTTAGTCATAGGCTTGGGGATGGGTTCAATTACCCCTCCCCGTTTTACTTGAATCGTTATGAAAAGGGGAAGAGACTTACCTTCGCCTTCTTTGAAAAGGGAAAAAAAAAAAAACTCCTTGAGGTACAAGCATCAACTTATAAATGTAAAAATAGATAATTATGATAAAAAGAGAGCTTATAAATAAGGCAAGAGATGGAGATAGGACTTAAGGGGATGGAAGTGCCTTTAAATTAAATATTTGTATTTTCAGAAAAAAAAGAAGAAGTAAGGTGTTTAAACAAAAGGTGCACGGTGCCTTTACCAGCAACCTTATTTTATCGTGCACAACTGCACTTCCTTTTCTTTTTATTATTTTTTTACTTTTGTGGCTAAATATGTTTCCTCTTCTTATTTCACGAGTTCATTTGCAGTGTATGTGGTTGAATGATAAATTTGTCATATGATGCTAGCATCACCACAATAAAATGTTAGAACTTAGTTTGGTATGTTCGTCAACCAACAAACTTGTCATTAGGCTAAGTTCTAGTGGGATGCACAAATCAACTTCGCAAGTGTATAACAAAAGCTAACAAGCATGTCTATATAGATACGATAGTTGTAGGGTATTTGAATCTCCCTCCAAAACGTTGCCAACTAGAACAAATGTCCCATCAGATGGGCCCTACACTCTCATAATTATCTCCAAAATTTCTTTTTATAGATACATGTAACAAATCATTTTGTATATGCTATAAAATAATTTGTTGTAGGCATTATAAAAATTGACAATAACAACAGGGCATGATGCAAGCCTGGCATATGGGTGTGTCATAGACTCATAGACATGAGGTGTGTCTCACAACACATGTTGAAATATGTGGCAAAATGTATCAGAAATCACATGATAATTTGCCCATCAAAAACTTGATTTATGTTATGCAGAGTAGATGCTCTTACAGTGTTGAAATTTGCATTGTGACTCTTGGATAATGTAACTTGGAATTTTTAAATGGCACCCTAATTGCTACTCATATTTCAGGTGTGATTTGTTTGTCATTGCAAATGAAAAGAAAGAGAAAATTGCTTCAGGTCTGCTTAAGCCTTTTCTTGCACACCTAAAGACTGCTCAAGATCAGATTGCAAAGGGTGGTTATTCAATTCTGCTTGAACTAGAACCTGGTGTTGATGGAACATGGTTTACAAAGGGCACTGTGGAAAGGTTTGTACTTTTAGAGCTTTCAGAATTGTTCTGTTTAGCTACAACATATCCCTGAAGTTGTAGTTTAAGTCAGCGAAACTGGTTTATGTTTATGCTTTATTGCCCTAATACTTTGACCCCACGTTTGATTAAAGAAGCTGTGCATTCTAGGAATTTTGCATTGGTATATTGACTATATTCACGTATAGTACATGTGTGGAGGTTGAATCACAGAATGATATTCCTTTGCCAAAGCTCAATCTTTATATGTGAAATTACCAACTTCTGTTTCCCAGAAAACCTCGAACAAGACAAACATAGTCGGTATGCGACTTTTAGCAAGACCAATGATATTTTAAATAACATAAAGACTGGCCAAATAGGGACATACCAGGGAGGGATTTTTATTTTTTTTAATGAATCAAACAGAAAATGCCTGACCAAAGTTTTGGGATGCTTTCTTGGAGTTTGGGTTTGTTCAATTGGGATTTGGGTCGCTTATAGGAGCACTTATATGTGTAGAACCCAAGTAATTGCGTATGTGTTGCTTAGAAGATATCTTAATGATATGTTAATTAATTGTAGCTTGAGCTCCTGAGGTTTGAAAGTGGATTATGCAAAGGAGGGTCAATTCTAGTATGGCTTTTTGGGTCTTATTAATGGAGCCATTTGGCTGAACCTTGATTTGTTTTGATGGATATGACAGTGAAATGCATAAAGAATAAAAGAGTGTGTAGTTACATTAATTCTGAGATGAAGTTTGGAAGCAATAATCCTTGCTGTGAATGTGGTGATTTAAATGTATTACTACAGTAACTGCAATTCAGAGTCACCAGTAAGTTTTATTGTGTTAGTTTTTCCATTTAACACAGATAAATCAACACTACCCCCGCTAGCCGTAGTTTGTTAACTCTATTAATATTTTTGTGTCAATTAAAGGTCAATTTTACTTATCTACATCAATACATGTATTTTTATATTTTTTTCACACTTCATCTGCGACATAATGGCATTATATATCCACAGCAGCAATACAGGAAACTTTAGACTAATGCATAATCCAACTTCAAACTCAATGTAATAACATTATCATAATAGACCTTTGCCACAACTGACTACTGCATTTTTCCAGTTCAACAAATCTTGATTAATAAGAGAACAAAAAAACAAAAATAAAAAGAATGAAAGCACTTGGTTCTGTCAGTTTCTGCTGCAGTACATTCATAGCATCTGTTTTGATTGGTTTTTGACTACCATCCTTATTGTCAGTGATGATAATTTTTTTTCCTTGTCCTTCGTTTTTTTATCAGCCACACTGTTTTGTATAGGCTTCATATAGGGTATTGTTCTGTGGACTTTTGGCTTGTATTCACAGTCCATATGACAATTTCCTTATCTCTTTTTTGCAGCCACAATGGCACTGTTGTTGGCTTTTTGCCCTCCCATACTCGGGCCATGAAGGTGGGCCTTGTCACCTTCAGCTTTACCTTTTCCAATTTTAATGATAGCACTCTAGCTCCCTAGCTTGGGAGTAGACGATTTATTAAAAAAAAAGTAGCTCGTGGCTTTGACGATATTATTGGTGTTTTGAACTTGAAACTGCAGATAAATTCTACTTTTTTCTTGATGCACTATTGAATATGTCTAAGTATGCATCACATGTTCAGGCCTATTTGTGTTTAGACCTATTCTACTTTTAGGGGCTTGGACCTCTTGGTTAGACCTATTTGTGTTCTCCTCCCTTGCCTTCCTCTTGGCAATTTGTCCATCCCAAGAGGGCTATGCCCATTTGCTTAAGGCCCATAGATTCTTCCCAAAAAGAAGAGTAGGAAATAAACTAAAAAATCAAAGACTGATTTGTGCTGTGGATCTGAGCTAATTTCCACAGGTTCGTTCGTTTTGTGAGCACACCAGAGGTTTTGGAACGGGTGTACACCACTGAATCTGAAATCTTACAGATTGAGGAAGCAATTGCCATACAGGGGAACAATGATATTGGGGCCATTGGGCAGACCAGTGTGAGCATCATATATTTATATTATTTCCTCAGAATCATGAAAGATTGATTTTCCTTTTTATCTAGTATATTTTCTTTCTGTATGGCAGATGGAGGACCATCAAGCAAAGCCTGTGGTAAGCAGTCAAGGTAATGCATAGATGACACAGTGTTTGTAGTGATGTAAGGTGTCTACTTTTTAATATTTCTGGTTTTCCTTCATTGCTCTTCACCCTCCCCTCCCCCAACCCCCCCACACCCAAACCCACACCCTGCACGCCAAAAAAAAAAAAAACCCGAAAGGAACTGGGGAAAAAGTTAAACTCATTCCAGAATATTGACTTTGTAATTAACTATAACACCCATCTCTCACTTGGTCTATGGGGTGGGCTGGTGTCGCATGGAGACTAAAGTAATTATTCAATACCTTCTATTTGTTTCCCTTCCCAAGGAGATGATCCACCAAATAAGTTTTCTGCAAGATTATATGTTGGCTACAGGCTAACTGTTAGTTATTTTTACAGTATTGAAATTACAGCCCACAATTTTGGACAGGTAACAAACTTATGGCAGATGCTGATGAGGAGAAAGCAATTGTCCTTTACAAGGTATGTGGACATCAAGTGTTATACATTTATTCACACCTTATTATGCATCTTTTGTAATTTAATCATTTTTCCTTTGGCAGCCTGGAGCAAATACACCTGATGCAAATGGATCCATTGAACAGGAGGGAAATTCAAAGTAAATACTTGTGCTAACAGAAAATATTATGTATGCAAATTTCATCTTGCTTGGGGGTGCAGATATATACTAGGATAGTTACAAACTTGCAATTCGTTCTCCTGTAGATTCTTCTGCATACCAGGGGCCTCGTTCCCCAAGGACAGGATCCAGCAAATGTTATTCAGATGCTAGTGTGAAATTGATTAATAATGTTGAAATACATAAAAGTCTCCACTACCCATAGGCATTGACAGAATACATGCAGTGTCTGTTATCTAAAGTTGTTGACTCACAAATTCACATATGCTTTATCATATACCATTTCTAGTTACTCTTTCTCTTGTTTTTCAGTTGAGTAGCACTTGTGAATTACCCTCTGCTTATCCTTGAGAGAGAAAGGAAATGTAGGTGTGGTTCAATGGCAGGGATATTATTTTATTCTTGACTTTCTTTGTCTCTTCTAGTGGACTTTTAGTTATGTGCATCAATTTACCTGCTCATTCATCCTCAATCTTTTCTCGAATGATGAAAGCCCGTTTGCAAGAACTAGTCATTTTTCTGATCTTCTTACTTATGAAATATAGCATATTCTCAGAAGGAGAAAGAAAATGATAAGTAACAAGTACTTGCTTTATGTAATCAGAGTCCAGCTTTTAAAAGTCTTGGAGACACGAAAAACTGTGCTGCAGAAGGAGCAAGGCATGGCTTTTGCACGTGCTGTAGCTGCTGGTTTTGACATAGATCACCTGGGGACACTATTGTTGTTTGCTGAATGCTTCGGAGCCTCACGTTTGATGTATGTAATTGTTTGCTACAGCAGTGGTGGACACAAACACAATTCTTGATGAAAATTCTTGCTTTGGAATGCTGACCGCATATTCTTGGTAAAATAAAAAATAAAAAAACTAATGTTGTGGCATTTGCTCATCTACAACAGGGATGCCTGCACAAGGTTCATGAATTTGTGGAAGGAAAAGCATGAATCTGGACAATGGGTTGAAATAGAAGCAATGGATTCTATGTCTATGAAATCAGACTTCTCTGCTATGAATGCATCAGGAATTATGCTTTCTAGTGTGTCCAACAAAAAGAATGAGTCCCAAAGTGGATGGGCTCCAGATCGTAATGGGGAAGGAGATGTTGACACAAGCACAGGTATGAAATTATGAATGCCTGTAAAAATGAGGTGTTTTACTAACACCTCTCTTATTATTTTTCTTTTTTATAAAAAATTCCGCGTTATTGCCTCAGTCATCAACTCTTCCATATTGATGGTTCCAATATGGATATTTTAATTTTTTAAGTAGCCGATTATATACCTGTTACTTGAAGATTGATTCCATGAGTTCCATGAAATATAAACTTGGGCTTTCATTACGCCCACAGCAGGATAATAAGGCCAACTCCTGTCCTTAACCAAATCCGCCGCAAAATTTAAATTTGGGAAGAAACCATTAGAAAAATGGAAAAAAGACCTCTCTAACCCTTTCTGTGTACTTCTCTTATATTTGAAGGGAATTTGGGCAAATAAGTTATACTTGGCGAGAAGCTCTCCAATGGTGAAATCCATTTCCCCCATATTTGGCGAAGTCTTATTGAAAAATGCTCTCCAATCACGATTTTCCTCAAATATGGAGATGAAATAAAACCAATAAAATTTTCTTTGGAAGAACATTTGGGGACCCCTATCCCATTTTCTCAAATTTGCGGAGATTTATGGGGACTCCTCAAATATATAGGGAAGGGTTGGAGTTGATTTTTATAATTTCTCCCCCAACTTAAGTTTAGGGACAATTTTTGGGGAGGATTGGAGTTGCTCTAGCTCTTCCCTATCCACTCCCCAAGTACATTGATTTCTCTAAATTTTGGGTAAATGAATAGCGCCAACCTGCAAACCAAATCAACACCCCCCCCCCCCCCCCCGCGAGTCACGTATCTGTTGTTTTTATTATGAAATTACTTGCCCCAAAAACATATCCCCATATTTGAGGAATGCCATGATTGGAGTGCATTTTCCCCTAAAACTTCCCAATTGGAGTTTACCGTTGGAGAAATTTATGGAAAGAGTTGTAGATGCTCTAAGGATGCCATGATTAATTCCGTCGCATAAATTCTAGAAGTCCCAGAAGTCAGAACCTTGTTGTTCAAAGCTTCGCAAGAATCATGCGTCGTCTAGTGACGCGTCATTTTCCCAAAGGATCTTGCAAACCCTGCTATTAACCCCATAGAAAGTAAAAAAATATTCAAGCCTTTTGCGTCAGTATTCTAGACCTTTTTTTTTTTTGAACAACTTGCACTTGGAGGGATTTGGACACGGGATCTCCCGCTAAATAGATCAATCCCTCACAAGGACCTAGTGAACCACTAGGCCATCCCATAGGGTCGTCAGTATTCTAGACTAGCTTTTGCTTGAAAGGTTTTTTATTTAATTATTTTGAAACTGCAGTCAAGAACTAGCTTGGAATTTTATTAAGAAATGCTAATGGAGGGCTACACAAATGGGGGAAACCATCACTTGTCAACTGGCCTTTGAATTTCATGATTGTGCTTTGTGATGGCCCATTTCTGTGGGTGATTGAATCACCAGAATGTTCTAGGGACCAGCACGCATTATTATTAGGGTTCTATATCTGTGAGATCATAGTTATTCAAGGTGCGAGCTGCAACCATTTTCTTCTCAGGCCCAAGAGTACAAATGAGCTTATTAGGACCACCTAATTCTTTGCATAGGACTTTATTTTATTTTATTTTGAGCGACTTGTATTTTTATCGGCTAATAGCAGAAATGGTTTCTTAATAACACGTTTTAAATATTACGATAATTTTATTCGCTTGGTACAATTCTTTGGGTTGTTAGTAAATTCTTTTTACTTGTTGCCCAGATGAAAGGCCTCCTGCTGACAACCAAATCCCAATTGGTCAACAAGAATATTTGCCAGGGCAGTTTCCCCACCCTATGTATCCACCCTGGCCTATGCATTCTCCACCTGGTACCATGCCAGTCTACCCAGCATACCCAATGCAAGGAATGCCCTACTATCAGAGTTACCCGGGCAATGGCCAATTCTATCAGCCAACTTATCCACCAATGGAGGATCCTCGATTTAGTGATCATAGAACTGTACCAAAACGGCAGCCCATGGAAGACGGCCGCTACACTGAATCAGAAATGTCTGAGGTGGATGCCCCCAAATCTAGATCTGGTAAAAAGCAATCAGGCAAGGTTGTCATTCGCAATATAAATTATATAACTTCCAAAAATTCTTCAGGAAGTGAATCAGAATCAGATTCCAATTCTGATACTGACAAGGAAGCTTTGAGATCCTCAAAAAGAAAAGGAAGCCATGCAAAGTCTACTAATATAACCAATTCACATGACAAGGAGGAAATTATT
Source organism: Lonicera japonica (assembly GCA_021464415.1). Classification (NCBI taxonomy): domain Eukaryota; kingdom Viridiplantae; phylum Streptophyta; class Magnoliopsida; order Dipsacales; family Caprifoliaceae; genus Lonicera; species Lonicera japonica. Next base: position 43,827,041 of record CM038468.1, on the reverse strand, counting down.
AATGGAAAAGAGATAGATGGAGGCCATTGGAATGCATTTCAAAATTGTTTACTGAGAGATGCTGATGAAGATAATCAGATGAAGAATAAAGAGATGTTTGAAATGGAAAAGGATGTTCAAATGAAGAGAAGACAAAATACAGTGGGTGATGATCCTTTAGCTTATGGTGGAGAAGAACGAATGGAAATACAAAGTAGGAGTATAACTGAGTTCCACAGAGAGACTGGAAATGGGACACGCATGCCAAGGGCATCACATGATGAAATTTTAATCGCTAGTGGGGAGGGTTACAGTGGTAGAGACCCCACAGATGATATACAATCAACCGAAATTAATGGGAGAAAGATTGTACATAGGACAACAAATGATGATTTTATGATTGGTGACCGAGAAAACCAATCAAGTGTAAGAAGTTCATCAGATCCGATGGCTGTAAATGTGTTCGAGGGGTCCACCCATAATTTGGATAGAAATTCTCTTGAGATGGATGATGAGTCCTTCATTGTTCCATTTCGGTCAATGTCAATAGACCAAGTTGGAACTGGTCACAGAACTGCTATTGACCTGGATTATGAGCTCCCATTAAAAACTCAGAATTCAGAGAACATTTCTAATGGGATTAATCAAGTTAATTATGAGCCCGATGACTTAAGCTTAGTGCCTGAACGTGGATTAGAAAAGCAATCTGTTGGGTATGATCCTGCTTTAGACTATGAAATGCAGTATTGCGTTGAAGATGCTGATGAAAGAAACAAGGAAGCTTTGGCTACTGTCAAGGAAGAGGCTAAGAATTCAGAGAAGGATGAAAGGTCAAAAGTTACACCAGATAGTTCAGGTAAGAAGAAGATAGGAGGGCCAATTAGGAAAGGGAAACCATCAAAGATGAGTCCTTTAGAAGAGGCACGAGCACGTGCTGAGAAGCTTAGAACCTATAAAGCTGATCTTCAGAAAATAAAGAAAGAGAAGGTACTTTTCCTAATTATTTTTTCCAACACCCAATTGTACAAAAATAAGTCGAGAACAGTTCAGTAAATGATCTCAAGTAGACTCAGTTTGCACAACTAGTTTCTTTAAAATTTTTCTCAGTGTTATGTGATACAGATATGGTTACGCCAATACATTTTAAAAAGGAAAAAGAAAAAGTGGGACACTGATGTTAGGGGATTCGTTAAATATTTTACATATAATGGTACGTAAAAGTAACAACGCGATTATGCTATTCTCAGTATTATTATTAGCTCAAGTGCAAGCCTCTCATTATTATTTCCTTCTCGATAAGTATAAAAGTTTTATTAATGTCATGAGTCTGTCGAGAATAATATTCTACGACTAGCAATTCATTTATTTTGTGTTCGCCTATAATTTAAAATTACAAAGTAACCTTCAAATGTATCGCTTATCCCAAACATATCCCTGGACCCGCAAATCCCAATTGTATCCCCCATGATCCAAATTCAAAAAAATAAGTAAAGTAAAATTAGGATTTTCTGAAATGTGCATCCATGAGTATCGGATATAGATTCATGGTCCTCTGAGAAGTATTCATGCTTCATTGTTTCTTTGTGTATAGCTAAATTCTGTCTCTTTACAGGAAGAGGAAGAAAAGAAACGACTCGAAGCTCTGAAGATAGAGAGGCAGAAGAGAATAGCAGCAAGAGGCAGCTCTGGTTCCACCTCTGTTCAGTCACCATTGCCCTCACCGCAAACAAGAAAACAATTACCCACAAAACTTTCTCCGATGTCTCATAGAGGATCCAAGTTCAGTGATTCAGAACCTGGATCATCTTCACCTCTGCAGAGATCCAAAATAAGAACTTCTTTACTTGGGGCTAGTGATTCTAACAAAGCCTCTAAAATCAGCAAATCAATTGATGGCAGCCATATGGGGAATAGGTTGAATAGATCAGTGTCATCATTGTCAGAGGCAAAGGAAGAAATCGGCAGTGTTACTCCTGATTCAAAGGCTTCAATGGCCCGGATTAGAAGATTATCAGAGCCCAAAAAAATCAACAGACCAAAGGAATCTGATGGGCCCGAGAGCAAGAAAATATCTGCTATTATTAACCTTGATCGAAGTAAGGCTGCAACCCTTCCTGAACTTAAGATTAAAACATCTAAAGGAGCTTTGAATTTGGGCCAGAAGATGACGGTGAAGGCAAATGAAAGCAACCCTTCAGTTGAAGCTGATGAATTGATTACGAACAATGGGAAAACATTTAGTCCGAGTTATGTGGATGACAACCCAGTAGTTGAGAAGAATGTTGTGATGCTTGAATGTGAGAAGCCCTCTGTTTCTGCTGTACATGCATCGGAAGAAAATACGGGTGTAGAGAAGGGGCATTTTGGTAATTTTGACATCGAAGAGAAAACTGAGGTGGTGGCAGATTATATGCCCATTCGTGCACCACCTTCACCGATGGACAGAGTTGATAGAGAACCCACTACAGGTATAGTACCAGAGCAGCGCAGTTCTAATGAGGTATGATTGGTAAATCAGAAATACTTAAAATTTGATTTTAACTATTACTACCTCCATCCTTAATTAAGAGTCCATGTTTGACTTTCGCATTTGTTTAGAATGCACTAATTTGATCACAATCAATGGTTACAAAACTTGTTTCCGATCAATTTTGGTACATTGACATGTTCTGGAAAGGAAAATAGACACTTAACTTGGGACACCGCGGAAAGGAATAGTGGACTTTTAATTTGGGACAAAGGGAGTATTTAATGATAATAACACCTAGTAGTTGTTGGTATTTCTCACCAAGTATGGTTTACTTGTTCATTTCTCTGGGTGAAGGATATAAGACATATTATGGTTCATATTTAAACTGTTCATGCTGTCTGGTTTATCTGATTTTTTTTTTGAATATAATATACTGGTGATCAGGCAATGACAAGTTATGTGGAGAAAAAGGAATCGCCTGAGTCTTCAAGCATCAATCTTTCCGAAAAGCCTTATCAAGCACCTTATGCTCGAGTCTCATCTATTGAAGATCCATGTACTCGAAATTCAGAATACGGCAAAGCACCTGAAACAAGCTTAGACGCAGTGCCTGCAAGTGTAGTTTCTATTAAAGCACATACTTCTGATTTTGAAAAGCTGAAATTGGAAAAGATTCCAGAAGCCTCGGAAAAGCATCAGGTGAAAGAATCATCAAAAGGGTTTAGACGGCTTTTGAAATTGGGAAGAAAGAATTCTAGCTCAACTGCAGAATCAGATAATGCAAGTGGTGATGTCTCTCAGTTGGATGATAATTCAGCTGTCTCTGCTTCTTCTCCTAGTGAAGGTAATGTGAATTGTTCTCTTTACTCTTATTGATCATAGCTTTTTGTTAGTGGAAAAGACTCAATGCATGATTTTGTGCCAAAACTTTTGGGTCTTTATTGGATAAGTACTACATAACATCAATCTCCAGTGCAACTAAGGTATTAATACAACATTTTTTTAGTAAGAGGGCGTTTGGTTGTCCTTAGAGATGTAAATATGGTAATTTTCTCACGTTTGATTTTAAAATGTGAAAAATCATACCATTGCAGTACAACCAAGTGCGCTATATTTAAGATATTCTTCGGCATATTCTGTCATTCATAATCATCGCCAAACTACCGAAATTTTTACAGCATTTAAATGTCTTTTTGTTCAATTTAACATTCTTTTAAGGTTATTGCATCTTAGAATTCTCATTGGGTTATTGTCATGTGGCATCTTAGGCAACGTCTGGCTGCAAGGTCTTGCTTTGTAAACATTAATTAATATTATGCAATACCAAAGCTCAGAGGAACAATAAATTCACAAAATAAAACCCAAGAAATAAAAGCAAAAACTTTTTTCCTTTTGAAATAATGATAGCGCATCATGACCAAGTTTATATATCTATTTTCTTCTTATCATCAGTTTATACATTGAAGAATCTGATCTCTCGAGACGAAACACCCTCAGGTCCCACGACTTCGCAAAAGTGTAAGCAAACATAAACTCAACTTTTGACAAACTCGTTTATGTATATATATATGTAATAATAAATGAATGAGGATTTTGGATCAATTATTGTTTCTTAATTTGGTTACAGCTTCTCGCCACTTCTCATTGTTCTCGCCCTTCCGTAGCAAGACAAGTGAAAAGAAGCTGATAACATAAAGTACAAAGATCAATTAAGGTGAGTTTGCCAGCAACATTTTTTTTCATCTTTTTCGGTTTGAATTGTGTGATAAATGTCATGTTTTTTTTGGGTCATCAACTGTGTTAGGATAGTTGCCGTTGTGAGATATATTGCCATTGTACGTCAACATACATGTATGTCTTCGTAAGCTGGAATCTTTGGTCTGACATCAATGCGAAGTTTTTGATCTAATACTAGTTTTTGATCTGATACTAGTTTATCAAAAATCCCCTGGGGAATTTAAATTTGCATAGTCTATCCTTCATTGGTGGGCCACCTGCACGGACATGCACATGCATACAAACATGGTGCGCGTGTGTGTTTTTATATATATGTTGGCCATGTCACATGTGACAGAACTTCTGTTTTTATATATAACAATCACCTCTTCTGTGTTTGAAAATTTTCAATTTTGGTTCAGTTTTTTTGAACAAATTTTTGCAAGTTCCAAGACATAAGGTTCAGTCTAATTGTGTCAAGAAGTTTCTCTGTGACACATAATATGGTAATTACAAAGAAATTTTCAGCATGGAGGTGCATGTGATACAATAAAACCTTGGGGAAGTTCACTGTAATTATCTCAAAAAAGTTATATATGTGAAGCATAACTACATAATGTGTATGAGAAGCTGAACAACATGAAGTTTGTATTAGTCAAACCTAATGACTAAGCAAGAAATATTCCTTCTGCTCATCCTAGCCAGAGCTTCCTTTGCTAAGCACTCTGCAGCTTCTTGTGGGTCCTCTATGTGCCTGATGAGACTCACTGCCTCTTGATGCTTCATCACCTATATAACATTTCAAAAACAAATATAAAATGGAAATATATAATACTCCCTATGTCTCAAATGGATAATTTCACTTCCCTTATTGGGATCTCTAAAATTAGGAGTTCCATTTTCCTTTTGAGATATGTACCAAATCTCATAGCAAAATAGTTGTATTCTTGACTTGATTAGGCTGAATGTTGTTTACCTCCCATATTCCTGTATTTGCTAAGATCACGAATTCGGTATCAGCATCTATTCTCTCGGATCCAACAATAAGTTCTGAGCTTTTAGTTGGCACTGTGGTGCTAGGGTCAGAGGCTATTATGCGTACTTTAGGTATCCGTATAGCACCTGCTATGGATTAGCAAAATGGATTTGGTAAAATCATTTAAATGTTGACCAATTGTGTTGTAATAGACTATTTTGCATGTATTACGCGTGAATTTACTTATTTAAGAGTCTTGAATACGTAAAAAATTGTATTGAGTGAAGGATAAGAATATAATGCCTGGAAAGAACTTGCGGGACCAGTGGCGTTTGGTGGATAGTTGATGTCTTCTGGTAAATTGATAGGCCTCGCCTTCTTTACACAAGATGGCTTTGTAGTCGCCCATGTTAGCTACTATGAGATATTCTCCATCAATGACAATGGCTGATGCTGAGCCCACTTTCCTTCTCTCTTCTGGATTCTTTGTTCCTCTCATCTTTGATCTTGCGCAAATATATGCCTTTTTCATCGTTTCTTTGCTCTTCCTTCTAATCTGAAACACCATCACATCATAATCTTTTAGGCTAGAAGGAAATAGTTAAAGTCTGTTTGGATTGAAAAAGTAGAAGGAAAAGAAAAGAAAGAAAGAAATGAAAATGATATGTTACATATTTCTGTACACGTCCTTTCCGATGGTTCTTTGGAAATAAATTCACTTAAGCTTAAACACCCTGTTATTTAAAATTACATATACAAACTAAGAAAACATCTTTGTCAATGTTCGTGCTCCTTTAAACTGAAGATGAGTTTGGATTTGTTGATCCCAGGTCACCGTGAGGCGTGACCTGGGTACATCACAGGTGGAAATAATAAAATAGTTGTACTGTACCCCATTCCTTTTATTGCATCTGAAATGCAAAGAGTCATGGTAACTCACATATTAAAAGTCAATGATTCTAAGATGTACACAGCTATATCCGGTGTTCGACTTGAGGGACGGAAAGGGAAATTCCCAAAGTTCAAAACATGAAGGGATGTGCATGACTGCTCTTTCCTTAAATTAAGACAAAGGTTATACTTGTACCTGATCTTTTGGATGTTTGTTATGAAAGAGATGAGATTGGATGTACTTGGTAACTCCGTCACCAATTAGAGGATCGAAAACTCCAAAGAACCACAACTCATGTTCCTCAATTTGTTCTCTTTGTACCACAACCGAGTCAAACCCCAAGTCCAACTCACTTGTCCTCTTCATGAATGATCCCTCTTCCTCCACTACATGATACCCATGGGACACAGGCACCATCCATGAAGGCTTCATCCCATTCCCATTCTCATTCTCTGTCTTTCCCTTCCCCCCTCCACCTAGGAACCTTTTAAGCTTAAATACCTACACAAAACATCAGTAAATAAAATGATGCATTAGTTACTGAATTTGCCTACGGTTAAATGAATTCAACTATTTTTTGGTGGAACTTGTTTATGTTATTTATGAGAAGGAGAGAAATTCTATTTTTTATTATTAGAGAGAAGATTACCTACTTATATACATGAGACTCCTACACAGATAAGGAAACTACTACTAATTAAGATTCCTAAATTATCTACCTTCCTAATACAATATTTACAACTTATAACACTCTCCCTCAAGCTGGAGCATAGATATTGATCATGCCCAGCTTGTTACAAAGATAATCAACCCGAACCCCGTTTAAGGCTTTCGTGAAGAGATCACTCAATTGCTCTCCAGTCTTCACATATCCTATGGAAATTAAGCCTTGCTGGATCTTTCCGCGGACAAAATGGCAATCGAGTTCAATATGTTTCGTTCATTCATGAAACACGGGATTAGACGCAATATGTATGGCAGCTTGATTATCACACCACAATTTAGCCGGTACCGAAGTCTTAATCCCTACTTCATTTAAGAGCTGACATATCCACATTATTTCACACACAGACTGGGCCATAGCTCTATATTTTGATTCTGCACTGGATCGTGACACAACATTTTGCTTCTTACTTTTTCATGAGACCAAATTTCCGCCAACAAAGATACAATAGCCTGATGTGGACTTTCTATCCACCTTAGAACCTGCCCAATCTGCATCTGAAAAACCTTCAATACAAGTGTGTCCATGATATGCGTATAAGATACCACGTCCAGGTGCTCCTTTTAAGTAACACAAAATTTGTTCTAACACTTCCCAATGATGGATTGTTGGGGATGACATAAACTGGCTCACCACACTGACAGAATACGCAATATCCGGGCGAGTCACTGTAAGATAGTTCAACTTTCCCACCAATCTTCTATTTTTCTCAAGATCCTCAAATAGTTGACCATCTTTTGTCAACTATACATTAGAAATCATTGGAGTACTACACGGCTTTGCCCCCAATTTCCCTGTCTCAGCTAATAAGTCAAGAACATATTTCCTATGAGATAGAAAAATACCCTTTTTACTCCTTATGACTTCGACACCCAAAAAGTATTTTAGCATCCCTAAGTCCTTTGTATGAAACTGAGCATGAAGGAAGGACTTAAGAGAAGAGATTCCCATAGTATCACTCCCAGTAATGACAATGTCATATACGTACACAACCAACAAAATGATGCCTGCTTCAGATTGTTTGTAGAACACAGAGTGGTCAGACTTACTTTTCGCCATGCCAAACGTCTCAATAACCTGACTAAATTTTTCAAACCAAGCACGAGGACTTTGTTTCAAGCCATACAAGGATTTACGAAGATGACAGACTTTCCCATACTCCCCCTGAGCAATAAACCCAGGAGGTTGCTCCATATAGACCTCCTCCTGAAGATCACCATGAAGAAAAGCATTCTTTATGTCTAGCTGATGCAGAAGCCAATGATGAGTAGCTGCCAAAGATATAAATAGCCTGACAGATGTTAATTTAGCAACATGAGAAAAAGTATCAGAATAATCAACGCCATATGTCTGAGAATAACCCTTAGCAATGAGGCGGGCCTTTAAACGAGCAACAGACCCATCAGGATTGACCTTGACGGTAAACACCCATTTGCATCCGATAGCCTGTTTCCCTGCATGTAAAGTGACCAAGTCCCATGTACCATTCTTGTCTAAAGCATCCATTTCCTCTATCATTGCATTACGCCATCCAGGATGTGATATAGCCTCATTAACAGTTTTAGGAACAGATATAGAATCAAGAGATGCAATGAATAAATAAGAAGAATGTGATAGGTGATCATAAGAGACACAAGACGAAACAGGATAAGTACACTGGCGTTTACCTTTGCGTAAAGCAATAGGAAGATCATCACTCGTCATGGAATCTGATGATGAAGAAGAAGCTGGTGGAGGACATGAATCAGTAGGCCGGCGTCTGGAGTAGACTTGATGGATGGGAGGTCTGACTGGCGCTGGTTCAGCAACGGGTTCAGGGAACGTGATCGTATATATTAACAAATCATCATCCTCCCCCTGACTGTTGGAAGTGGAAGAAGGAAAATATGGTGTGTCTTCCATGAAGGTAACATCAGCTGAAACAAGGTACTTATTCAAACTAGGGCAATAACATCTGTATCCTTTCTGAAGACGAGAATACCCAAGAAAAACACACTTCAAAGACTTGGGATCTAACTTAGTAACCTGGGGACGGACATCTCGAACAAAGCAAATACTACCAAATATTCTGGGTTCAATAGGAAACAATGATTTATTTGGAAAGAGAACACTATAAGGAGTCTCACCATGAAGAACAGATGAGGGCATTCGATTAATGAGAAAACATGCTGTGGACACTGCATCAGCCCAAAATGGTTTTGGGAACATTCATTTGGAATAATAGGGCTCTTGCAGTTTCAAGAAGATGTCTGTTCTTCCGTTCTGCCACTCCATTTTGGGATGGAGTATCAAAACAAGAAGTTTGATGAAGGATACCGTTCTGAATCATGTAAGTTTGAAAAGATGAAGATAAATATTCTTTGGCATTATCACTGCGCAATATATGGACAGAAGTAGCAAATTGAGTTTTAATTTCAGCACAAAAGCACAAAAACGAGAAAACAATTCAGAACGACTTTTCATTAAATATAACCAAGTTGTACGAGAATAATCATCAACAAAAGTAACAAAATACTTGAACCCAGTTTTTGACATAACAGGACATGGACCCCAAACATCAGAGTGAACTAATTCAAACGGAGCACTTGCTCTCTTATTGACTCTTGGACTAAGACTACTACGGTGATGTTTGGCAAATTGACATGACTCACAATCTAATGAGGACACCTTATTAAACTGAGGACATAACTCCTTAAGTAGAGGAAGAGAAGGGTGATCGAGCCTACAATGAGCCTTGAAACCAGATGTGACACCCGAACATGCAACGGATTTATGTATCGATATGTCAAGGATGTAGAGGCCTCCCGATTTATGTCCTTTACCAATAATCTTCTTCGTCATAAGATCCTGAAACAAGCAATAATCAGGAAAGAATGAGATGCAACAATTAAGTTTACGAGTAAGCTGGCTTACAGAAATTAGATTAAAGGACAATTGAGGTAAATGTAGAACATATGATAAGGGAAGCAAGGGAGTTGGGGTGATTGTTCCAGATCCCAGAATGGAAGAAGATGTTCCATCTGCTAAAGTAACACTAGAATGGGATATATATGACTGAAAGGTAGAAAAGATGCTAGAATTACCTGTCATATGATCTGTGGCACTAGAATCAATGACTCATTTGGATGATGAGGAAACAAGGCATGTATTTGGTTTACATGAATCAGCAATTGCAGTGACAGAGGTGACTGGAGTGGATGAAGACTTTAGAGATTCTTGATACTTAGAGTACTTGGCAAACTCATCTGCAGGGATAAGGACTGAGTTTTCAGCTATATCAGTGGTAGATGCCATGTGGGCCGAGTGAGCTCTCTGAGTCCTGTACCGAAGCTTCCTACAATCCTGCTTTAAATGCCCTAGATTATGACAGTAATGACATACGATCCCTCCGGAGCCTTGTCCCCGAGTCACACTCGCTCCTGAATCATGTGCGCGAGTATTAAAATTGTTACTGTTCGATCCTCCTCCTTGATTGCCTCCCCGATATTGTAACCGCCCAAAGTCAGACTCATTATTTTTACTAACCAGAGCACTATTGAACGGAACAGGTGGAGTCTGAATTGGAGAAACCCCCTCTGTGTGAAGAACTCTGCTATACACTTCCTGTAAGGAAGAAATCTCAGGACTAGATAGAATCTGGTTCTTAGCAGTTTCAAATTCAGCAGGAAGACCAGCTAAAAAACTCATGATAGCCATCTGCTCTCTCAGACTCTGCTGAACTTTGACATCAGAGCTATACGGCAATAATAGCATATTAAGTTCTTCATACTTTTTCTTAAAATCCATAAAGTAACTCATAATGGACCTGTCCTGTTTTTCCGCACGGTAAAAGGCTTTGCACACATCATAAATACGAGAAATATTCCCTTTCCCAGAGTATAGAAAATCCAAATAATCCATTAACTCCTTAACCAATTCACAATGGTTAATCAAACTAATCATAGTACTATTAATCGAATTTCGAATTTGTAAGAATAACCGGGCATCCTCCCTTAGCCACGTCTGTCTCGAATTATCTGAAGGTGGATCACTAGTCATGTGATCATCTTTATCGATATTACGCAAATAAATTCGAATGGTTTTACTCCAATCAAGATAATTGGAGCCATTAAGTTTATGCTCAGTAATTTTTGACATTACAGAAACTACATCAGAAACAACTGCCGCCTTCTGCTCTGACATATTTAAATAATTGTATAGCGAGGACCACAATTATTATGAACAAAATGAGTCACAAAACAGCGTATTAACCATAAATGAGGCAATGAATAATAGTAACCGAGAGACAAAACGGTACCGAAATTCTTTGGACATGCCGAAAGAAGAAATCAAGCCGCACAAATCTCAGAGCAAACCAATAAATAGGTCACAATATGAAGTATAAACAGAACTGGCCAGAAATAGAAGCAAAACTGAATTATACCAAGTCACCGAATTGTTACCACGAAGGCTAAACCGAACCAAACTCAGATCTGCACTGAATAAAGACGAACTGAGCCAAACTAAGCACATATACGTGCTGTAAGAATTGAGACGAGCCAAACGAGAGTGGTCGGAAGAGTGAACGGAGGTTCCACGCGCCGGCGCGTGAGACTGCGTCAGAAGCTTGTGGCGGCGCGTGAGGGCCACGCGCTGGTCAGTTGGACGCCGGATTTTGGGCGAGTGCTAGACGGTGGATGGCGCAACTCCCTATGTGGGAGGTGAGATCAAATATTCGCTGACGAAATTCGAAGTTGGAAGTCCGGCAAACCCTAGTCTACCGTTAACTAGCAAAACAAAACCCTACGCTCTGATACCATGTTATTTATGAGAAGGAGAGAAATTATATTTTTTATTATTAGAGAGAAGATTACCCACTTATATACATGAGACTCCTACACAGATAAGGAAACTACTACTAATTAAGATTCCTAAATTATCTACCTTCCTAATACAATATTTACAACTTATAACAATGACCAATTGAATGCATATGATCTATGTTGGAAATTATAATTATCTTTTATTATTTTGATTATTAAGTTATATTAGACTACTTTTGTACATCCCGTAAGGGTTCATAACTTTGATTTTTTCACCTGTCTAACACATGTATGCATGTACTCTTCGGGGTGTGTAAATGCACACAAAGAGATCACATGAAGCAATGACGTTACATATAAATGCACACACATATATACTAGTTTTTGCAGTTGCCGGGATTCGACCTGGGGAGCTCACTGATCCCAGTGCGCTACTACTGTGCCACTTGCTAGTGGTCATGTAAACTATAAAGTAGTTTACATAACCAATTGATTAGTAATAAGAACATAGAGTAGGTCAACTATAGATGTTATAGATATATAATAAAAATTTGTCACGTTGATTTTTTGTAGTACATAGGTAGCCAAGTAGATTTTTTTTTTGTTAGAAGCAGACTCTTGATTAATTATATAAGAGAGTAATATATTCTTATTAAGTTTTTAGAATTTGTAGATAGTTAATTTTATTAAACGTATGTGTTTTATTATGAAAAGTACCAAACAATAACTCACATAAATGATAGATTATATAACAGCAAAAATATTAAAATGGTAAAAAATTAACAAGAATGTTTTACTGAGTCACGACTATACAATATATTCATTCTTTTTGTTTTAAATATTAAACATAATTATAATAACCAAATAAGTTTTAGAATATATAAATTATTGCTAAAAGCAATCAAGTAAAGTAAAGTTTAATATACATACATTTATGGTAAGCTTTAGAACAAAATTCTAATTCACACTAAAAAGTTTTGTAATTTTAATACAATATATTAAATAACTTCCTTCTTGGGAAGTTTGTTATACTATTTTATTTAACATAAATCTAGCTTAAAATATTTATTTAATTTTTTTAACCAAATAAGTAGAGTTTAAATTTAATTGGAATACTGATATTATTATAAAAATATATTGAGTTATATTGTTTACTTAACGTAAATCTTAAAATCATTTATTTAAAATGATAGGGCATATTTGTTTTCACAAAAAAAAAAAGAAAAAAAAATACTTAAGTTATTCGTACTTTTATATATAGTATAGATATATGCAGTCCTCTTCTCTTATGGATCATCCTTAAGTTAGTTAAATTAAGGACCGTCCATTTTGAAGGATAAATAGTTAAATTTTTTTATGAAACTTGGTGAGAATGATCTTTATGACGAATGGATCATCTCCACCAAATTTCATCAAAAAATCAAATGGGAAGTGAGTTAACTAAAAATCTAAAATTTCAATGTTTAAAAATGCGCAAATATATAAATTTTTCAGTTAATCCACTTTCTGATTGATTTTTTTTAATAAAATTTGGTGGAGATGATCTACTAATTATAGATATAATCTATACAAAGTTTCATGAAAAAAATTCATCATTTACCCCTTCGAAAAGGATGGTCTTCAAGTTAGTTAACTTAAGAATGGTCCTTAAGAGAAGGGCTCTCTAGATATATGTATGTATATATAAGCATATATGTTTGAAACAAGGATGTTACATGTAGAGACACAAATGTAATTGCATAAGATCCTCAACGTAAGCATATGCATTTAGAACAATAAAACAAGATTATTTATCAGTGATGAACAACATATTTGTGACTAAAATTATATTTTTCAGTCACAAATTACGTTACCGTCATTAGAAGTCTCTTTGTGACAACAATTGTGTCTATTTATAGTTGTACGTGTTGTGACACAAGTTTCTGATAACTTGTGTAAAGGGTTCGACGAAAACCCCATAAAATCAAGGCACATTAATTAATTGTGTATTGAGCCAAAAGAGGATTATAGAGGTCTATAGCCTTTAAGCTAGATGAATGCAATTAAATTTGGAAAAAAATATATTGAGAGATGAATTAAATCCACTTAGTCTGACTTAAATGAGTAAATAAAAATGGGTATTTTCTGTATAAATAAACGGGAATAATAAAATTGTGTGGTTTCCTTCGACTTAAATGAGTACATAAAAATGGGCATTTTCTGTATAAATAAATGGGAATAATAAAATTGTGTGGTTACCTAAGTAGGTGATTAGTAATAAAAATGGTCATCAATTTCAGTTTTGTTCATGACCGACCTTGGATAAAAATGACTCAAATATTTCTCCTAGTGTCGGCTCAGTCATAACAAAAATAGATATATTGCAAAAGGTTTATACGTATAATTCAAGCTAGCACGTAGGACTTACATATATCTTAAGATTGGTTCTGCCCTAACTATATATATATATATATATTTCATGAAATGTCTATACACTATATTAAATGTAGAATTAATCTTTGCTAATAGATCTGTAGATCTGGGTTTGTCGCTGGCAATGATTTTGTACCTTCTGATAGGGTTTGATACTATTTGCTTCAACATGAGCCTAGTAGTAGACAAGTCACTAAACCACCTCTTGTGATTCTAGCTATATATACTACATGCATGTAATGACTATATTGGAAGCATGATATACATTATTGCAAATAGCTTAGCTTTTAGGGGAGAATATTTAAAATGCAGAAATGTTTAAATACATTTTCACTTTTATGCATCATTCACTTGTACCAAGAAATTAGGTGAAGCTTATATTACTTAGAAGGTTCAACAATCAAGCACTAACAAAAGATAGAAAAGTACACATTTTTCATATTTTAACATATTTTCCATGAAAACTTTAGCAATCAAAAACATCCTTAACCATTTATGATTTGGAGCCCTCACATTTTTCTGATGTATCCTAAATATCACTAATCATCCAAGAACACGTGCATATTTTGGATGTTACAAAACGAAAGGGAAAAACCAAAGTATTGCAGCGTACAAATACATTTGTATAATAAGGAGTTACTTTGAATCTTGAATATATGTATAATGGATAAAGAATTGTGTAGTTTAAATCAGATTGAAGATACTTTTGTAAAGGGGAGTGCCTTTGTATGGGTTACAACTTAGACTAATATATATATATTGGGAGGGAGAGAGAGACCTTGAACTTGAGATGAAGATCCTTGAACCACATTGTTTATGCTTATGCTGAAGATGCTATGAGTTGATGGACTCAAATTGGTTTTTGATAATATTTGAAGATGCTGGTAATAAAATAGAGTTTAGTTTAAGAGAGAGAGAAGAATATTTCTTTGTAGTAGTTAAATTTTCAGTCTAAATATATATATGACTAAATCCATTAGTTTCTGCTCTTTGTTAGGGGATGCAGGTAAACTAATTCCCATCTATTATATATGACTTTTTGAATTCTTTCTAGTAGTGATTTTATAGTCTTCCTTAATTGGTAATTTTATATTAAAAATTAACAAACCTTTATTTTTATCTTTATTTTTTGACATAGTAGGAATGTAGCATGAACTACAATGTGGCACTTTATAACTAGCATATCAAATGAAAGACAAAAAAATAATATAATTGTTACAAGGAAGCATATGCTTTTAATGTGCAATTATTTGATTTAATAATGGTAGCATTTCCAAAAGTATTTTAACTTATGTTTCACATATCCATTTTTAATAATTAACTAATCTAATATTTGTTTAAAAAAACTTTTCCCTATTTAATTAATATAGAATTTTCGGAAAATAATTTGATAGGTAGAGAGTAGCTAGGGGAGACTTTTTATACACAACAGTACTCCAAGAGCTTAATTTTTCTTTGGGTACTTGTTAATTTGAGAAAATTCGTGTATGCACGCCAATTAATTAACCATGTTGAGTACGCATGCATATAGAACTTGGGTTCGATAGGTTAGGAGGATGGGGGTGGATTCAATACATAGACTTTTCTTTCAAGATGGGAAGTTTTTACCACTTGAACTATATACATATATATATATAAGTAAGGTTTTACACCAACCATGATTTAATTTAGACATATTGTGACATGCTCCTTCCAAGTGTAACGATATAAAATGGTAAGCCATTAGAGAAGGTTTCATACACAATATAGATATAATTACTTTGTTATATCATATTCATATTAATATAGACAAATCACTGGAGAATATTATTTTTTACTATATTAATTCTATTATGTATAAATATCCTCATAGAATTATTAGAGGGGCTTTAGATTTATTTTAATTGTTTGTCATAACCTCACCAATAAATAATTGGACGTACACGGCCTTACTACAAGCAAAAATATATGGACTATGATACAATTACATCACCAAATACTTGCATATAATGACATCGCCTAATAGATTAGGGACAACTGACAAGGTTCGTGAGAAATTTTTGTTATTGTAGTTAAAAGAAAACTTAAATTTTAAAATGACAAAAGATAATGGCCTTGAAGAACAGCCCATAATTTGGCTCATTTCTTAGTAGCAAAATATACCACACTCACGACTTTTAATATAGAACATGTTAAACCGGCAAATTTTCATTAATTAAGGGCAATGGTGGTTAATTTCGCTACACTCAAAACTCATGACTTTTAATATAGAACATGTTTACTTACTACAAAACAAAACTTCATTATATGTTTTTATTGTGAAGAAAAAATAATATTTTATTGTACGCGTGTAGAGTGTGCACTTGGGCTAGTATAAATAAAAAGTGTAAAATAAGTTTCACCTACACATACAAAAAAAGAAAAAAGAAATATACGACTTTACTTTATATCCAAGGGTTCTCTTTTTGCTCTGTTTTTTTTCCCTCTTTTTGAAGATTTGAATTTCAATTGCGAAAGGGTGAGATGGAAATGTTGATAAAAATGTTCTTATATGTAATTTTCAATGGCAATTTAATTTTCAATTATTTTAACATATTTTCAATAATTTTCGTGAATTTTGTTTGATGCAAATGGACAACTAATATAGCAATTGCAAATTTAATCGATAATATATGCTTCCATTTAAAATATTATATCCGAATACGAAAAAATAAAATAAAAAATTAATATTAGTAATTTAAAATTGTTTATGTATCTTCTATCGCTTGTATAAAAAAAACGTTATGTTTCTACCCTACTATTAAAAATCTTTTTGGGTCCAAATAGCTTAAAAAGGAACGCCAAACAAATTTACTCCAAATTTTTCAACTTAAAAAGTACGCAAATACAACATTACAAAGTAAATTGTTACCCAATTTTATTTTTAATGCTAGCGGTACAATTAGATCTAATTAGATCTGAGCGAGTTCAATAAGTTAGAAAGAAATGACCAAATCCAAAACCTGATCATGCCTTCAAAATCACCACCATATTACCAGTAGACTACCGGCCAGGTTTTTGTTTTTTAATATAAATGGTACACTTTTAAATCGGTGGTCGATTACAAGAAGGAAGGGGAAATAATATAGAAATGAGCTTTATGTGTATCGAATTTGAGCGAGGGTGACAAAATCCAACCCTACTTTCACTATTTTAACACGCAAAATGTTTAATGGACATCTCTTTCGTTGAACAAATCTTGGAAACATGTTAATTTATTAGATTTTAACATACAACCTAAAAACTAATGTCATAAACCATATTTTATAATTTCTAAAAAAGTTCAATATTAATTTCATAAACCATTATAATGTCACTGTCTTGTAATCTATTGGCAACTTCCATATTCTCGTACTAAAGAGATCATGCATGTGTTCGATCTACATAGACATGTTTATGGACTTCATTAATTGTTGTGTCCACCCACGGTAGTTGAATATTCACCCTTCTATTGTGATAGCATAGTGATAGCGTGTCGAACAAATTTTGTAGTGATTGTGTTTGTAGAATTATTGCTTTATATCAAAACCACTCTTTAAAGTTTTTTTTAACAAGTTAAGGTAGGAGAAAAAGCTATTTTATGTATATCTTTTGTCCAAAAGTAAGAGTGATATTATTTTTTGGGGAAATATTTCAAATTAACAATGAATGGTGCTCTAAAACTAAAAAAAATATGATTAAATGAAGTGGCATCAATATGTGTGTAAAATTAGATGAGTAAATCTTATGTCTCAAATTATTTGTACGCAAACACACAAACATTATATAAAGTATTAGCTTACACAATGTTGATTGGTTAAGGCATTTACATTGAGAAGATGCTCACTCAATCCGAGAAAGATCTCAGGTTTGAGACAAGAATTATTGATATTTGTAATTAAAATAAGAGATTTAAACTTCAATTTTAATCAGATATATTACTCCGATAATAGTATCTCTCTCAATTTAACATTTTTATTCCTTCAGGCCATCTCCACTTTTAAGGTTTATAAGGCAAATTTTACTTAAATCTTATCCCACCGCACCAAAAATAATATGACAATAGAGTAGTGTAAAAGCTAAAATTAGAAGCTAACAAATTAACTTTTGCATCTGCTGCCACATGATGTATCGAGTGACCACCGACGCACTTCCATGGCACATCATTTGTTGTGCAACAGAAAAAATAAATTAAATTGCCTTACATATGATATGTCGTGCAATGGCACGGACTTGATCGATACATTATGTGTTCTGCCAAGTGTGCCCAAGTGTTTGCAATAAAAAAAAATGAAATACTCATTTTTCCTTCTTGCTGACAAACGATCTATTCTCCTGATGTAATTTTTTACACATTAACAAAATAAATACCAACTTTTTCACTACATTTTCTCACTTTGATGTGAAAATAGCCTTATATTTCTTGAGACTACTTTAACATATATATTGCTCTGATAATAATCTCTCTCTAAATTTAACCTAATGGGCTCATGTTCCCCTCTTTATCCCCCTTTTAGTCTGTCTATACACCCACCTCTATTTTCCCAAACACGTATTCCCCTACCCAAAAGAGGAATCATTTTAATAAGTTCATCAAAATATCCGATAAACCTTTTCCCTCTTAAACCTCACTAAAACCCTATGTTTCCTCTCTCCTTCAATCTTCACAGAGAGAGAGCCAATTCACTCTAGATGGCCCTCTCTCATCTCCTTCAACCAAAACAAACCTTTCATTTCCGAAGAATCGGTAACAATCCACTCCAGAAAATTCATTTTTTCGAACTCAATTTTTTTGCCCCAAATTTACTTTTCTATGTATTTTGAAGTTTTGATTCAGTTACTGTTATTGTACAGGATTTGCAAAACCTAGAAGATGGTGTTCTTCGAGCGAGGGTGAGAGCGAAAAATCACTGCAGTCGAAGAAAGGCGGAGCCGCTCGGGAGCAGAAGGCAAAAGCTGTGGAATCGTATGTGAACAAGTGAGTTTCATTTCACGAAGCTAATTTAATTAGTATCTTATTAGTTTGATTTGATTGTTAAAACAGATATGTAAGGAAATGCTGAAAGACATTGATAGGTATTCTAATCGAAAATATTAGGATCCCGGTCCCTGGTTGACAGATACTGTTGGAGTAAATAAGAGAAATACCCAGTGGCGTAGTTAGAAAATCTGGCTAGTGGGGTCATTCAATAGTTAAAAAATTCATGTCTAAAAGTGGTGAAAAATATTATCACAGTTTTAATAATGAAAAATATTAACATGGAGAAAATAAGAAAATGAAATGATTCTAAACACAAAAAACTGATATTTTACTTAACATGGAGAAAATGAAAAATATCAAATTGTCACTCAGCACTTTTACTTATACTGATATTTTTTATAAAATGGATGAAATATCCTCAACCATTGATTACGTGAAAATTAGAGTTTTCCTAGAAAGTATCAAAATCAAAGTCAGAGAATCAATTTGACCCAAAGATATATATATATATCTATTATTTGACTCCACTTTTAAGTGTTTTGTGGTGTCAAATATATACACTAATTCAAATATCCCCAAATATTTAAGGTCAAGTGGGGTCATCTAACCCCTCCGGTCACTAAGGTGGCTACGCCCCTGCAAATACTATGTAATCTTAGATAGATATTGTGCAACCTAAGATAGATATTGTGTTGAAAATTATGAAATTGATTCCTCACCAGAGGCAGATACTGTGCGTGCGAGACGCGTAATGTGAGGCAGTATTTGCACAGGGATGCACATTCGTTAAAACTTTCATTTTAGGGACCAAATGCTAAAAGTCCCATCCTAATTTGAGTTCCTCTTTGATCAAATTTTGTTTTTTGGTTTTCATGATATAGAAATGCTTGATATCTTAATTTCTTTTTTTCTGAAAATTGTTTTTGAAAACTTAGGCTTCAATGTTTGTATTAATGTAATTGTTATGTATACATGTACGTACACATAAAAATAATCATCTAATCTTGGGTATTGGATGTTTTTTATTGGATCTCATCGAGCAGTGGATTCTTGCTGGGACAAGGAAAGAGGGAAAATGGTTTGCCGGACAGGTGAATTTCTAAGGCGTCAATTGAACGGGATGAAGCTAAAATTGGTGGAAGAGTCACATCCTACAAACTATTTATTACATTACAGTTGTCTGTTCCAGCTTTGAATAGGCTTAGAGGGGAAAAATGATCCTTCGTAGAGAATTCGGTTGGCCCACAATATAATATACTAGCATGATGCCATGATCAGCTTTTTCAAAACTAGGCGTCCAGCTATTTCCAGGGGCTTGGAATTTATAGCATAGACATTTTGCTACCATTTATTGGTCTTTTAATGGTTGGCACGTGTCGAGGCTTGATTTCCCTTCAATTTGTGGCATAGAAATTTTCCAGTTAGATTTGTTCAGGCAGTGCCCATCAAGTTGAATCTTATGAAGATGTGTGGCTTTATGTTCCTAATGTTTCCCCTGTTCCCCAAGGATTATGATCTACAATACGCTATAGTTTGGGGACCTAAAGAAGTCATTTGACTCATTTGATGTGTATGTTGTTTATTTTATTGACAAGGGAGGTGAGATGTGTGTTGAAACCACAGATAAAGCATATAGAGGAATCACTTCTTGAAAGAAATTGTTTTGATGTTGTTAAAGTTCTTTTCTACGAACGACATCTTTCAAGAGAATTTTATTGCGGATATATTTCTGTGTAGAGGAGCATATCAAGCCATTATTTGGCCAAAATTTTAAGTTGGGAGCTGCTTAAAAAAGGAAAAGAAAATAGTTGAGGATTGATAATTTTGTGATTTGCTGATGTATATAAACAAATGAATACCCTTATGGGAAACCCCTTTTCTTTGGGCGGGGCTAGTGTGTTAATTGAAAGAGAGCTGAAGTTTTTAATCCGGAAATGGTATGACCCTCTTGAGTTTTGTTGTGGATTGTGTATCTTTTTCTTTGTTATTGTAAGATGTATACCTCCAGAGCCAACTGTAGTATGAAACTATAATGAGGAATAGGAGAATAGCCTTTGAATATCATATAATAGTATACCAACTTCTCTTGGATGCCCTTACTTATTGGTACCCATCATATAGAATTTGCTGTGTGGATCATCCTTTTATTGGTAAAGGTTTTTTAGAATCCTAAGTGAACTGGAACTGCCTATAAGATTTTGATACACTGAAACCTCATGTGAATTTTTTTTGTCACTTGAGTGAAAAACACATTTCATAAATCTTATTATGTCCAAAATTCAATTGCTACCTTGCATCTCTTTATGTTCTGCAATTAATTCAAGGTCAATCACTCTCGAACATGTAGCTTAATTAACTGTCAAAATAATATAATATTGCTTGGTTAAATCCAGTAGCTCACTTTTGTTTTGATGTGCAAAGCAGCACTACTACATCAATTCTGTGGAGGTTCAAAGATTATACTCCCTTGATCTGGAATTTAGATTTCTAAGAAATAGTCCAAACTTTTTAGCCTTTGTAATACATGGTTTTTGCTATATCCCGCCAATTTATAGTCTAGTTTTAGAAATGAGAATCTTAATTTGAGACATCCCAAAAATGAAATAGGGATTCTTTATTCAGGACAGAGAGAGTATAAAAATACCTATTTGGAGGGGTGTGCATGTTTGTGGCATTTCTCATTTCTGATAGAATTGAGTTTTAGGGTGTTCGAGGTGA
Organism: Lonicera japonica; assembly: GCA_021464415.1. Taxonomy (NCBI): domain Eukaryota; kingdom Viridiplantae; phylum Streptophyta; class Magnoliopsida; order Dipsacales; family Caprifoliaceae; genus Lonicera; species Lonicera japonica. The sequence goes on along the minus strand of CM038468.1, from coordinate 43,805,374 downwards.
AAAACAAAATAGTGAGAACTGAGAAGCTTTTTTGCCTACTATGGATGAATCTTTGAGTATGTGACAAATTATATTTATGCAATTCAAAATAATGACACTGGCAAAGTTTAGTGCCAAATGGGTAATTGTTCTTCACGTACAATTATTTGCTTATCTTAAGCCCATTGGTTTGTGATCATTGACTTTGCAGGTACATGGAGAAACATCCAGGGGTCTTCCCTAAACCATCACATGTTCACAATGAAGTTAAAGGATCATGGTACACTGTGAAGGAAATTTTACAAAATGTGAAGGAAAAAATCATGGGAAATCTTCAAGTCCAGAATCCAAATCCAACCGTTGATTCTAAAGCTTCTATTTCATATCCTACTAACGGTCCAGATAAAATTGAAGTTGGTGAAGAAGAGAAAGGTACTATGTCGGACAAAGTAAGGGATACCTTATCCAAAAAGATGATGGACCCACCAGCTTCTGAGGCTACAAGTGAAAAAGGTTATTTGGATAACGTTGAACTTGATAAGCCCAAAAAACTAGTCCAATCATCACTAGCAACGGTAGATTCTTTTGCAGAATCAATAGGTGCAGAATCTAAAATGGTTGGCAAGATTTTTCTTGGGGAAATTGTTCAAGAAAAAAATATTTCAGAGTGTACAAACCTAGTTGAGTTTAATGATGGCCAGAGGGAATCCAAAGAGCCCAAGGGTGCAGAAGTCAATCTTGATAGGGATCTGAAGTCAAAGTCGGACCAATCATCTTACTTATTAACTCAAGTGGACAAGACATCTCAAAATTCTTTTGCGGGTAAATTGTATTCCATCGGTTATGGAAACCAAGCTGAAAGTAAAATTACTAGTTCTAGCCCAAAAATAAATGTAGTTCCTGATATGGGCGAAAGGCCTTCTTCATTTGATGAGACCAGCAAGGTTCGTGGTTTAGCCGATCTTTTTATGAAAAGAATGAATGATGAACTGTCGAAAAAACCGGCTGTCAAGCTTGAGAATCAGCACCAGCAAAATGACGAAACGCAAAAGTCAAACTATGAGCAGTTATATTCAATAGGCGAATTTACAAGAAGTCAAAATAATACAACACTGCAAGAATTTGGTGGGAGTCAATCGACTTCCAGTGGGTATGAGAACCTTGAATCTGAAAATCACTTGGCAACTTCATCTGGTGGCGTCCAAAGGATTGTAGGGTTAGCTGATAGGTTTACTAAGACGGTGGATAACCTAGAAGAAGGAAAGGTGATTGACACGAAACATGAAATGTGGACACTTGATAGTTCATCAGAGTATCCAAAGGAAACAAGTAGAGTAGTAGAAACAATAGGTGACATAAAAGGTTTGGTCGATTGCATCAAGGAGCTTCCTAGAGACCAAAATCTTGTTAGACCCATGAGCAAGATTACCTCTAATCAGAGCAATAGAAGCTCTAATGGGGACCCGATTACTGGGGTCCAATCACAGGCCAAGACTGAGGATGAGGAAGGAGGTGATGCAAATTTTATCGCCTTTGATGGATTAAAGTCAAAACCAAAGCCGCGGGTCCCGTTACGAATGATTGAAAAAGAATTGAGAAAGGATCAAAACAAAGTAATAGTGAGGTTCTTGTCAGCAACAGCTGAAGAGAATGATTTAGTTGAAGCTTTCAAGGGGTGTGGAGATATAGAGAGGGTTGAAATTTTTCATGGTACACGAAACAGACGTAATTTTGCTTCTGTATATTTCAAGGTCAGTGGCTCGTTCTCATTTATTACAGTTGGAAAATTGGTACTACCACCTTTAGATTCTGTTAAAATGATTACTCAGTTTGCAGTCAGGGTGCTGTGAAGGAGATGAGAAGTCATTCCCCGCATGAGGGCAAAAAAAATAACAATACCCCATTTGCATTTCGTATGATTAACATTACATGTGCCTAGGTTGCACGTATACAAATATGGTAAATCGAATACAATGTGATACATAATTCTAAGGAAATGGAGTTGGGATGTGGTGATAATATAATAAATATTATGTTATATACATGTGGTTACAATAGTCTTGAAGTATGGGTATCAAAGATTTGTTTATATACAAAATATGTAAGACAAAATTTTAATAAATTAGCTTATCTCCTTGTTTGGTTCGAGTTTTGTACCTGCCTCCTAAATTGGAAATTTATATGTGAAGTCTTATAACTCGTGTTACTCGTGTAAGATTCTGAATCACATGATTCCAACTTCTTTTGCTAAGTCAGAACTATGTGTGAAATTGCCAAATTTGACTATGGGGAAAGAACAAAAACTTGAACCGAACTGCCCTTAATATGCTTCAATAGCTCTATTTTCATTATTAATTTAAAAAATTACTCTCATATCCCTTCCGTCTGAGGAGGAAAGCTGAATCCGTACTGTATCCGGATACGTTAGAGTGTCAGATATGTATGGGGGCATCAGTGTTGTATTTGTATCTGATACTCCATTTCTGTAACTTTTTGAAGTTCCCATGCCTCTCAGATATGGGCTAAAGCCCCTTTGTATATGTGCTAAATGTTAATAATAGAGACATTTAAGTCCATTAGCTGCCATATATTTCTACTAACTGTTGCTGGTTTTATTTCAGACTGTTGAAGGGATGAACAAAGCCCTTGAAAGTTGTGATACATTTATCAAAGGCTCGTGTGTCACTGTGCAAGCAGCTTCTTCTTCGACAATGGACAAGATGTCTAACATACCTCCCATTCCTAACTTGGTCGGCGATCCCGATGTTCCTGCTGCGTTGCTAAAGAATCCCACACGAACGGTCATGATCAAGCCATTGGCCCGAGACATTTGCTCACATCATATTGAAAAAGCTCTTGCCTTCTGTGAAAGCAAAATTTCTGGCTTTTTCTTGGGTTCCTCGAGTACTGTTGCTTACGTGGAGTTTAAGGTATGTCTTTTCTTGTTTTAATTGATCTTTTGCACTTGGAAATTTATGCGTGTTTCTGACTTCTGATCCCTCTGACACTCTTCTGACACATTTTCTATTTTGAAATGTGGTTTTATAAGTTCTGGGTATAAGTCCAAGTGGTTGAAATTGTGAATATTCACATAGGGCGCCCAAGTTCGTGCTCTGGCCTTGCTCCTCTCCTCCATTCTCGAACTCTACCCATATCTATCCATCACCTGAATGTGGTTTTTTACAAAAATAAAGAAGGGTCAAAAGTGTAAAATAATCAACGTACATGTGTAGTGCGTGCTCCATGTAAAATTAGGAGTTTCACTAATTCCTTTCCAAGATGTCTGAAATTAATAGTCGCATTTCCTTTTTGGACATAATTAATGTTCGAAAACTCATAGTAGGAAAAAAGTTGTATTCTTGACCATCAATTAGTTGAAATTAATGTTTTCTCAAATGTTCCGAAACTCATAGTAGAAAAAAAGTTTTATTCATGACCACATATTAGGTTGAAATTAACGTTTTATCAAAAAAAGCATAAAAATTCAACTCTCATAGGGATTGATTAATGAAACTAGTAGTCCTCCTAATCCGTAAACTCTGGCTTTGCTTAATCGGTTTCATAATTTATAATGATTCACACTTGAATTGCTTTTAGGGGCGCCCTTAAAGTGCAAGACTATCCATTTAAATGTGGTAATAACCCTTTACACTTGTTGACAGACCGAAGACGACAAAGAAAGAGCAATTGAAAAGCGTTCCATAGTTGTATTAGGGAAGCAGCTCTCAATCATCAGGATCGATGTGCCAAGAACAACAGTCCTAAGGATTTCAAACATAGATTTCACTGGCTCATTAACGAAACTCAACCCCATTATTGAGTCTTGTGGGAAAGCCAGAACTTTAAAAATCAGAAATAAGAGCATGGCTGATGTGCATTTCAAGGTGGAAGAATGGCCAAACATGTTAAAGATTCTGAACAAGTAAGTACTTAAAAGAAACTGCTGCACAGGGCTGAGTGCATGGGATGGTTGTACATTGGGGTAATGTACAACCTATTTAGAAATATATCTGTAGTATTGAGCGTCCCTCACACCCTTTTAGTAGTGGATTATTAGTACAAAGTTCGCCTCCTCTAATCTTGAAAAGAAATATTAGTACTGAACTACTCCCTCCAATGTTGAAAAACATAATTAATCCTCGACTTTCCCCCTCTTTAAAAAAATTCCTGTCACCGCCCCTGCAAGTCAGTCTGTTCCCATAAAGCTTAAATTGTTTTGAAATAATCACTTCCATCTATCCTAAAGTTCTGATTTTTTATCTTGTTAATACTTGCAGATTGGACGGGATGGAAATAGAGGGACACCAGTTGGTAGCTAAACCTGCACCTATATTTCCTCCGAAAATTTTATGTGCACTATGGAGTCAGCCTGATGGAAGGAGGCACGTGAAAGCTGTAATGCGTGGTTTACTTCGAAAATTCGGGGAGAGTTCCGTAAATAAGGTTGCTTTAGCTGATATTGCAGCCAAATATTATGGAGATGAATGTTGAACCAATTCGTTTGTTGCAGGTTTTGGTCTGATAATGAAGTAGCTCAGTGTTTTTTCTCTTTATTTGTGGGGTGGGTTTTTTTTTTTTTTTTTGGGGGGGGAGGGGGGGTGGGTGGGTGGGGGGGTTTAAGTGGTTCATTTTTTGCCATGGATGGGCTTGTTCCTCCATTTTTAACATCTAGGGTTAGTTCAATCTAGGAGATTCGTTCTTTGTCTGGTTAATCTAACCGACCGGTGAGATGAGGTCTTGTCAAATGTTCCACAATGTCGAGATAATATAGATTTCTATGAAGTAATGGGAAAGGATTTTATTTTTTTTTCCTTTTTGTTTTATATATGAGCATTTGGAAGAAATGAGGCAAAGCAGATGGGTATTTGAGTATTTCTCCCATTGGCATTTCAATGCAAGAAGAAAAGAAAGGTTAAGGTCTCTTTTCTTTTTACCACAAATAACAAAGATATATTACCCGCAACGGATGAGATTTAAACCGTGGATCTTGGTAGGCGACTTTATGGTTAGGCTAGATCACTCTATAGTAATTTTTTCTTTGGCTAGTTCACCTCACCAAATTCTTTTATAAGTTACAAGCATTTTAAGTAGAACCAACATTATAATAGGGCTTATTATTATTATGTACTTTCATAAAATGCATATGAGAATGAGATTTTAATTGTCTTTAATGCGAAAATGCATGTAAGGCAGACCTCGCACACTGACCCTTATTATGTAGTTTCATAAAATGCATTTGAGAAAATGAGTTTTTGATTGTCTTTTACCCGAAAATGCATGTAAGGCAGACTTCACACATTGATCCTCTTAAGTAGTGGATTGGGAATTAATTTCTAAATTATCTTTCCAGTTCAATTATGTGGTGAGGTGCAAATTATCTTTCAATTTGCGCCGTTGACCACGAGCTGACACTTGGCCGTCCACGAATTTAACTCCCTCTCGAGGACTAATTATGTACAGAGAATTGTGGAGCTTGGACTCTAGAGCTCTTTCGACGAGTTCTGCAGCTTCTTCTCGCCTAACCACTCTAATAAAATGGTTAGCAGAAGTATGGGCAACTGCAACCTGCTATGCAGAATGAGCAGAACTCTCATCACCTTCATTAAATGCATACCAACTGCATTTAATGCACCGGAATTCATGGAAAAGTAAGGATAATGATCGAAGCATGGTTCCAGACCTGCTCTGAGAGCTCTAGCCATAAGTTTTTTTCCAGTCATATATATATAAGAAGCATTTACTTATTTTAACAACTTAACAACAAGGCGAACCTAAGAACAGAGAGAATTCAGCATTCAACAGCCTAAATACAAGAGAGAAGTCAGAATGCGTGTAGCTCGAGCATACTCTTATTGTAATATCGTGAGGATAGAATAATTAGAGATGCTTTTGTGAGTTTGTAATATATGTTTGTTTATCATTAATACAAAGCAAACTAAGTTCCTAATTCTATTCCATAGAGGAGGACAAACCCATATTTTCATACGAGGCCAACTTCCTCTTTACATTTTTGACTTTTTTCGTTTATTGCATTCAGTATACCCATCATTTGATCTGATTATTTGACTGTATGATTTAAAACACCATTCCAGTTTTTAGCATCAATATGTGGCATTGGTTAGTTGGCATATGCTTACCAGTAAATTTCCAATATATTATCAAATTGGTCAGAAGGAAAATGCCTAATACTAAAATGAAAGATTAGGCATGACAAAAATACAATATTCTCTAGAATTTTTATAACATATGGTGTTTATATTAATGTAATTAGAGTTATTTTGTTTGCTTTCTGAGAGAAAGCATCGTAAATGATGGAAATGTATGAAAATATCTTCATGTTCTCGCGTAGAAACTGATATCGTCAACCAAATTTGCAAAATTCACCAAAAATTTATTTTAACTCCTTTTTAAGTTAATCCAAAGCCATATGTTAAATATTGAATTATATTTTAATATAAAATTTTGATACACAACAGGCGCCTGTTATGAAAAAACAGACGCCTATTGGAAGGCAGTCTTGGGGACAGATTTCTCTCGTAATTAGACATGCACCTGCTTTGGAAAAACATGCGCCTGTTGGGGTTGCTATGTCGGTTTAAAATTTTAAAAGCGGTTTTAGAGTTCTTTTTAGCCATTTTTCACTCAACAACCATCAGAGCTAAGAGCTTCTTTCTCCCTACAAACTTCTCTCTACATTTTCATCAATATCGAGTTTTTAAATTTTGATTCGACCTTAAGAAAAGTTGTTATACGCAACGCGAGGATCGAGGTGACTTAGGAATTTTAATATTTCATTGGAAGGGGTTCTGAATATCATGTTTCTTTCTTCCTTTCAGCTTATAACTTTGAGGTAGGGGTTTAATCGTTTTCAAAACCCGAGATATGATTTTATTCTCCGAAAATCATTATGTTTTTTTCATATTTGTTTCAAAACAATCTATACTATGCTTGTTGAGATTGATATTCCATGATTTACAAGTTTAATAAGTGTGTTATGAAGCAATATATGACATTTACACTATATATGCCTAAGTTGCGATATTCCTTAGATGTATGAATGGTACATGTTATTGGAAATTGATTGTTGACAAGTAATATACATAATGAAATATGGATTGAGAATTGTTAAGGTGTATATGGCAAAAATTATTCTAAGTATTCATTTAATAGTATGAATTGTATGTTATACATTGAATTGCATTAATTATTGTGTCAACTAGAGTCTTGGTGATTCACTTGGCAAGTATGGAGTATTCTGTGGGCATATGGCATGAAAATTATCCCTTGGGATGACTATATCTTGTATCTATGATGTGGAAAGCCTATATTATCTATTGTTGATTTGGAGAGCTTATGTCTCTCGGAATCGGATTCTTGAGATGAATATATAGTGCTGTCTGGATGAAAAATAGGTACAGCTCGGCGCCACTCGATTAAAAATTTCTAAACCCCGGGGGAGCAATGTTTGGCCTCCTATAAGCTACTGGTGAGCAGTCTGAGAACCTAGGCAATGGGCAAGGCACTATGAATTCGGTTTATGTCTATGATTGTACGGATTTGGGACGGGTAGTCCCATTTTTATCATTGCATTGGTAATGCATTTTTTTGAGGTGATGAAGGGTACTCTCTTATCTATGGTTCGGATTCTCCATAGCTCGGTAATGGTTGGCACGGGAGGTAACTTGCATAACACGTGCATGCATTGTCTTATATTATGATGGTTTCAATTTAAATTACTAAATAAAGTGTGAATTAATAGTGAAACGTTAAAATTTGTTTTAAATGTGATGTTCCCCATTTATTTCCCCTTACTGAGTATATCGCGCATCCTATATTCCTAAATTACACAGGTACTTAAGGGTCCAATGAGGATAAGGATGCTACGGGTTTAGGGATGAAGTAGAAGCTCTAATACAACATTAACTTTTTGTGATGTATAGGTTTTCACGGGAAGTTATGGCTAGCCTGAAGTGTTGTATATTATTTTTGTGAGGATCAAGCGCTTACCATTGCGCCAAAAGCTATAGCTATTAGCGAAGGCGCAACTTTATTTCCTTATACGTAAGGCCCATTAGAGCGCCATGGCATTCGATAACCTGCACACCGGATATACCCTCGGATTCACCACGGAAAGGAGCACAATTGTGGATTTACCTCCAACAATCCCCCCCCCCACAATGGCGCGTCCCAGGTATCGAACCCGTGACCTCCTCTGATACCAATTGTAGGTCGAAAAATACCCTAGAGGGGGGGTGAATAGGGTTTTAAAAAACTTAATGCGGAATTAAAACGTTTTTAAAATATTTAAGCAAAGCAACTTAGTTAAATAAGTTTATCAAGGAAAACAATCAATTAAATAATCAATCCCAAGAATAAGCAATAATATAAGCAACTTCAATCAATTAATATAACAAATAAATAAAGAGATTGAGTAAGAAAGATTGAACCAGTTTGAAGTCAAAGATTTTTTGTCCACACGGTTCGGCTTCTTCCTCCTACTCCGCGCTCGGTTAGTTCCCCGAGAATTTTTATTATAACCGATCTCCTTCCGGGTGAAGATCAAACCTCTACAAGTGTATTCTTATCACACACTCTCACAAGTATTGAAAACACCTTCAATACTTTCACAAAAAATCCCTCTTACTAATCTATGAGATACATCTCTCACAATTATGATTCAAATGAGTTTTGGTGACAAACACCAATGTACAATATCTCTCTTGTATATGACAAAATACAAATGAAGCTCACACTAAGAGATATTAAAATTGATCAAAATATATAGCTCAAAAATGAAGAATATAATCAATAAAATGAATTGAATACTTGAATAACTTTGTATATATGTAAAATAAGTTTGTAGAATGATTCAAGTGTGTTAAAACATGTCTAAGATATCATATATATAGCTTGCAAAATCATATGGCCGTTGGGGATGATTAAGAGAGGTTTTGGCTCCAAGGTATACATTTTTAAATTTTCCAACAGCTAGTTTTGACAAAAAATTCAAATTTGTTTTGTTAATTTCTCCTAATTTGACCGTTGGATCATGTTAAAATTTTAGTCAAAATTTCCAGGAGATGTTGTCTAACTACTGTAAAATTTTTAAAATGATTGGAGTTCGGGAAGGCCTCCATCTTACCATTAGATCAAAACTGGGCAAAAATTGAGCGAATTTTAAATGTAAAAAAAATATTTTTGCAATTTAACAATTTAGTTCCAAATAAAATTCTAATGATTTTTGAACCTCAAAGATATGTTTCTAAGATACCTATTTTTATTATAGCTTAAAATATGATCATTTAAAATTAATATGAATTTATTTTGAAACTCGGTTTTTGTAAAATGATGTTTTTCAAATAAATTCAATTTCAAGCTAGTTTGAATCAATCTTTAAAAGATGCATGAATATGTTTGAGCTATAGGGATTTGATCAATAAAGTATCTTTACATAAAATCTAAGCACTCACTCAATTTAATGATAATTCGAATCTTCGTGATGCTTGATTTTCTTGTGCATATCTTCATTTGTTTGATGTTTTTGATCATTTCTTGGTTTTGATAACTTGTAGAACATGTGGAGATCATTATTGAGCATATTTTCACTTGCTTGATGATCTAGATATTTTCTTGGCTTTGTATAGTACATGTATATCACTTGAGTTCATTTCTTGTGAGTAGAGGCGTTTGTAAAGCTTGTGTGAGATTTTGATTGCTTCGGTTTGAAGTTACACTTGGTCGGAAGATATATCGGTTAAAATGGCCATCATCATTGGAACAACCGAGTTAAATAACACTTTATTAACTTATTGTAATTATCAAAATAAGATTAATTGACTTTAAGGTCAAAAATCTCCCCGTTTTTGATGATGACAATAGAGTTAATGTGTGTTTATAAAAAGATAATAATTTTAAGCATATGAATAATATGCTCCCTCTAAATAGGTGCATAGATAAAAATATACAAGTAATTATTAAAATGAAAAATACTTGTATAATAAGATAAGTTCAAACAACTTAACCGAAAGCATAAGTTCGAAAAGTACTTAAACAAATAGACAAACTAGTAGTTCTTGATCAATCATAGCATAATAAAATAAACGAGTGTGTACCATTATCACTCATGACACACACACATAACACACATACTTACATAATATACATACTTCTCCCCCTTTTTCTTCATCAAAAAGGAGGGACTCAGTAATTATCAATCTAAAGCTGCAAAAATACTTGTTAATACTCATAATAATGTGTGTTTACAATAACAAGCATAAATAGCATATAAATAATATGCTCCCCCACAATTTATGCAAAGATGACATTTAAAAAGTATTGAAAATATTCGAGATAGTTTTAAATATATATATATATATATATATTTAAATAAAGCTTTCAAAAGTATGAATGTAAAAAATCATTTAAAGCATTTAAAATCTTACCATAACATTTAAGTTAGTATAAAAAATCTTACCACAGAAAAACAAAATCTTACCTTTTACCGCAGCATCAACATTACGCACATTTTCTCTCCCTATGTCAACATCAAAGAGGGATCTAGACCGTGTTAGGGCGGTGGACTCTAGATGCACGCGGGGAGCGCTGTATTTTTGACCTTTTGGGATGACAGCTTTTCGTTTTCGGGATTCTTTTAATTGCTAGATGCCCCTTGTCCCCTCTTTCTTGTTGTCTTCCTCGAGATCCATTTTCTCCTGATAGCTTTTATAGGAGGTACCCATGAGTAAGGGAAAGCAAATCACAAGTATGCCGAATACCTTCCGTTGTACATGTTCGTCTTGTGTTGCTTGCACTTATAGACGCAAGAAATGTCAGCCATGGTGTGAATATACATTCTTTTAATTGCTGGATGCCCCTTGTCCCCTCTTTCTTGTTGTCTTCCTCGAGATCCATTTTCTCCTTATAGCTTTTATAGGAGGTACCCATGAGTAAGGGAAAGCAAATCACAAGTATGCCGAATACCTTCCGTTGTACATGTTCGTCTTGTGTTGCTTGCACTTATAAACGCAAGAAATGTCAGCCATGGTGTGAATATGCACGAATTTTTATGAATGTGATTAGTCTCGATGCTGTTTTGAATTTTAATGCTGACGATCTTCAGATTCTGTTCCCTTATTTTCTTTGAATGATAAATAATAATTTTTAGACTGCAAAATTATTGTTAGTTTATAATAACATGCAAAATGAAGACTTATGTTGTTTACCAAGTTGACAAGAATCACAAATTATATCTTTAATAAGTTTAGTTTTAGGCAATCCTTTAACTAATTCCATTTTAGATAATTTATTAATTAAATTCATATTAGCATGACCTAATCTTCTATGCCATAACCAAGAAGCATCATTTAACACAAATAAACATTTAACATCTTATTGAGATAAATCATCAAGTTCAAGAGTATATACGTTATTTGATCTATAAGCAACAAACAAGATAGAATTATCACTAATATTTTTAACAATGCAACATTCGGATTTAAAAATAATTTCATAACCTTTATCACACAATTGACTAATACTAAGTAAATTATGTTTTAAACTATCAACTAGTATAATATTATCAATATAAGAACATTTCTTACAAACTTTACCTATACCAATAATTTTACCTTTGGCGTTATCTCCAAATGTGACATTGCTTCCTTGTTTAGGAGTGAGACTCAATTTTTTTTTCTCCCGTCATGTGTTTCAAGCATCAACTATCCAATAACCATTTTATTTTGCTAGCTTTTGCTCTCATGCAGATCTACACCAAAATCTTAAGCAACTTTTCTTTTGGTACCCAAAATAAGTTGGATCATTTGGGGTTAGCGTACATAGTGGTTCCTTTAGGAATCCAAGCAAGTTTGTTTTTAGCAAAATCTTTTTCTTTGTAATAACAAGAATGTGCATTATGAGTGTTTCTTCCACAAAATGAACAAATATTAGTGGGATTATGCGGTATGTATGTTTTGAAGAAATTTTTGTAATCCTTTTGGTTATGAATTTTATTATAACCCAAACCGGCTTTGTCAAATACACACCTTTGCATTCTTAATAATTTGTCCAAGTTATCCTTTCCTTTGGTAAACTTGACTAAACTATTAGTTAAATCATCCACTTGATCTTTTAATTTGATATTTTCTATCTCAAGTGTGTTTAGAGTTTCTTTCTCTTTTCCTTTCTTCAAGGTTTTGTTTTAATTTTTCAAAAATACATTTTCTTTCTCAAAGTTTTCACACTTGCTAGAAATAATCAAAGTTTCCTTTTTGAGGCTTGCATACATTTTAGACAAATTTTTAAATTTTTTATGCAATTCCTCAAACATATCATATAATTCTTCATAGTCATTCTCGTCATGTATATCATTATTAATAGAGGCATTATCATCACTAGATGAGTCATAAGAAGAGTGTACCTCATCGTCTCTTGCCATAGAATCGGCATTGGACTCACCTTCTTCGGAATCACTCCAAGTGCCTTTGAGGGCGTGTCTTACTTGCTTGAAGGCTTTGTCTCTTTTGTCTCTTCTTTCCTTTCTTTTAACCGGGCAATTTGTTTTGAAATGCCCTAGTTCATGGCAATGGAAACACTTCTTTTTTTCTTCATTTTCAACTCTTTGTTGAATAGATCGATCATTGTTTCTTCTTGATGAAGGATCAAAGTTGTTTCCTTTTCCTTAAAATTTCTTCTTCTTGGCTAGAAATTTTATGAATTTTCTAGAAAGAAGAGCCATATCCTCATCTTCTATCATCAATTCCTCATCATCATTTAGTTGAGTTACTTTGAGAGTTTGTGACCTTTTGGCTTTTGAATCGCTTTCTTCTTCTCTCGCCAATTCCTTCTCATGGGTTTTAAGTGAACTCAAGAGTTCATCCATGCTTAGAGTCTTGAGATTCTTGGCTTCTTGAATAGCCGTCACTTTGGGTCTCCACTTCTTGGGAAGAGTTATAAGAATTTTTCGAATCTTGTCTTCATTTGAATATTCCTTTCCAAGAAGATCTAAAGTATTAGTGATAATAGAGAACCTACTATACATAGAGGCAAGTGATTCATTAGGCTCCATTTTGAAAAGTTCATAATCATGAACGAGCATATTAATATTATCATCCTTAACTTATGAGGTTCTTTCATAGGCAACTTCTAATTTGTCCCAAATTTCTTTGGCGGTTTTACAACTAGAAATTGTGTTGTATTCATCTATAATTAATGCGCAATGTAAGGCATTCAAGGCTTTAGCGTTAAATTGGATTTTCTTAATATCATGCTCATCATATTCGAAAATGGATTTAGGAGTGACTTTACCATTTTCATCGGTTTTGGTAATCTCATAGGGTCCAATGAGTGTAACCTTCCATTGTTCAAAATCACTAGCTTGAAGAAAAGTACACATACGACTTTTTCAATAACTATAATTTTTGCCATCAAATAGAGGTGGTCTAGTGGCGGAAGAACCTTCGTTAATTCCGGTTCCTTGATAGATAAACATGATCGTAAGCTCTAAGATTGTAAAATCAAAACAAGAGTACAACCTCTGATACCAATTATGAGGATCAAGCGCTTACCATTGAGCCAAAAGCTATAGCTGTTAGCGAAGGCGCAACTTTATTTCCTTATACGCAAGGCCCATTAGAGTGCTATGGCATTCGATAACCTGCACACCGGATATACCCTCCGGATTCACCAGGGAGAGGAGCGCAATTGTGAATTTACCTCCAACAATTTTGAATTTACATAGTTTGGTTTTGTATAACTGTTATATGCATGCATAAGAATTATACCATTGTTTTGCACTTCATGGTTGATTGACACGTGACATGCTTATTGCTTTGATTTCTTATTTACATAAATACTCATTTTAGTTAATCTAAGATGGGCTAATAACGTTTCAGGTCTTAATTATGGGTGTTATCCTATTAATTAGGGCGGGGGTGTTACAATTTCAATCATCTATATTAGCATATATATATATATTTAAGGACCGTCTTTAAGTTTTAAGTTAATTTAAGGACTTTTCAAGAGAGTAAACATATGAATTTTTTTATGACCATCTTTATAAAATATCATCAAAAAACTCAATCAAGAAGTAAGTTAACGGAAAAATTGATTTACATAAGCATTTTTGTACATTGAAATTTTAGATTTTCATAAACCTATTTCCCGTTTATTTTTAATATAAATATATATATATATATATAATTTGGTAGAGATAATCTACTTATTATAGAGATCATCTTTACCAAGTTTCATAAAAAAATTCATTCATTTACTTCTCGAAATGAACCGTCCCTAAGTGTTTAGGGGTGGTCCGGTCAACCGGTCTTTAAGTTTAGGGGTGTTCACGGCCTGGTTGACCGAATCGTTCACCATGCTTTCTAACCGAACCAAACATTTTGGTCCAATTTTTTTTCGAATTGGACTTGATAGAGTAACCCTCCAAAACTGGACCAAACCGGACCACTTTAAAATGGTTGGTTTCAGTCGGTCTAAATCGGTTTAGAGAAATGGAGACAACCGGGGTTTGGCAATGATGATGGCTGAGTGTTGCCAGAGTCGGTGACGATGATGGCAAGGATGAGTAAAAACGACGAAAGCAATTGATTTAAGTTTCTTTACATGAGTTTGGTGATAGTGATAGTTAGGTGTTGTTAGAGTCAGTGATGGTGACAGTTGGGAAGAGAAAGAACCACGAAGGCGATTGATTTAAATTTCTTTGGGTTCGATTTAAATATGGATTTAGAATGGGAGAGTAATGGAGGGGATGGATTGAGAAAGATGAGGGGTAAGTTTGAAAAGGCATGATGGCTATTGTGATTTAGGGTTTAGGTTTAGAGAGAGGGGGGATGTTGGCTAGCGGCTAAATATATATAAATATATATAGGGTTAATATTCTTTTTTTTCTTTGAACAAAGTACTTTGTTTAATTTAATGCTAGCAAAAAGTAAAATGCTCTTACATACCTACCCCAAGCTCGAAACTTGAGATCTAGATAATTTAAAACTTGATCTCAACTGCTGGGACAAATGTGGTGGTTAGTTTAATTTTATCTTATATTATATATATAATCGGTTCGGTCTAGTTTATATGCTCTCTTTTTTCGCAAGACTGAAGATCAGTCTGGTCTTGTTCGGTCCTCTAAAAATTGGACCGGACTGGACCGTTGTATAGATAAAACTCGAAAAAAATCTTATTATTTGGTCTGGTCGGTCTATTCAGTTCGGTTCAATTTTTGCACACCCCTATCTAAGTTAGTTAATATAAGGATGATCTTTAAGATAATAGGACTGTATATATATATATATGTATACCTCTGTTGGACAGTACGATAAAACGAACAAAAGTTGATAATTAAGGAAAAATATAATAACCTAAAAACTTGAGAATTGAGGATGTGTATGTTTTATAGGAATGGCAATGAGATATGTTTTGTTGAATCAAACTTGGTCCGCCTAAAAATATACTCGACATGACTTGAGGCAGACTTTGCATTCAAAAATCTGAACACATGTCACTTACTTATACACTTGAACTTGAAGCCACCTTGACCTTTTGTAATTTAATGATATTATAAGGGCATTTAAAAGAAAAAAAAAATTATCTTTGAGGATGGTCGGGCTCCTGTACAAAAAAAGTGCTTGCCCCATTTTTGTTGGGTCACTTTGGTATGTTATTGTGACACTTGAACAGACTCATGAGTGATAAACACATTAAGTATGTCATTGTAATGTTCCATAAATTTTCTTGAAATTTTTTGTACATAATTTCATAATCACATAATCATAATTGATTTTGTTTTGTAGATCTTGACGAACATGTTCAAATATACAAATTTTATTAAAATTGGATTTTTGGTTAAAGTTATGACATTTCAATTTATTTATTTTATAAGTTTGACGAGAGATATTATGGAAAATAGGGGTGTGCATTAATTCAAAATCAAGATATTTATTAGAAGGGTGATTTTGTTTCCACCCTATATTTATAGGGAGGGGTTTAGTAAGGGTGGTGCTATTGCCACCCCACAAACTACTTGCTTCCATTCCCACTAAAAAAAAGTTCTAAACTCCTATTTTCACCCCACCCAATTAATCATTTTCAACCAACTAATCACTCATTAACATTAATTACTATTCCTCATCATCTTCATTATCTTCTTCTTCATCTTCCTCTTCTTCTTCTTCTTCCTCTTCATCTTCCTCTTCTTCTTCTTCTTCTTCTTCTCTATGATTTTTACTCAATAGTTAATAATTAACAAAAATTCAGATCTAATTAACACATTCTATCTCATTCAATTCATTTCAAAAGCCAACAAAAATTCAAAAGTAACTCACAAAAACACAAAATCTCCATTGATGTCATACACAAAAAACCTTAAGTTGTAGAGAATGGTAAAGAATAGCAAATCAAGGATTATCAAGATAGAAAAACCTAATGAAAGAAAGATATATTTGTTTTTATTATGTTTAATGTTTATTTTCTTTAGTTAATATCAAAAAAAAATTGTGCCAACAAAACGAATTAGAGTTTCAGAACAGGTTACCTCGGTTACGGAAAACCGAAATTGGAGCACTTGTTCGGTTTTCGGTGACCAAATGTGTAATTTGATTATATTCCAGACAACTTCGGTCCTAGGAGACCGAGCAATTTGATGAATTTCGGTCATATGAAACTAAAATTATTCAAAATACTCGGTTGTTAGAGACCGATGTAAGGTCCCGAGAGTTGAAAATATAGTCCAGAATACTTCAATTGTGAGGGACCGAGGAAGGGGATAAATCCCGGTTATAGAGAACCGAAATTGTTCTCAATACTCGATTTTTAGAGGCCGATGTAAGGTCCCGAGAGCTAAAATATGATACAAGGAGGCCACGGTTGTAAGGGACCAATGAGTTGATGGAAGCAAAAATTTAAAAATCATTGTTAAGAAGAAGAAGAAGAAGAAGAATTAATGATTAATTATAATTAGTTTGTGTTGCATTAAAGGTTAAATGAATGTAAAACTTTAGAAACCATTGTTGAGAAGAAGAAGAAGAAGAAGAAGAAGAAGAAGAAGAATTAATGATTAATTATAATTAGTTTGTGTTGCATTAAGGGTTAAATGGATATAAAATTTTAGAAACCATTGTTGAGAAGAGAAGAAGAAGAAGAAGAAGGAGGAGGAGGAGGAGGATGAGATGAAGGAGGAGGATGCGGATTAATGATTAATGGTTAAATATAATTAATCATTAATCTATGTATATTAAAATGGGAGTTGTAAAAGAAGTAGTGGGAGTGTTGATGAGTAAAAGAGAATTAGTGGGAGTGGTAGTGAAAGTGGGAGTGGAAGCAAGTAGTTTGTGGGGTGGAAATAGCACTACCATTTAGTAAAGGAGATGGAGGAGGAGGATGCGGATTAATGATTAATGGTTAAATATAATTAATCATTAATCTATGTATATTAAAATGGGAGTTGTAAAAGAAGTAGTGGGAGTGTTGATGAGTAAAAGAGAGTTAATGGGAGTGGTAGTGAAAGTGGGAGTGGAAGCAAGTAGTTTGTGGGGTGGAAATAGCACCACCCTTTAGTAAAGGCACCCTTAATTTTTAGTTTTAACACCCATAAATATTTAATTTAGTTTTTAACTTTAAAAGTGTATCCTTAATTTAAGCACTATAACAAGAAAACTAAATACTCTCCTGTTTCAAGCATCGTAGCATAATGCAAATCCTAAAAACTCACTGAGAACCAAAATCTTCATTAATTATCTCTATCTCACTCACACAAGTACACTGCTTAATTAGAAACCTTTGAATTAAAGAAAAAAAAAAAACACTCTCTCATTACAACTAATCGGAAAAAGCAGGACCATCAACATGTATCCAATGACTAGGAGTACAAATAATCTCGTTGATTTTAATTTCCTCTTCATTAATCACGAATATAAATTAGAAAAATAAACTAAAACGTCAAAACTATCGGATATAGACGAAATTGGGAGTCTAGAAAGAGCACTTGCTGATTGTGAAATAAGAAAAAATGGCAATCTCCATTTTTACACGCACACAATCAATCTTCCCCTTTATAAACGTGAGTATTCCTCCTAAATAGCAATCTCAAAATCAATATAATTCATTAGGCCCTATTTTCATGTTTTCAATGTTACCCTTTCAAATACATGTACATATACATACACATACACGCGAACTTCATGTTGTCAAGGTTACCCTTTCAAATACATGTACATATACATACACACACATGCGAACGCGAATAGAAGCGTAAGGGAATGGACAAACATTTTTTAGTAGAAGGCGACTATTTTTAAAATTTATTAGATTAGTTTTTGCTTAGAACTTCAATATTCATACAGATTGTCGCAGGTGTGATAAGAGATGATCACTTAAATTATACATCATTATGAAACATGAGCGAATTCTATAGCAGTATAAGTTGAACACACGAATATAGGAAGTAAAATAACTATTACTTAGTAGCTAGTACAACTTTGCCTTGAAGGTTTATGCCTCTCCGGTGTGTGTTAGCTCCCTCTGAGATGATTAGGAAAGTTTAATTAATATCGGTAGTTGACAACGTTCCCGGTTGTTCATAATCAAGATCTTCAAATTCTTCATTGACAAGTGAAACATCTTCTTGGCTGATCTTCCCCATCTCTTTTAGCTTATATATGACAGAATTCCGCACCCTTGTTCATCCCCCATCTCTTTTAGCTTATATATGACAGAATTCCGCGCCCTTGTTCAAAATAGAAGTCAATCGCAAAAAAATCTATCATAAAATAAAAGTAGATTGAAGTAGTTATTAAGGTGCTCAAATGATTAGGGTGTTCTTTCAAAATTAAAAATTAAATTTGAGTGCCTAGAAAATGGGTATTAAAATAAGATATTGAAGATGCCTCTACCAACACCCTTCTGCTAATCTTACCCAAAATTCTCAAAACTTCCTTGTAAAATAAAAATTATCAAGTATATCCACCAATTAGTAATACGTGGTTTCTTAATTGTAAAATGGTTTATTAAAATAATTGTTAGTCCACTAATTCCTTATTCATCAAAAATATACAATAGGTATCTATGCGAGTCCTAGTGCCAATCTTCTCTCCTCAGGAGAGAACACCAAGTGTATCTATAATTGCTTGTAGTCCAAAAAAAAAATAAAACAAGTACCGAGAACACTAATTTTGACAACCCTTGATTTTGGTGTCTTCTTTCTGTGATAGATATTTGATAATGCAAATTAAAAAGTCAATTACTTCCGCACACAGGTAGAACAATGAAATAAACCAGCACTCAAGTGATTCAAATCAAACAACAATGGTGTCTATCATTTAACACAAAAGTTTGCCATATCCTGTCAACTGTTTTAATCATGTAAAGAAAATACAACCCCAGACTCCCAAAAAAGGAAACAAAAAAGAATACCACAATATCAAAATTGGGCTTCTCCAACAAAAAGATCATGGCTTAGGCGCTCTCCTTTTTCAACTTTGCAAGTTCTTGTCTAACCAAACCAGCTTTCTGCACATCCATATTTATCATTACAACAATTATAGTTATAGTTTAAATTACACGTTTTAAATGATGCATAAAGAGTGACCACGAAGAAAAGTTCATGTATATTCATTATCCAAATCAACTAACCTTAATCTTTGCCAACATGAGCTTGAACCTATTGAAATCGGTGAGAGCTGCCCTTCTTTTCTGAACAATTAGCTTTCGGCCCCAAGAACTATTCTCCCACTTGTTCTTGACATCTATAATTAGAGACAATTGGGTGCAATTCAACATACAGTATAAAATGCAAAAGGTGGGTTCAAGTTTGTTTGGTTAATGTTCTTACCCGCAGCCTCCATGGCTTCAACGAGGGTCTTCTTCTTTGGGATCCTTTTGATATCGATTGTGATATCTGTAAGTGTGAGCCTCTTGAAGTTCATTTGGCATCTCACCATATCAGGTGAGTCCACAAGAGCCTACACAAATATAAATGATATTTGAAAGGTAAGAGAAGAAGGATACCAAGGAGCAGTTCAAAAGCTCACTCTAAAATTGTATCTTTACAAAGGTACTTTGAAGATCATTTATTTTTGTAGCGATCCTCAATTTAAGCACAAGCACACACTTTTCCAAGTAAGTAATAAATGGTCAAGAACAAAAACTTAATCAGCTACAGTGAAATTCAAGACATTGCCTTTAAAAACACAACCCTTAATTTGGGACTTCGCAAAAAAGGAGAAGTTTTGGGACTGAACTATTGTTTTTCTAGTTCTTATGTTATCGAAGAAAGTGCTCAGAATCTCTTTTGAGAATGGATTAAAAAGTTTGTCCTCATAAATCATCAGATTAACGAGATTATAAAGCTCATCACTGCACTTTCTACCTCATTCAGCATATACAAAATATAAAACTAGAAGAAATTATGCCAAACTACAAAAGTTTATCCTAATCTTGGATGTATCAAAAAGGAAATAAGAGCGCTTTCATTTCAGACTACGGGAGTGTTGTTTTCCAATTTCTTTTTTTTACCCTAGTTGTCCTTATATATCATCAGATTAACGAGATTAAAAAAACTCATCATTGCACATTCTGCCTTTGTTTAGCATAATAAAAAATAAAATTACAGGAACAAAGGGATGCCTACCTACTAACATTCACCTTATCAATGCCACAAAAAAGCATATTTAGCCTTAAAACATACTTTCTATTGTCAACAAAATTTGAAAAAAAAGCTAGAATTGTTATCCTAAACAAGAAATTTGCTCATTAGTTTATTCATATCTTTCTTTTCTTAATGGGGAGAAGGCACTCAGAATCTCTATTGAGAATGGATTAGGATGTTTGTCCTCACAAATAATCAGATTAACGAGATTATTAGAAAATTCATCACTGGGCCTCCTCGTTCTCTGCCACGACAAATTGCAATGCTAATCACCTTTGTTTCCCGTATACTAACCCAAATACTAATATTCATGCCACAAATCTGTACACATAAAATTCAAGAGGATATTTACTGAAACGCAAAGTAAGCAATCAACTTTCAGTTTGAGCACATTCACAAATTAAATGCGCAAGCAAAATCAGGAAGAGACACAGTACTTATTTTGATTGCAGAAGAAAATGAAGGAGAAAATAAAAGTAGCAAAGGTGGTGGTTATTTTTACCTCTTAATGCTGAATGGAAGTTTCATCCAGCATTAAGAGGACAGAAATAGTAGTTTGTTTATCTTGCCTCTGGCAAGACTTGTGACCAGAGTTGTGATGAATGCTTAATTTCACTTTCATGAAATTTTATTCCAATGGTGTCCACATTTCTTTTCATTCATCAGCTATTGCCGTATAACGCATTATAACAAGGATAAAATTGTAAAATTAACATCTATTCAGCTTTCAAAGTCAAATAAAATCAAACACATTTTTTGAGAGGTTTTATACAGCATTAAATTAGAGTTCAGCATTCATATTATTAATCCATTCACAATTAGCTCCTCCATAAAAGCAAAAAAATTGAAAAAATGAAACAACAGATAGATAATACATTCCATTTTCATAAGAACAATTAATTAAAAACCAAAAAACAGAATTTACAACAGAGGTTGAAAAATTACTCGGTTCTGGTCAATAACATCGACGATGACGACGAGCTTGCCATAGTCTTTGCCGTAGTTGACGAGAGCAACCCTCCCGATCTCAACGAAACGCTTAAACGGCTGTAAAATAAATTTTAAACATCAAAATTAGCACAAAAAAGAAACTGAAAACAATAATAACAAGATCAGATTTTTAACTATCAAATTGAATAGAAAAGAAAATGAAAATAACAGAGCATTAAATAGTTGAAGAGGATGTTCACCATTTTTAAGTGTTGGTTGGTTTTGTGAAAGAAGAGAACGGCGGAGAGAGAAGGTGAAATATCAAGAGGAGAGTGAGAGCTAGGGTTTTGGGGATCATTTTATAGGTGGGTCTTTTTCGCTTGTCAGATTTAGGGCTTGCTTTTTGGTGAATTTTGAATAGTTTGGAATCAAGTCGGGCTCGGACCCTGGAGCTCCATAAGTGCACCAAGTGGTCAGTGGTTTATTTCTTTTTATTTATTTATTTTTAGGAATGCAAATTACAGCATTTTACAAATAATTTGGAGAGCCACATTCTCAAACAGTCAAAATGGGTTCCAATAAGACTCCGTTTTATTGCAAAGATAGAAAAGCAAAATAAATTTAATTAATTTGTATAAAAATATATAAAATAAAGTAAGAGGTGTTATCCATTTCATGAGTAGATATACCATCCATTCTTTAATATTTTTAGTGAAAAATTTTTACTCACCCCACCAAGCAAAGAAATTTTTTTGATGGAAAAACTTAAAAATTAAGAGGATACCACATCTATCACTCAACTTATTTTCTATTTTTCTCAAGACTAACTCAATTTATTTTCTTTTTTACCTTGCAATCAAACAAAGTCTAAAAGTAACAAAATGGATTCTTCATTTTGAAGATGCGTTCTCTTTCTTTGCTTTTGAAGAGTGGATACTCGATGTTTAAATACTTCTTCTTTATTATTTTTTTTTGAAGTGATAGCAGGTAAAAAAGTGATATATTTTTCAATCTAAAAGTGAAAAAAAAATATTAAAATAATTAAATTTGAAAATTTGTTTTGGGTGACTTGGAGAGATTACAAAATTTTGTTCTTCAAAATACCACAAAAATCTATAAAAATATACTTTTAAAAAGTAACTCAAAGAACCTCTTAAAAATGTTACATCTTTATAGTAGTTGATTGGTGAATTAAATAATATAAGGTATTGTGTGTGCAGGCAAAATAAATAAAAAACATATTAATAGTTAAAAATATATATTGACGAAACTATATTTTTATACAAAAGCATATATGTACAAAATGTTACATTACAACAATATAACACATTTAAAATGATTTTGAGAGATGAGGGAGTGGGTTGTAAGAGTATCCGAATAAATAGAGTAAGTAAGGTAAATTTATCCTACAAACGCATATACCAATTACGATTGATAGAGTAAAATATTGTACTTTACGTAAAATAGCTATATGGTATATATAAATTCTTTTATGTTTCCTTACCACGTGTGTAACAAAAGCATTACAAAAATGCATGTGAGGACAACATGCATTAAAGAAACATGTGACATCTTAGGGAAGAATGTAGCTCTTTGAATATGTATTTTGTTGATCTATATGACAATTTGAAAAGTAATTTTTGAAGAGCACTTTAAAATAATTCTAACAAACTCTTCAAATGATAATAGCAATTAATAATATTAGTGTCTAGTACTTTTGTTTGACCAACATAAAATTCAATCAAATAAAATATTTTTAAAAAAAAAGTTTTAAGAATTGCATGTTGTTTTCTTAGCCATTTATAAATTTGATCTAGAGAGTGAAGTGTGTGTTGATGAATACACAGGAAGGAGAGAGAAAATAATTGAACTCGTTTAATTCTATATATGTACAATTCTTCAATTCACACCAATTTTATGAGATTTTAAATCACCACAATTGTACAATTATTTAAGATCTCACAAATTTAGAAATCTCTTAATTCTTTTAGAACACATTAAGTTTAAAAATCACGAGACTTTTTTTAAATTCTGCCTTCATAATCGTGTGGAAAGAACATACCTTAATATTTTTTTTAATAAACTATATAGATAGAAGAAATATCACAAACATAACTATTAGAAACACTTTTATTTTGAGATTGTCTAAAAATACAAAACATACCCTAATTAAATATAAGAAAATGATAATATGTGCCATTGGGCCATTGAGGCACATGTTAAACTTACTATAAATAGAAATAATAAACTCTTATATAAGAATCTATGCCATAGTTAATGTATGTTGGGAGTTCATTATTTTCCCAATATAAATGGTTAACATATATCCTTAGAGTACATGTTAACATGATCATTAAATATATTAGTTCGAGTCACACTTAGATAGAGTGGAAGGATTTCCATATTATTATAGCCGAGTATAGATACTTATTTTTTCTAGAGTAATCAACGGATTTTTAAATATTTGTTAATTAACTTATAGGGTTATACCCCGTAATAAGAATGTTTAAAATTAAAGAATATTTGGACTTGCATTATATTGTTCTACGTATAATTTTAAATTGTATCGATTTAGTGATTCAGATGCTACAAAATACAACTGCTTATTATCGATGTAAAATCCAATTAATCATGCCACGTCAGATACATAGAATCTATTTTCGCGTACCACGTATGCCTCTGTTAGTTATTTTCAAACTGGAGATGGATGGAGGAAGGAGAGTCAAACATGTAGGGTTAAATTGCAAAAAATAAAAGTTGAGGAGGAAGATTGCAAACGAACCGCTAACTTCAAGGTCCATTGTGTCAATTCCCCTAGCCAGAGAGAGTAGAAAAAAGAAAAGGGGACCCACCAGTAAGGAACATTTCTCCTTTCCCTCCCTCCTCCTCTCCTGTGGTGGAGACAATACAATTTTAGTTAAGAAGTCAGCTCCAAGTTAAGTTTAAATCCTTTCCTTCCTTCCTTAGTATTCTCTTCTCTTTCTCTTAGCCAATTTTAACTTCAGGGTCAATTCTTTTGAATCTCCAATTCTCTCTCAACACTCCTTCTTTCACTTGAGAGTAATAATAATTAAGCCAATATATAGGTATTCCCTCTACTACTTACTGCACACACTCACTGATCTCACTGAAGGTATTGTTTAGCTCTCCTCATATATACTCCATTCTCTTTTACTACAAATCAAATGCAATTCAAAATCTGTCGGTCTATGTGGTTTTCATACTTTATGGTCCTGTTGTGGTTCGCATAAAATGTCTAATTTTACAATTAATTCTCACTTTTCATGCATTTATAAATAATAATTTCAATTATGATTTATGGAGTGTTTGGACAACCAAAACGAGGACTTCCAAATGTTATAGTAAAAAACGTGTCATAATTTCTTGGTGTTATTTAAATTTTTCTCTCAAGGTATCAACATTTACTTTAGAGACCTAGCTCTCCTTGAAAGATTGAGTTGGAGTGGATTTCCAAGTTTTAAAACCAGACAATTTTAAGGTTTTACTTGAAATGACATAATTTGAGTTTTCATAAATGTAACTTGAATTAACATATGTACGATCGTTCAATTTTCACAACCGAAATCTAACAAATGTAAGAATCATGAGTTACCTCATTCATAAATTGTCGTCTAATTCACAATTAGAGGGACAACTAAAGGGGCCTTATGAATAACTTCGTCATATCTGGATTTTTAACTTTTTTTCAAT
The DNA here is from genome assembly GCA_021464415.1 of Lonicera japonica. NCBI lineage: Eukaryota > Viridiplantae > Streptophyta > Magnoliopsida > Dipsacales > Caprifoliaceae > Lonicera > Lonicera japonica. The sequence continues at coordinate 43,780,107 of CM038468.1, read as the reverse complement.
GGGGATATTTGTGTTTTATCTTACTTATCAGATTAAGTTATTTGATGCAGAGCTTTATTTTGACAGTATTGCTGTATGCATTTGTGAGTGTGTGTATATAAGTAATATATCTGTATATGAGATTGGATATTGTAAAAGAAAATATTAAATTCCAGTTGATAGGCGTGGTTCACATAATCACACTTCACAACAAGTATTTACTGCTCTATCAATGATTATTTTAGAATCTTGGGTTTCTCTCCCTTTTATAGTTTGATTTTCTTTTGAGTACAAAAAATGGTTTAGCCGGGGTAAATAGGGAGTGTTAGGCCCTTACTCGACATATTGGTTTACGCCTTGCAGAATCTGTTGAAGGAGTGAAGTTCATGGGCCCAATAAGAGAAATCCGCTTCTAAGACTCTGCAGGCAGTGCCTGGTTTATCACCGCCAAGTGCCTTTAATGGACTCGATGCAAGATGATCATAAGCCTCTGTTAAGATAGAACAGTGATATTTGCCTAACACCATACCATCAACTGGAAAAAAGAAGAAGAAAAATAATTTGAAATCATCCTCCATAACTAAAAGCCCTTCCCATTTTGTACTTCCATCTTTTCATCTCTAATTTCTTTCACTATAAGATGTGAATGCAATTTTGTCCCCTAAAACAATCATGATAACCCCACAAGGGCTGACCTGAGTTTTTTTGTTTAATTAGCCTTAGTAGCTAATGAAATTGTTTTGTAAATTCTTAATTCAATTGCTGGTTTTTTCTTGCTCCCTATAGGTTTATTTCTTGCAGTGACCTTGGCCTCTTGATTTCGTGCAGGGATTTCGAGTGTTGTGGGGAATGCACATTGAGCCTTCTTCTGGTCTTTCATACAATCCGAAAAATTACAGAGGTAAAGTGCAATGATTACTCATTGTATGCAAGTATCCCCTTTTCTTTTCTTTTTTTGGTATTGAGATTGATACATATGGTGGTTCAAAACAGAAAATAGAGAAAATTAGTCCATTTTTAATTTAATTTCGGTGTATCAAATATTCATTATTCTGATTGACAAATATTCCTGGATATGTAAATGATTAGCTTCAACTAAACTTAGAACTATATTTGTAGAAAGACAAAGTTGTTCAAAAAATCAGCCTTCAATAATGCGTACATAAAATTTGCTAGTACCACTAGGTAGAACCATGGCATTTTGCCCATGCTCAGGAGCAACCTTTACAAAGTTTAAGGGACTATTGAATCCAGAATTCATTTTTCTTACCATTACTCTTTTCATTTATTAAGATAATTATAGGACAAAACCTTCTCTCTATGTTTTACTCAATACATATAGGTTATATTTGATGCGCCGAATCAGAAGACATGATAGGACAGGATAGATGCGGGATAGGAGAAAGGGCAGAGTTAATTGGATAGGAATTAATTAGATGTGGTGGGATAAGATAAAAATGCCCGGTAGTAGTTGTTATTTGCAAAGATAACAAAATTACTATCTAGCTAACTAATAATTAATCGTGCTCAGGTTAGGAATGGCACGAGAAAACATCTATTAGACTTACCAATGAATCGTTTTGAGTATCAAACCGGGGAGTTTGACTAAGCTTTGCGATGGTAATGTCAGATCAATTGGTTCAGATTAATGACAACCCATTTTATAAATGATACTTAAATTGGTACGCATTTTTGAGGTCGCCAAATCTGAGCCATCTTTACTATGTTAATGGATGGACAACATTTTTATGAAGCATCTGTTGTGTTTGTTAGAAGATTCCTATGTGCCCATGTGCCCACATGTGTTGCTCCTTTTCTTCCTCCCTTTCCTCCTTATTTCACTCCACCATTTCCTCCCTATTTCTCTCGTGACTTTTCTCCATGTTTTAGGATTGTCTGCTGACATTTCTGTTTTTCTTTATTTGTTTATGTATGTATAGTTCCTTTCTCCTCCTATATAAAGGGATCTTCATTCATTGTATCAATGTATCAGATTATCACAATGTAACCCATAAGGGATTTCTGTTCATTAATATAATTTATTTATTTCTCTATTTCTTATGCTGTATAATTTATCATGGTATCAGAGGCAGGTTCAATTTTTTTTTTTGTTTTACCTTTTCCGGCGAAGCGGCTTCGCCGCCGACTATTTCTCCAACCGCGAACTCCGGTAGCTTCGCTGCCAGCTTCTTCTGCCGCACCTACTTCATCAACAACAACAACCGCGTCACTACGCGCATCTCCGAATCCCTCCGGCGCTGACGTCATTTTCCGATCATTCCAAAACCTCTCCACCTTCGTCACCCGACAGCGCCCCTGGCCGGAGTTCATCTCCAACTTTGACCATCTGGACTCACTCTCCGATGCCGGAATCCTCATCGGGAGCTCCGCCTGAGGTGCAGCTGTCGTGGCCTCACGTGCCGCAGCAGTCTCCTGCCATGAACGTGCCTCCAGTTCGGCGTTTCGACGCGCAGCCTTCTCAGTCTCCGCCTCCTTCTCCCTCAGCCTACACGCCGCCTCCTCAGATCCCGCGGCCCCACAGCCCTCTCCGGCCTCCCTTCCTTCCGCTTCGCCGCCATCCCCGACGGACTCCCTCCCGTCGACGGAAATCGGAAACCAAAACCAAAACCTCAGTTCCAACTGATCTCAGATCTACTATCTCTCTCCTAAACCTAACTTTCTCTCTCTAAAACTAAAACCAAAAATAAAAATACAATGAATTCCTCTCTCCTCAACCTAACTTTCTCTCTCCGCCGTCTTTAAATTATTTCCATGCACTCTTTAAAAAAAAAAAAAAAAAAAAAAAAAAAAAAAAAAAAGCCATCATGACCACTTTAAAATTTGTCTCCCACTTCTCCTTACTTTTCCGTATTCATTTTGACGACAACACAAAAAAAAAAAAAAAAAAAAAGCCATCATGACCACTTTAAAATTTGTCTCCCACTTCTCCTTACTTTTCCGTATTCATATTAATCCAAATTCTTAGTTTATCAATCTTTTTATCAGATCCGACAAGTTTTCAGTCTCTTCGATTTAATTTTCCGACGTGTGGCCTTTCGTCGCATCTCCAACCTCTTTTTTTTTTATTTCATCGCCGTTCGATCCGGTATTCGGATTCAATTTCTTGTTACTGTTATACGTACTGCTCGCGTATTCAGATCAAGTTTTTATTTCTTCCGAAAATTCTACACCGGACCTCGCCGTTCCATCGGCTCCCATCATCGCCGTTCCGTCGGCTCCCGTCATCGCCGTTCCATCGGCTCCTGTCTGTTATCGCCGTTCCGCCGGCTCCTGTTATTTTCGTTACCGCCGTTCCGTCTGCTGGTCAATCATCAAACATGTCGAACAACCAAAACCAAATTCCAATTTCTCATATCCAAGCTTCGGATCCCTTCGAGCCTCCTTCAGCTTGAGGGGGGGTGTTAGAAGATTCCTATGTGCCCATGTGCCCACATGTGTTGCTCCTTTTCTTCCTCCCTTTCCTCCTTATTTCACTCCACCATTTCCTCCCTATTTCTCTCGTGACTTTTCTCCATGTTTTAGGATTGTCTGCTGACATTTCTGTTTTTCTTTATTTGTTTATGTATGTATAGTTCCTTTCTCCTCCCTATATAAAGGGATCTTCATTCATTGTATCAATGTATCAGATTATCACAATGTAACCCATAAGGGATTTCTGTTCATTAATATAATTTATTTATTTCTCTATTTCTTATGCTGTATAATTTATCAGTGTTTAATGTCCTTATTTGAAATTGAATCTACAGAAATCCCACAAAGAAAGTAAACTTATGTTAGGCCTTAAAACAAATTCTATTGAGTAACAGGCTTTCCATACTACTTCTCTGTCTTTTTTCCAGTCAAACACATCATTTATTTAAATCAAGAAGGTTTAATTTTTGCAACAGGTATATTCTTCAGGAAGAATCAGGAGTTATGAATCCTATACCAGCATGGACACGGAGATTCTGGAATGCTTGGGATATCTGGTTGCTGGTTTTGTGTAGCTTAATCGTACAACTCATCCTTGTAATCCTAGGCAGCCGAAGGAGATACGTTAGAGGAATTTGGATCGGAATCATCGTGTGGTCCTCCTACTTGATGGCCGATTGGGTAGCTGCTTTTCGCCGGTTGGCAAGCTTTCCAATGCAGCAACAGAAACAGAGTCCAACAACAGAAAGACTCACAATGAAACAAATAAAGCACTGACGGCATTGTGGGCACCGTTGCTTCTTCTGCACCTTGGCGGCCCTGACACAATTACCGCCTACTCAATTGAAGACACTCAATTGTGGTTAAGGCACTTATTTGGGCTTCTAGCCCAAGTAGCCCTCACAATATATGTAATTCTCTGTTCTTGGAATCACTCAGCGGTCTCATTTTTAACCCTTCCAATGCTCATAGCTGGAACCATCAAGTTCGGTGAGCGGACTTGGGTTCTTTGGTCTGCAAACAAGGAGGACCAACAAGGACTCGAGTCCATTGAAGGCTACGCTGCTGCGCTCGATCTCATACGAGACATTCCTGGAGTGAAGTTGATAGTAGTGGGCTATTTTTGGTTACAAGCGTTGACGCCTTATCTTGCAAATTATGGGGGAAACTTTAAGGAGTCTGAGCTGGTAGCTAATATATCTGCAGAATTCGAGAAAGGAGCTGAAGTTTTCGAGTTGATTGAGTATATACTAGGGTTCATGTACGATGTGCTCTACACCAAGACAGCCATGATCCATACGCAGTTAGGCTTTATTCTACGCACAATTACTTTCATGTGTGTGGTTGCTGTGTTGGTAGGATTCTCAGCTAGTGCCAAGGATGAGTATTCCCCTGTCAATGTTATAATTACCTACATACTACTCAGTGTGGCCGTGGCTCTTGAGCTTTATGCAGCGGCGATAGCGATTTACTCAGATTGGGGAATACTTCAAATGATTAAGTACTGTAGGAAGCCATTTGTGTCTAAGCTAGTACAAACCCTCGCTCCTAGGACTAAGAAATGGAAAAGATGGTCAAATTCTGTCACGCAGTTCAATCTAATTAGCTTTTTGCGATTATGAAGAAAAGCCGAAGATCCTCTATGCAATCCTCAAGCTCATAAGAATGGATGACAAGTTCAAGAAGTATTGGCACCAAAGCAACATATATGACCTTAAAGAGTTCAAAGAAAGCACTAATGAAAAGCCAAAAATGCTTTATAGAATTGTCAAGCACTTCAAGAATCAGCCAAGGCAATGTGAAGGATCTAGGAAAGTTGAAAGAACTAATATTGGGAGGGGTTGAAACCATTAATGAAAGGCTTTGGGAATTTGAGAACTTCACCCATAGGGGGGAATTGGCACTTGAAAGGAACCGATGCAATGATCTTAAGTGGAGTATCGAAAAGGATTTTGATCAAAGCATTATTGCCTGGCACATTGCTACCGATATTTGTTATAATTTGGACGGCGGTAGTTCATTAGACGACTACACAAAATCCCATAGAGAAAATGCTAAATTGTTGTCAGACTATATGATGCATCTTCTTGTCAACCATCCTTATATGCTACGTGTTAAAGGCGGAAATGTTATGATCGAACGCACTTGTGCCCACTTGAAGGACAAGTCCACCCAGTTGAAGGAAGAGTTGAAGAAAGTGTCCAAGGAAGTTACTACACAGGATTTCTGTGTTATGTTGAAAAATGAAGATTATGAAGACGACGAACAATCAGCCATGCATGGGTGGCCAGCACCAAGGTCCCCACTAGTCCTTGCACGTATTGTGGCTAGAAAATTGCTTTCAGATAATGATCATAATAAGAAAAGAAAGTGGGACATATTGAGCAGCGTTTGGGTGGAGATACTTTGCCATGCGGCAGGTCAATGCCAGGTGAACTACCATGCCAAACAACTCACTGGAGGGGGAGAATTGCTAACTCATGTTTGGCTTCTATTAACCATCTATGGCTTTACGGAGAAAATCAATGAAGCTGGTCCGATTCTGAGAAAAATTTTCACGGAGAAAAGCATAGCCTCAACCCAAGGCAATTAGGCAAAGGAGGTAACTAGTAAGTAGTAATATGTGTGTGTGTGTGTAATGTATTTCTGTTTTTGTTTTGTTTTTCTGAAGATCCCATCCGTTCTAGTTGTTTACCGATGTATTGTTTTTTTTTTCGTTGATGAACGATGCCTTAATTCCACCACGCTTGGCTAAGTTTAGTTGTTCTATTGAAATTAAGAAAACGAGAAAACCAAATGCAACATCAGAGTTTACTTATACCCAGAGGTAAAAGTTATGTGAAAATGTTGTTTATATATATACCAAGACACAGAGCATTTCATTCTACCTATAGGCTATAGCTATTTCACTTTGTTCAAAAACCAAAAACCCAAACTCAACTTTAATGCTCACTTTGTCCAAAAACAAAAAATCCAAACTCAAATTTAATGCTTCATCAGCAAGATACAGTCTGCAGGGTTTGTGGATTAACAAATGCAGTTTCTGCATTTAATTAAGTAATCCTACTATATGGATGCCATTCATCTATTAAAAGATTATCATAAATTTGTCCTGCATTTTTCGTAGAATATCATTCTTCAACATTCACTTCCAAAAACTTAACATTCTTTTTTTCCGCTTATTGCCTATTCGATGCTGCTTCTAGCTTCCCTAAATTTCATAATTTCCCATTTTTCCTTTAGGCATCACTTGTTTTTGCTGTTTATTATTCCGCACGGCTGCACCGAACGGCCATAACATCTTTAGAAAATACATTCTTATACTAAAGTTGTCTTACGAAAATGATGTCTACCTAAGCCGATTAAATTGTTGATATCACAGTGCTTAAATTCAATCCAATGCTTAGGTGCCAACCCTAACCAGATAACTATGGCTCTCTTTACCCACAGCAAAGTTGATCACAATGTAATCAATAGTGAATCTTTAAACTTTATCATAATCTTTGTCCAAAAAAAAAAAAAGAAACTTAATTCATCTTAAATTCTGTTGGCAAGTATGTCCCAAAAATGAAACATATATAACTCTTCATTTGAGACATCTTATAGAAAAACATAGGACGCTTAAGTTGGGATGTAAGGAGTAGACGAGCATGAAACTGCCTACGATTGTTATTGTGAAAAAGAGAGATTTAACTTCAATCGAGTTAACAAGTGAGATCCGATGAGAAAAAAGCTCCAATGACTCTCTAAAACTTCATGGAGATCCGACAGTGTTACCTATAAAATCCTTTGCTGAAATCTTTGGGAATAGTAGAACCACTGATGTTCCTTTGAAGGCGCCAGGGGTTCATCGAGGGGAACCGGCGATTTTTTTTCTCCGGGGAGGAGTTTGAAATCCTTTCATCCCCACTTAAACAGGTTCTAGTTTGTAAATTATCACACGGTTGTCAATCAATGCGGGAAATTAAAGCTGTTTTCGAATCAATTGTGTTAAGCATGATATTCATTGCAGTTCCTTCTCCTAACAGCTTAAGCTTTTAGGAGAGATGGTTCTTAACATGGTATTAGAGCATCTTGAATCTGTTTGTTCTATATAATTCTGTTCTTGTCTGTTCTCCACGTGCAAGTATGGGGTTGCGGTTCCTTCTCCTAATAGCTTAGGCTTTTGGGACAGATGGTTCTTAACAAATTGGTCTGAAAGCAGATTATTCAATTGGTTTGCTCAATAATAAACATGTTGCTCCAGTTTCATCATGAGGATGATTTCCTTCCACCATATTTGGTTGAGACAACAGTGGTGGTCGCTGGAATTTCATGTGGATATTGAATCATCAATTGCTCCAATTTGGGTAAGTTTTCCGTATCTACTTGTTCAATTCTTTTCGAAGCATAGTTTATTTTCGATCGCCAATTCTATTGGGTCGCCAATGAAGCTTGATACGGCTACAACTAATCTGGAAAGATGTGTTGAGATAAATCTACTTAAGAAGTTTCCTCATAAGGTATAGATAAGTTGTGGGACTCGAGGATTTTGGCAGAGTATTTCATATGATAAAATACTAAAATACTGCACAAACTGTTTTAGACAAGGTCATGAGAGTGGGGATTGTAGAATTGATGAAATCAGAAAAGGGAATCATGTTGATCTGAAGCAAAATAGGGCTAATTTGTCCATTCTTCCTGGTGGGCAGTCTTGTTTAACTCATTTACAAATTCCTAATAAAACTTCAACCTATAATTCAAGGAAATGTGGGTATTTTAGCTGATAAGTATGGGGCGGGTAGCTCTAATTCTAAGAAAGGGGAGGAAGATGATGGTATTATTATTGGGGCAATTGAGATACAACCGACTCAGTCCAGCGGTATTGGTAGTTAGTCAAGCAATGGGGTTATAAAAAAGGGAGAGATTGATTTTTAAGAGAGTGAGGAAATTAATTATGAAGGGAAAAAAGAAGAAATAGAAAGGAAGAAGAAGATTAGAGTGACACTTAATCGAGATTCATGTGATTCAACTACATCTTTTAATGAGGTCAATAACCACATTTCAAATTGTAGATCGATCCGAAGTGGAAGATAAAGATGGTTTCACGAAAGTGTAATCTAGGAGAACAAAGGAGAATTGGGAAAATCTATATAAGGAGACATCAACACAACTTCATTTGGATCAAGACAAGTGTTGTCTATTGAATCAAGTGCAATTTGGCACCCCAAGACTTCTTTGCGAGCAGGACAAAAAGACAGACTCAAAAATCAGCGCGATTTGAATAGTATATTCCCAAGTTGATAGCTATGGGGAGATATATTTACCGATTGCTTCATGATAGAGATTTCGGCTTCTCATATGTTTAGGGAAAACAATCAAGCGGCTGATTTTAGCTAATTTGGGTTGCAAATTTGGCAAGCATGTAATTTTTTTTTTGAAAGTTTCGCTTTATCTAGGAAATTGAGAGGGGTTGCTGGAATAGATAGAGTGGGCTTCAGAATATAAGAATTAAGAGATGTTAATAGCTTTGCTTTTATTAATAAAATTTTAGGGGCCCTGCCATTTCTTTGGTATTAAAAATAAAATAAAAATTTCAATCGAGTTAGTGACAAATTACCTGAAATTCACTTTTATGAGTTAAAGAACATATATCTGGATCCTGCAAGACCCAAAGTTTTTAGTTATGAAAGAATTTAAGAGATGTAAACTTGAGTTAAGATCCAAAAGCTAAGTGACATTATATTGAAGGCGTAAGTTTCGTAATGTGCAGTGCAGGCCTCAATATCCCCTCAATTCAAATAAATCACCCAGCAGGAAAAGATGGATGTGTTCGAATCCAACTCATTATTGACTTTGCTTATTAATGATACATTACTGTTAATTAAACTACTAACACTTCTCTTGATCTCAAGTTATGATTAATTTAACCTAATTTATTATATAAAAATACTAAATTTATTTTAGAGGCTGCATCAAAACTTTCACAAATTACTTCATCTTAAACGCTACAATAAAATTAACTCAAAAGAATGAAAGAAGATTGTTTGTACTAAAAAAAAAAATTGACTTAAAAGTCTTGCAAAAGAGTCAAGGGTTCAACTATTTGAGTAACTTAAAAAAAAATGAAAAAGCCTACCGTGGCAGCTTTGCCACCTATTTTATTTTCTTTAATATTATGGCAACTTTGAGCTTTTCTTTTTCTTTTCACCTTTTCCCCTTCTTTTTATTGGATGGTGGCAATTCTTTTTTTAGAAAATTGGGATTCAACCTATTTATGAGAGGTTGATTTTAACTAAACCAACATCGGAATGGGATTTGCGAGGTTGATTTAAGTTTTTAACTGCAGCAGAGACAATGACGAAATTAGGAATGTTAGTTCACGGAGGCTGAAATGTGAATATACAAGACTAAAGATCATAAAATATAATATTAAAAAAAATTTATCATTTCATTTATAGTTAATATTGAGCCGTACAATCTTTTAAAGTGTACCACTATTACCATAGTACTTAACTATTGTCAAAGTGTCCAAGAAAAATAAAATTCCTACTGCATTCTTACAAAAATTATAATGTGTACCAACTAATTACTTTGCTGCCATAATCATTGATGTTGTTCTAATTTATTTTGTTCTATTTATTAAATTTGAATTCAACCATGTTGATGTTGGAAAATACACAAATAAAAAAATCAAAGAATTATAAAACAAACTCTAGTTACACTCTTGCATAAATTAAACAATAAATGTATAAATTAAAACATATAAACTAATAAAGGGTTAAAATTAATCTAGAAATTCTTAACAAAAATAATCAAATTGACCAGCAATCATAGATCAAATCAAATAATTAATAATCTTCAAATAGTGAGAGAAAAGAATTTTAGACACACACCAAATTGAGATAGTGGAATCAGAAATGTAAGACTTGGTGCAATTTATTAAAATGTGGAGAGATTGAACTATAAAAGAAGACTCATATATAAGCTTTAATACTTTGTGGCTTTGGGCCAAAAAATGAAAGCAACAGGAAAAAGACGCGGCAGAAAGCAACAAAACAAGGGAAAATAAGGGTGTGTTTGATAGGCCATATTTTCCATGGAAAATAGCTTTTCCACCCAAATCACTTTTGTAGTGTTTGAGCATTTATTTTCATGGATCAAACTCCCACTTTTTTTAATAATCTTCTTGTAAAGGTGGAAAAATTTTCTTTGGGGGTGGTTTTTATTTTCCGAGCACAAAACCGAGAATTAGCACACAAGTTAGTCTAAAAAAAAACTATTTTTTGACAAGTAAAATTGTTAGAAAAAAAACTGTTTTAAAAAAAAACAGTTTTTTGATGAAGTAAATTTAGAAAAAAAAAAGTTTTAAAAAAGCAGTTTTTTGTGAAGCAAAATTGTTCAAAAACCAAAAAGTTTTCAAAAAATCTGTTTTTCATGAAGTAAAATTGTTCAGAAATAAAAAAACTGTTTTTTGATGAAGTGAGATTGTTGGAATAAAAAAAACGTTTTAAAAAAAAACAGTTTTTTGATGAAGTAAATTTAAAAAAACAAAAACTGTTTTAAAAAAAAAGTTTTTTGTGAAGCAAAAGTTCAAAAACCAAAAATTGTTTTCAAAAAATCTGTTTTTCCTGAAGTAAAATTGTTTAGAAATAAAAAAATTGTTTTTTGATGAAGTAAGATTGTTAGAAAAATAAAAAAAACTGTTTTAAAAAAAAACAGTTTTTTGATGAAGTAAACTTGTTAAAAAAAAATTGTTTTAAAAAAAATACTGTTTTTTGATAAAGTAAAATTGTTAAAAAAAAAAAAAAAAAAACTGTTTTAAAAAAAACTGATTTTTGATGAAGTAAAATTGTTCAAAAATCAAAATACTATTTTTTGATTAAGTAAAATTGAAAAAAAAAAGAAACTGTTTTTAAAAAATCTGATTTTTTAGGTGTTCCATGTAAAAAATATACAAGTTCCTGGAAAAAGGTTCAAGTTCCACGGAAAATAAAGCTATCAAACAACAAAAGTTGGAAAAAGTTACAATTACTATAGAAAAAGTCTATCAAATACAAAAGATGGAAAAGTACACATTTTTCGGATAGAAAATTAAGGCAATCAAACACATTTAATTGACATTTTCCATGCAACTCAATTCTAGGCAATTCAATTGCCTGAGACTTATTTTCTTTCCATGCAAATTCCATACTCGCAATCAATCGCACCCTAAATATATTGAACCGTAGAAAGGTTTGTTTTTGGTTTTGGAAATAAAGGGATGGTAAATTTATAAATTTAGATATATAGTTGGGCTTTTTTGTAAAGTGAATATACTTGGGTGAAATAGAGGGAGTGGTGCACGTAAATTTTGAATCAATGTAGGGCTTAATATAAGTGCAAAAAATCTTAAGGTCTTCTAGCAGATAAATTTAACAAATTAACACTGTTAATTTTTTTTTTCAAAAGTTGGACCCGGGCTTAAGTCGAGCCAGCCCCCTGCAACATCTGCCACTAAGCAGAGGTGCTTTTCTAAAAGTCGGCGCCTACAAGTTGGTCCGAAATAGCGTAAGTCTCTTGATCCTTCAACCATGTTAATGTTGATGAGGCGGTGTCTTGCAGCTCCAAGTTCTTCAATACTGAATATCTTCACAATTTTGTTACAGTGCTCTTATAAGGACAATTTATATCAAGAAGGTTCAAGTTATATATGGTGTAAAATGATATAGTTTTATAACATCAATAACTTTTTCTCAATTCCATAATTCATCAAACTAATCATTGATTTAAATGATTATTATATATCAAAGATACATGCAAAAAATCAAATTAGTCAAAGATGCAGAAATTCCTCATCATAATCATGTCATATATTAAATTATGAACTTTTGTATGGTTACACATACCTAATTGATTTGAAACTTTGTATGCCTGATAAACATAATAAAAAAAAGTTCATGGTGAAATGGATAAATTATAAATCTGAAAAAAAGTTATGAATGGGTATAAAATTTCTTAATCGTATAACTTGAACATTTCCCTATATATATATATATATTATATAATTTATTAAATTCGGTAATGTTATGCACCATTTTTTAAAATTCCGTAGAATCTATTTTTCCGTAATGTATATCTATATTTATATTTATACTATATAAAAAAAACACGAATAATATAAGTGTTTTTTACTTTTTTTGTATGGATAAATTTGCCCAGTGATTTTTAGATTTATTTTTCACATATCAAAATTGAAGAAGTGCATGGTTCCAAAAAAACAAAAAAAGTTGAAGAATTGCATATTGTTTTCGTAGCCATTTATATATTTGGTCTGGAGAGTAAGTGTGCGTCGATGAGTACATAGGAAGGAGAGAGAAATAATTGAACCCATTTAATTCTACGTACAGTTCTTCAATTCGCACCAATTTTATAAGATTTTAAATTTCCATAATTTACAATTATTTAAAATCTCACAAATTTAGATAAATAAGAATAAATTAAATTTAAGAATCACGGGAAATTTTAAATTCCTTCTTTATAATTCGGTGGAAAGAACATACCTTAATTTTTTTTAATGAACTGCATATATAGATAGAGGAAATATCACAAACACAACCATGGGAAACACTTTTATTTTGAGATTGTCTAAAGATAATTAAATATATTTGAGATTGTCTAAAGATAATTGACACAATAAACCATGAAGTTAGGGGTTAGTTGCAATCTTTCTCTTAAAATTTTAATCTATCCATCCCAGTTTGAAAAAGCCGACGGAGGCACGCTGATTTAGATTCTACATTTTTATTGTGGGGTGCTTAATTGGATTTTACGTTGATAGTAAGTAATTCAAAAACAATTGTATTCAAACCATTAAATCGATTATGTGATATGCTAAGTTAAATGATTTAAAATCTAGAAATGCAATTTCAAATTATATGTAAAACAGTGGGATGCAAAATTCACAGATTTCTCAATTTTAAACCTTCCTATTAAGGAGTAAAACCCTATAAGTTAATTAGCAAATATTTGTTCGAGTCACAATTGAGTAGGGAGTTTTCTGTACTATTACAGTCAAATATAAATACTTAGCCCCTGTTTGGTGTCTCACTATTTTTTTTTTCTTTTCCCAAATTTTAAAAACTCAACTCAAAATCAATTATACTTTTAAACTTTTCAAAATTTATTTCACTTTACTTTTTCTCTCTAAAAAAAATTTTTTTAAAACACCATAACTTTAAATTCAAAAATCAAAATTAAATAAAAAATATATATTTAAAACATACTCGTTGAGGTTTATAACATAAGATCCATTGTGACTATTTTTCGAAATTTTTTTATGAGATTTTTTAGTTGGTTGAAAAAAACTTAAACAAAAACCAAAATTTACTTTTCAACATACTTATAAACTTCTATCAAACACCATATTTTAAAAACTTTTCTAGTCACAATTGGGTAGGGAGTTTTCTGTACTATCACAGTCAAATATAAATACTTAGCCTTTTCTAGAATAGCCAAAGACCTTCAAATATTTGTTAATTAGCTTATAGGGTTTTACTCCTTAATAAGGTGGTTTAAAATTGAGGAATATTTGAACTTTGCATCCCATTATTTTATGTATAATTTGAAATCGCATTTTTAGATTTTAAATCATTTAACTTACTAACTCACATAATTGATTTAATGGTTTGAATACAATCATTTATGAATTATAACAGCTTATTATCAACGTAAAATCCAATTAGCCACACCACATTCAAAACATAGAATCTAACACAGTGTGCCACATGCGCATCTTTTAGCACCTATTTGGTACTTATCTATTTTTTTTTTTTGCTTCAAATTTTAAAAACTCAACTCAAAAATAACTCTACTTTTACATTTTCCAAAAAAACCCTAAACTTTACTTCTCTCTCTAAAAAAACATTTAAAACACCATAACTTTAAATTCAAAAATCAAAATTAAATAAAAAATATATATTTAAAACATACTCGTCGAGATCTATAAAATAAGATCCATTTTGACTATTTTTTGAAATTTTTTTATGAAATTTTTAGTTGGTTGAAAAAAACTCAAAAAAAATATAAATCAAATCCTCTTTTCAACATACTTCTAAATTCTACCAAACACCATAATTTAAAAACTCAACTCAAAATATCTACCAAACATGCCCTTAGTTTTTCAAACTGGCATGGATGGATGGAGAGTCAACATGAAGGGTTAAAATTACAAAAATTAAAATTTTAAGAGAAAAATTGCAACTAACCCCTAACTTCATGGTTTATTGTGTCAATTCCCCTCAGGTGGAAAAGAAAAGGGGACCCATCAATAATGAACCTCTCCTCTCTCCTCCTCTCTGTGTGGAGACAATATATTCAATGAATGATAGAGTCAACTCCAAGTCAATTTTAAAACATTTCCTTCAATACTAAAGTCTTCTCTTTCTCTCTAGCCAATTTTAACTTCAGGGTCTGTTCTTCTAAATCTCCAATTCTCTCTCAACCCCCCTTCTGCACAGGCACAGATCTCACTGAAGGTATTGTTTAGCTATCCTCATATCTACTCCACTTTCTTTTACTTCAAATCAAATGCAATTCAAATCAGTGATTCTGGTGTTTTTGATACTTTATGGTCTTGTCTGGTCGCGTAAATTGTCTAATTTTACAATTAGTTCACTTTTTGCATTTATAAATAATTTTAATTCAGATTTATGCAGTCTTTGGAAGAGCAAAACGAGGACTTCCAAATGCTAGTAGTAAAAAACGTATGGTAATTTCTTGTATGTTATTTAAAATTGTATGGTAATTTCTTGTATCAACATCAAGTTTAGGGACTAGCTCCCCTCAAAATATGGAGTTGGAGTATATTTCCATTTTTTATTATTTTACTTGAAATAACTTAATTTGACTCTTTATAAATGTAACTTGAATTAGCATATTTAAGATAGTCAATTTTCACAACTGAAAACTAACAATTGTAAGAATAAAAAATTGCCTAATTATAAATTATCTAATTCACAATTCGAGCGAGAACCAAACATGCCCTTAAGATTTATTTCTTGCAGTGACCTTGGCCTCTGGATTTCGTGCAGGGGATTCGAGCGTTGTGGTGATTGCGTATTGAGCCTACTTCCAATCTTTCATACAATCCAAAAATTTACATAGAGGTAGAGTGTAACTATTATTACTCAACGTATGCAAGTATCCACTTCTCGTTTTCTGGTTATTAAGATTGACACATATGGTGGTTCAAAATAGAGAACAGAGAAAATTAGTCCATTTTTCATCTCATTTTTTGTTCAAATTCTGATTGATAAACAATATTTGACACCATTAAATGTAGATGATTAGCTTCAACCAAGTTTAGAACTATATTTCTAGAAAGATAAATTGTTTCCAACAATCAGCCTTGAATAACGTGTAAATAAAATTTGCCACTCCCTCTGCGGGGTTTGTAATTGGTAAGCCATAACCACAGAAGAAAGGAGGATGGCCATACCATTATGTAGAAGTAGAACAATGGCATTTTGCCCATGCTCAGAAGCAACATTTACACAGTTTAAGGGACTATTGAATCCTGAATTCATTATTTGTGCCATTACTCATTTCGTTTATTTAGATAATTATAGGGCAAAGCCTTATCTTTATGTTTTACTCAATACATATAGGCTGCGTTTGGCAAGCCGCATAAGAAGGCGGGATAAGATATATACAGGATAGGACAAAAGGCAGATTTAGTTTGATAAGAATTATGTGTGATAGGAAAGGATAAGAATGCTAAAGATATCCAATAGGAGTTGCTAAATTTTTCAAACATATCAAAATTACTATCCAGTAAACATATGATTTATTTAAACCAAGAAGGTCTAAATTTTGCAACAGGTATATTCTTCAGGAAGAACAAGAAGTTATGAATCCTATACCATCATGGACGCAGAGACTCTGGAATGCTTGGGATATACGGTTCCTGATCTTGTGTAGCTTAATCTTACAACTCACCCTTGTAATCCTAGGCAGCCGGAGGAGGTACATCAGAGGAATTTGGATCGGAATAATTGTGTGGTCCTCCTACTTGATGGCCGATTGGGTGGCTGCTATCGCTGTTGGCAAGCTTTCCAATTCGGCTACAGATTCCAATTCAGCTACAGAAAAGGAGTCCATTAACGGAAGGACTGACGATATTACAGATAAAGCACTGACGGCATTGTGGGCACCATTGCTACTTCTGCACCTTGGCGGCCCTGACACAATTACTGCCTACTCAATTGAAGACACTCAATTGTGGTTGAGACACTTATTTGGTGTACTAGCCCAAGCAGTCCTCACAATATACGTAATTCTTTGTTCTTGGAATAACTCAGCACTCTCGTTTTTGACCCTTCCAATGTTCATAGCCGGAACCATCAAGTATGGTGAGCGGACTTGGGTTCTTTGGTCTGCAAACAATGAGGACCAACAAGGGCTCAAGTCCATTGAAGATTATGCTGCTGCTCTTGATCTTATACGAGACATTCCTGGGGTGAAGTTGATAGTAGTGGGCTATTTTTGGTTACAAGCGTTGACGCCTTATCTTGCAAATTATGGGGGAAACTTTAAGGAGTCTGAGCGGGTAGCTCATATATCTGCTGAACTTGATAAGGATGCCGAAGTTTTTGAGTTGATTGAGTATGTACTAGGGTTCATGTACGATGTGCTCTACACTAAGACAGCCATGATCCATACGCGGTTAGGCTTTATTCTACGCACAATTACTTTCACGTGTGTGGTTGCTGTGTTGGTAGGATTCTCAGCTAGTGCCAAGAATGAGTATGCCCCTGTCAATGTAGTAATTACCTACATACTACTCAGTGTGGCCGTGGCTCTTGAGTTTTATGCAGCGGCATTAACGATTTACTCTGATTGGGGAATACTTCAAATGATTAAGTACTGCAGGAAGCCATTTGTGTCTAAGCTAGTACGAACCCTTGCTCCTAGGAGTAAGAAATGGAAAAGATGGTCAAACTCTGTCACGCAGTTCAATCTAATTAGCTTTTTGCATTATGAAGAAAAGCCTAAGATCCTCTATGCGAAGATCCTCTATGCAATACTCAAGCTCTTAAGAATAGATGATACGTTCAAGAAGTATCGGCACCAAAGCAACGTATATGACCTTAAAGAGTTCAAAGAAAGCGCTAATGAAAAGCCAAAAATGCTTTATAGAATTGTCAAGCTCTTCAAGAAGAATCGGCCAAGCAAAGTGTATGATCTAGAAATTTTGAAAAAACTAATATTGGAAGGGGTTGAAACCATTAACGAAAGGCTTTGGGAATTTGAGAACTTCACCCACAGGGGGGAATTGGCACTTGAAAGGAACCAGTGCAATCTTTTGTGGAGTATCAATAAGGATTTTGATCAAAGCATTATTGCCTGGCACATCGCTACTGATATTTGCTATAATTTGGACGACGGTAGTTCATTAGATGACTATACAAAATCCCGTAGAGAAAATGCTAAATTGTTGTCAGACTATATGATGCATCTTCTTGTCAACCATCCTTATATGCTACGCGTTAAAGGCGGAAATGTTATGATCGAAAACACTTGTAACCACTTGAAGGAAACATTTGGAAACGAAGACTCCTCGGAACTTACTACAAGATTTTGGGATAAGTTAAAGGATAATGATAAATACGATGACGAACAAGCAGCAATTGTAGGCTGGCCAGCACCAAGGTCCCCGTTAGTTCTTGCACGTATTGTGGCTAGAGAATTACTTACTCATGAAAAAAGAAAGTGGAACATATTGAGCAGCGTTTGGGTGGAGATGCTTTGCCATGGGGCTGGTCAATGCCAAGTGAACTACCAAGCCAAACAGCTCACAGGAGGGGGAGAATTACTAACTCATGTTTGGCTTCTCTTAACCATCTACGGCTTCACAGAGAAAGTCAATGAATCAGGTCCGATCCTGAGAAAAATTTTCACGGAGAAAAGTATAGCCTCAACCCAAGGCAAAGGAGGTTACTAGTAAGTAGTAATAATATATATGTGTGTGCAATGTATTCTGTTTTTGTTTTGTTTTTCTGTCGTTCTCATCCGTTCTAGTTGTTTACCAATGTATTGTTCTTTTATCTTTAATGAATGATGTCTTAATTCCACCACAGTACTTGGCTAAGTTCAATCAAAATTAAGTAAACGAGAAAACCAAATAATGCAAAGAACCAGTCACTCATCATATACCCAGAGGTAAAAGTTATGTAAAAATACTGTTCATTTACTAAGAACACGCCTCGAGGAGCATTTCATTCTACCTATAGCTAATTCACTTTGTCCAAAAACAAAAAACCCAAACTTAAATTTAATGCTTCATCGGCAAGATTCAGTTTGCAGGGTTTGTGGATTAAAATGTGCTGTGTTTCTGCATTTAATTAAGTAATCCTACTATATGGATGCCATTCATCTATTAAAAGATTTTCATAAATTTGTCCTGCATTTTTTGTAGAATATCATTCTTCAAAATCCACTTCCAAAAACTTAACATTTTCATCTTTTTTCGGCTCATTGCCCATTCGATGCTTCTTCTAGCTTCCCTAAATTTCATCATTTCCTAATTCTCCTTTAGGCATCACTTGTTTTTCTGTTTATTATTCTGCACGGCTGCACCAAACAGCCATAACATCTTTCGAAAGTACATTCTAAGACTAAAGTTGTCTCATGAAAAATTGTGTCCACCTAAGCCGATCAAATTGTTGGTGTTATAGCGCTTAAATTGAATCCAATATGCTTTCAAGGTGCCAACCCTAACCATGATCACTATGGCTTTCATTACCCACAGCGAAGTTGATCTCAATATAATTAATAGTGCATCTCTAAACTTCATCAAAATCATTGTCCAAAAAATAAAAATTTATCTTAAATTTGGTCAGCAATTATGTCCCCAAAATGAAACATGCATATAAAACTCTTCATTTGACACGTCTCGTAGAAAAACAGAGACTCACATTTGAAGGAATCCAATCTTGTTCTCTTCGAAAGAAATTAATATTATGAACCATTCATGTTGGCCACCGTAACTCAAGATCAGAAGCCATCAATTTCAGATAAATTCATGGCGGCAAGTCGAAAAAGGATTTGTGCTTTTAAGTCTCTACTCCAACTTCACTAAGCCAATTAGCGATTCTCTTTCTGTTTTCGCAAAGATTAGGATTTTTGCTTGTAGTAAAAAAAACCTTATAAACTCGTAAAGAAAGACCTGCCTTTTAAACTAAGGAAGCAAATGCGATCAGTTCAATTCTCATATTTAAAAAAATGTTAGTAATCCACTCCACTTGACCCTCTATACAGACAAAATCATGTTAGGTAGCCATCCAAGTCTTAACTTAATCATCTATCTGGCTGGCTGGCTCCAAATTATTTATTGCATATTAATTGCGTTGATCTTTATTTAGTTATTTTAATTCTCTATTTTATAAATACACTCATTTAACCGATAAAGAAAGACCCACATTTGAAGGAAGCCGGCCATTATAATATTTCATAAGAAAGTATTATTATAGATCATAGCATTTTAATACTTGTTAAAACCAATAAATTAAAGAAAGACCAACATTTGATCCATAAAGACCGACCCATACTTGAAGGAAGCCAATGTGATAAATTTGTTAATCAAGTGATAAGAATATGCCAAAATACGTAAACCTTGTGGGTTGGGTGGGTGGGGGTGGGGGCACTACTCTAACTTCCTCCAAATGATTTTATGAATAATTCAATTATAATTTAAGTAGTGTTTGAAAAACTTAAACGAGAAATTCCGATTATTAGAATAAAAACATGTTCTCTATTATTTTATGTTATTTAAAATTGTCTAGATGTATCAACATCATGAATAGAAACTAAATCTTCTCGAAAAATAGAGTTGGAATGAATTATCTAATTCTAGAATTAGGCAATTTCAAGTTTTATTTGAAATGACTTAATTTGAGTTTTTGTGAATCAACTTGAATTATCATATTTACAATTGTTCAATTTATACAACCAAAACACTAATAAATGAAAATTTTGTAAATTACTTAATTGTAAATTATCTAATTCACAATTTGAAAGATAACTAAATTGGCCCTTAATGTATACAATTAACAATAATAATAATTGATGAAGATGATGATGGTAAATTATATTGTTTTTATTAAAACTTTTAATTACTCTAATTCTCTATAATCCATCACAAATTTAAAGTGTGTTGGTGAATTACTTTGAAGTGCTAATAGCCACATTTTTCTCGATCGGTAGGCTTCTGAAACAGTTCTATTTCATTTGGATGATTTTAACTTCAATTGAATTAGTGACAAATTAACTTAAATTCACTTTTATCAGTTAAAGAAGATATCTGAATTAATATATTTGTTTGGTTTGGTTAGGCCTCATCATCCCCTCAAATAAATCACCATAAAAGATGTATTCGAATCCAACTTATCATTGACTTTGTTTATTAGTTATATACTCTTGAACAACTAATTTAACCAATTTTTTTAGCTAGGCTTGTTACTTATACATTATTGCACAAAGTCCTCATAAATGATCAATTAATGCATTTTTGTCTAATGATTGCCTAAATTATCATTATTACTAGTGCATACTTTATACATGACAGGCCAATAGTTAATGGTTTATTTAATTAACTAT
The DNA here is from genome assembly GCA_021464415.1 of Lonicera japonica. Taxonomy (NCBI): domain Eukaryota; kingdom Viridiplantae; phylum Streptophyta; class Magnoliopsida; order Dipsacales; family Caprifoliaceae; genus Lonicera; species Lonicera japonica. The sequence continues at coordinate 43,759,080 of CM038468.1, read as the reverse complement.
ATATTTTGGTAATAAAATATAATGCAAATTGTCATTTATTAAAAGATTGTAGTAGGGTCCACTCAACAAATAAATGCAACTTGTCATCACCTTAAATCTTTATTTGTTCAGAGCCTCAAGTGATGGATTGCAACTGAATTGTCATCATCAAAGCCTAAAGGCTAATGATGCACACGTGCAATAACTGGATTGGAGAATAGGGTATGGTCTCATAGCATGGAGTTGTTGGTCAAAACAGGATACTTTTAAAACTTATTTAGCAAATTAAGGTATTTTGAGTTTATTTAAAAAAATGGGATTAATATAAAAATATGATACTTTATGCCTATTTTACAAAAAGAAAAAAAAAAATTAAATTTGTAAAAGTGTGATATGGTCTCACGTTTTTACCCATAAAAACGTGATTTGGTCTCACATTTTTATGTGTAAAAACGTGAGACATTCTCACACTTTTATGTTCACTAAATTTTTCCTCCTCCGTTGATTCTCCCCATCTGCTCTTATATTTTTTTCTTATATCATTTAATTTCTTCTTTATTTCAAATAATTTTTTTTTAATTCATTCTCAGATTTTTTTCCTTTTTCTTTTTTAATCACATGAGATTGATGAAGTCAAATTTTTATGCTCTTATTTTTTTTTTCTATATCATTTGTTTCCGTCTTTATTTAATGGATAAATTTTTTTTGATTCACTCTCACATTTTTTTTCTTTTTTTAATCACATGAGATTGATGGAGCCATGTTTTTATGATTTTTTTTCTATATCATTTGTTTTCGTCTTTATTTCATGGAAACAATTACTTTTTCTTAATTATTTTTTTATTTTGTATTTTAATCTTAGGACTTATCTTACTTTAATTGTTCGATTATTATTAAAATATGAATTATATTTTCCTATCTACTATTACTATTAATTTAATTATTTAGACACAATAAAGATAACTACTAATTTTATTTAACAAAATTATTTAAAAAGATACATGAAGAAAAGTGGACTTACGATAAACCATTACATATAGTTGAAATTATAAATGAATATAAAAGGTATCCCTCATATACTTTAGACGAAGAAGCATTACATCCCTCGGACAAAGTGAAAATAGAGGAGTCGTAGCCATCTACGTCCGTCTGATTAAAATAAACATATTATTTTAATCAATTTCCATTTACGTCTGTGCATCTGGAGTCGTTGCCATTTATTCAGTATTGTATGCAATGCCCGTGTTCAAAGACTCTGCTTTCCATATGGAAGTTTGGCATACATTGTTCATCAAATCTTCTGGGTCGTGTCCGTGCAAGGATCCATCTGTATTGGTTACTCATTCGAACTGAGTTGGTTCATGACTACCGTTGTCCATTGCAGGCTTTTTCGAATTGAACTTTGCTATCAGAAGGACATGTTTATCAATTGGCAAAGTCAATGGATGCAGTGAGCTTTGTCCGAAAGCAACCACCCTCCAGTCTTAACTAAACATTTCAAACCAAAACTTTTCAAATAGAGTTTAGTCATAGTATACCAATTGATTCCACGTAACGTATAAATGTGGTGAGAAAACAATAGGCATGTGATAAGTGTTTAGCAAGTACCACAGATATACATAAAATAAAGACGTCCAAGAGTGTAAAGGCACGAACGCAAGGGGTGAGCGATAAGGAAATTCGAGATTAGGCCAATGATATAAAAAAACTGCTTGGCCTAAAAAAAGGAAGTGGAGTTCGCAACAACCTTTGATACATTGATATGATTCTACGAGCTTCATTTCGTAATAATCGATCTCGTATTTCTCCTTGAATTTCAAATGGAAGGAGGGGGAACCAAATCATCAATTATGGACGAGTTGGCCATGTTTTGTTTATAGTAAGATAGGAATAAGATGATAGCTGAATTTTTGTAGTAAGATTGGAGTGAGATGAGAGTAATATGAAGATAATTATTATATATGAGTGAAATGGCTGGCTTTTTTTAAACATGTATTGTAAAATCACGCATTGATGTATGTGTTGATTTATGACTGAAGTTTTCAGTCATAAATACTGTTACAGCTTAACATACCGACAATTCTGTAAAAGTCTCCCAACAGCTAAATCACAGATTTAAGTATGTATTGTAAAATCCCGCATGGGTTTCTACAATTTTTGAGGTGACAAGATAATGAAAAATATCACCTTTCATAAGCTTGACGCATGAGTTTCTACAGTTTTTACAGTGAATGGTCATATCATGTCTTGTTACGCATGATTCTTCACATCACTCATAACAACACATTTAAGTGGAGAACACGTGTGTAGTAGAAAACATAAATATTTTTTCATTAATTAAAAGGTTAATACATAACTAGACACGAAAACTTATATATAAGTGTCCGTGGTCACAAGTTCAATAAAATAAAAACATTACACTTGAAAAGGATTAGAACATAAATAGACATAAACTTAAACATTGCACTTAAAAAAGACTAGAACATAAATAGACATCAACTTAAACATTACATAGTAGATACCAAATCTTAATTAATAGTGCTCTTAAGTACGCTCCAATACATCTTGTAGGGAAAGTCCACGCCTTCTTCCACTAAGTACATCAGATCAGCATGTTCCTCCTGCAGGAACAAAAATTTTAAGTCATTAAATGTTAAAATAGTAAAAAATGATGTCAACTAATAATTAAAAAAATACAATTACTAAAGCAAACTTTTACCATTTCCTTCTCGACTTCGCTGGAGAATTTTACGAGATAGTGGACCCTACTTCCAGGATAATCAATCAAAAATTTTGGATGAAGAGTAGGCCTTTCCTTTTCATTGTAAAAGCGGTTCCATTTTGCAACCGCTGGTTCTACTTTTTCCCATAATTAAACAAGTTCTTCAGGGGTCACAACCCTGTCATTCCATAAAGAGCTCTCTTTCTTAGGTTCTGCATTAAAAATTGTAGCCATTCTCTCCCATGTTTTGGGGTTATCCCTTTCACACCAAGTACCATCACGGGTGACTTGTTTCCAAGCAAAACACAAGTTAATTTAGTCAATGTATGAGAAGCCATCAGGGTTATTGTTTGAATTTAAAGATGCCATTGTTGTTATGAGTGATAGAAAGTAGAGATGTGGTGGAAAAAAGAGAGTTACTTTTCATCTTTATATAATGTTTACATATACATGCATTACTACAGTGCGCCGATATGACAACACATTGCAAAGCCTTCGTGATTTGACCTGTCACTGATATTTTTATTTATTGCTATAACTATTTAAATAGGGTTGCAGATGAGGTAGGGGGTGGTGGATTTGACCTGTCACTGATATTTTTATTAGTGATTTATATGGGGGTAAGATATGAAAACACACGACAAACTGATAATGATTTTACAATTCACTGATGGGTTTAAGTCATTGATAGAAGTACATATGACTCACGTTGGTCCTTAGGGTTTCTAATTTTTTCAGTGATTGATACAATAGCACGATATGAAAACGCACTGAGTAGTGTAAATAATTTCACACTTCACTTATGGCCATAAGTCATTGCTTGTATTGTGATATTATGGTAATTAATTAAAAAGATTATATTAGAATTTTAAGAAATTTTTGACAGAGTTTCCTTTGTTTTATAGCAAATTGATTTTTTTAAACCTGTAAAACAAGAATGTAAATCAACATTTGTAACAAATTGTCTTAGATCCCAAAAATAATAAATAAGTTAGACAAATAAGTCTACTATATACATATCTAGTATATAATAATATTTTCATATACAATATCAACCACAAAAAAATTAAGTACTAAGTACCACAAGCTGGTTTTTTTCTTTTTCTTTTAGGCCTCCCATCTTCAACTGCACATATATGTGTCTCTATAGGTCTTTCATCGCCTCTATCTCTACCCCTGCCTCTACTCCTGCCTCTCCCGACAGGTACATGTGTCAAGTCAATATCTGTACCCACATCTCTACCCCTGCCAATATCAACCATAGTACTATCTACATGCTCAATATACTCCACTTGTGTTAACACCTCTGTACTAGGCAACGGTGAAAGTGTTGGCACTACTGGAGCCCTGTGTCCGGGGGTATGAGGTGATCCAAATGCCGACAAATATTGGTTGGGTAGTGAATGCAGGGAAAATAAGATGGAGGGTGGTGGATATGCGGTGGGAGGCTGTGGAGATGAGGTGGAGGGTGGTGGATATGCGGTGGGGGTCCGTGGAGATGAGGTGGGGGTGGTAGAGATGCGGAGCCGTGGAGATGATGTGAAGGGTGGTGGATATGCGGTGGGAGGCCGTGGAGATGAGATGGAAGGTGGTGGATATGCGGTGGGGGGTCGTCGAGAGGTCGGTGGTGGTGGATATGTGGTGGTATATGTCGATGAGGTGGAGGGTGGTGCATATGCTGTAGGAGGCCGTGGAGAGGCAGTGAGGGGTTGTCGATATGCAGTGGAGGGTCGTTGAGATGTGGTGGGAGGCCGTGGAGATGAGGTGGAGGGCGGTGGATATGCAATAAGAGGCCGTGGAGATACAGTGCGGGGTGGTCGATATACGGTGGGGGGTGGCGGACATGTGGTGGGAGGTCGTGGAGATAAGGTGGAGGGTGGTGTAGCTACGGTGGGAGGTAGTGGAGATGTGGTGGTATGTGGTGGACATGTGGTGGGAGGTCGTGGAGATGAGGTGGAGGGTGGTGTAGATACGGTGGTATGTGGTGGAGATGAGGTGGGCGGTAGTGGAAATGTGGTGGAGGGTGGTGGATATGCGGTGAGCGGTAGTGGATATGTGGTGGACATGTGGTGGGAGGTCGTGGAGATGAGGTGGTATGTGATGGACATGTGGTGGGAGGTCGTGGAGATGAGGTGGTATGTGGTCGTCTCGTAAATTAGCCCTTTACGCAGTTCATTTTCACCTACAAGCTGCTCTTGTATTAACACCTCCTCGTCCACATTTGTAACCTGAAATTGTGTGTAGAAGGGTGGAATATCATTATCATCCTCCCTAATCTCATTTGGTTCTTCCCCTTCATCACTTTCGCTATTGCTGAAATTTTGCATAATTTCATATTTGGTGTCTACGTCCTTTCCAATGTCGTATTCTACTAATCTATACCACCTCCGCCTTCAGACGTGGACTCGGGTGGGGGCTGAGATGATTTGTGAGCTTTTTTACTAGTGCCACCAAAGTTGAGGTGTCTTGATGGCCGCGAAGTGGAACCGAAGAGAGAAATAGGAGAGTCTTCATTGATAGGGTCAGAAAACTCCTGCCGTGGTAATGGATCAATGTACATAGGGGCAGAATGTGTTAACAGTGGTGATATGTATGGTCCGGACAATGGAAATTTTTTTCCAATTGGGTGTACATCATAATCCAAATCCACTTTTTCAATATACAAATCAATTGCATTAACAACGGGAGCATTGGAAATATTTGTCATTGCAAAGTCCAAACTTTCATCATCTTTAATCTTATGAAGGAAGTAATTCCAAGTAGTTGTGGTTACAAAAAAAGGGACATCTATAAGTCATCTTAAGCATGGACGGCGTACGGTCAATATCTATAACAGAATAAACTTTCTCGACCAATTCTGAGTAACTACTGCCTTCTTCCAGGACAATGCCACTTTCATGTGGCTTATCGTATGTCAAACCCTGCTCCCCATTAATTATATTGCCACCCCAATACAGCCGAAGACAATAACGTCTACTTCCCATTATCCACCTTCAACACAATAACCCAGTTTAGTTTACTTTCAATAAAAATATCTTGAACCAAGGAAATATGAAGTTTTAGGTTTTGGTTTGTAGTTTCTAATTAATGTGTGGGTAGTCTTTAGAAAAGGAAAGACTTGTCTTCGTTATCTCTCTATTGAAACTATAAATTTTAATTATAGTTTTGGCACACGCCTTCAAACTCTAAATTTTAATTATAGCATAACAACTAAAGGGGAGCATGGGCTGAGGCGAAAATTAAACAAAATATACACATTAACTTTTTCTCTCTACCGTACATTTTTACTCTCTGATCTTTGTTTTAATTAAATCTTAGAATATCATAAATTTAAACTCAAAGTTCAAATTTTAACATATTTGGACCATATTAATCTATATTCTTAGAAAGTATAAAAAATTAATAATGGAAATATAAATATAGTATGGTGTAGCTTGGTTGCATAGCCTTAGATATTTTTTATACATCTATATAACAAGGAAAGGTTTTTTTTTTTAGTAAAGAGCTTTTGAAATTCTACCTAACCAGATGTCTAGATTTAGTTTCATAAATTTACTTTTTCTTACACACATGTTAGACCATAGGATGTGGTTTATCTCCAAGAAGCATTCTCCACTAAATAGGTTGTGGCAATTACGTAATATTCACCAACAGTAAATGTTAAATTTAGTTATCTTCACAAACTATCGTTGTTATCTTCCTTTAAAAAAATGGTATTCTCTAAAATAATAAAAAAATAAAAGTATTATTTTTACAAAAATGTTATTTTGTTAAATTACTAATGTTTTAAACTTTTCATATATAATAAAGGAAAGGTTTTTTTTGACTAAAGAGCAAAAAATAGCGAAAACGAAATTTTTATTTTTACGTGTAAGTTTTTTGAATGTGTCTTAAATTGGATGATGCATTATGAACGTCTTTGATTAAAAATAATTGGTGTGCCGTGCCGGATGGAACGGGCATACCCTAGTACAATAAGAATTCAAATTTTAATAAAATTAATGTAATTAAAATATATTATTCAAACTATGTAATTTATGTAATTTATACATACAATAAGAACTAAGATTTTTTATATTTATACATACAATAGAAAGGAGAGAAAGCCTTCCGCTTTTATTGATGTAATTAAAGCCAAATGCCCGTCATTTTTGTCCCCCACCCACCTCCACCCAAGTGACCCCATTTTTTCTCCTTTGTTTTTTTCTTCCCTTTTTGTTATTCTCTCAGACTGTGGACATTCTATCTCTCTCTTGCATTTTTCTCTTCAATTTTTTTCTCTTTCCCATCCGTTTCTTCTTTTCTTTCCCACTAAAACATCTTTCTTGCATTAACCCTTCATCTATTATCTTTTTATATGCATGTATATATGCTTATATATACACATGTTTAGATAATTGTAAATCAAAAAAATACAAGATTGCAAAAATCGAAAGGTGGGCGTTAATTATCTTATTTTCTCTTTTTGTATACGTATGCGTGTATATTATGTATGTATACTAATTAGATCTAAGAAATGTTTTGTCAAAATATATATATATATATATATATATATATTTCATTTTGTATGTATATTATAAATATGTTTGTATGTATGGATTTGTTGGTAGTGAAATGAAGGTATAGATCTAAATATGTTTTCATTTTCCTTTCAATAATTAGACCAATTGGACCGATTAAAAGAGCCTTCACATGTTTCCCATATAAACACACACATGATTATTTACAAATACGCAAAAAAATCATTCTTTGTATACTACCTCTAATCCTTATAATAGATCTTACAAAATATCCTAGAAAATCAGTTAATCGTTGGAGAAAATTAGTTAACGAGATTACCTTGAGTAGATCGGGCGACAACGACGAGAGGAAGCACTGGGGTAGGCAACTCGGCGAGGGGGTGCTATCTGACTGGCGAGATGAAGCAACCAAGAGGGGATATCGAGGTAGAGAGATCTCGTTTTGAGCGAACAGAGCCGGCGATGGTGGAAATCGGCGCTGGCCCGCCGGCGACAAGCTGGAAATTCGAGAGAGGCAGGGCGCGGGGATGGAGGTGGTTGCGAGAGGGGAAATTGATGGGGAGAGAGAGAGGTGACGGGGTGTGAAGGAGGTGGGGGGCGAGGGGCGGCGGGGACGGCGCTGGACGGCGACGTGGAGAGGGCAAGAGGTTGAAGATGGTGCCGGAAATTTGAAAGAGGAGTGCTGCTTTTTACTGTCTGTTGTTTTTTTTTACACATATAGATATTTTCTGAGAACGGAGTGTGAAAATTTGGTTGTCATAAAAGCGTGAGTTGCTCTCATGTTTTTACACATAAAAACGTGAGATCAAATCACGTTTTTACGTGTAAAAACGTGATAGCAAATCACACTTCTATGAGGTTTTTTTTTTTTTTTTTTGTAAAATAGCCGTTGGAACTCACGTTTTTACGGTTAAAAACGTGAGAGCTTCTCAAGTTTTTATGCTCAACCTTATTTTCCCAAATAAGCTAAAAAGTACTCTACTTTGCAAAATAAGTTTTAAAAGTACCCTATTTTGACCAAAAACTCCATAGCATGTAACAATGAAATATTTCAACACCGAATCTTTAAATACAAATTTTAAATTTATCTTGAAGGTGCCCACAAAACTTTCACAAAACACGCTATAATAATAAAATTTGTTTCTGAGGACATATAGTTTTGTGCTGCAGTGGTAGCTTTGCATTTTATTTATATCCCTATCTTTTTTGTTCTTTTTCTCCCCCTTTTCCAAGGGTTATACAAAGACTTCTTTTTAGGTGATTATAACACCAAATTTTGAATTTTCATTTTTATTTATGCAAATTCCAAACTTTAGCAACTGATTAAATTTTCGAGAAGAGTGATTTGGAATTCGGCTAAAACGTAGAGTGAGTAATTCGAACATTGCATTAGAGAGTTACGAGGGCGCAAAGTTGGTTAATAAAATAAAAGAAAAATAAATGTTGAGTTCAAAGTGTCACTTTGGCACCTCCTCTATTAGTTTTATCAAAGGAATGTAACTGATGTGTCAAACTAACACAAACTAATAGTTTAAATCTCAATTTGACACAAAATAAAATAAAATAGTTTAGGTCATTGAAAATTGTTAATAGTTGAAGTCCAAAATTAGGGTAATTAGCAAAAAAAGACCCTAAAGTTTGACCCAAATCTCTCACTCATCCCTAAAGTTCAATTTTTGGTTGAAGCATCCTTAAATTTTTTAATTTCGTTGAAGCATCCTGAAAGTTTCTAATTTTGGTATAAGCATCCTTAAAGTTTATAATTTAGGTTTAAACAACCAAAAAGACTCTTTAAAAGAGTGGCTCGTAACAATCTACCACATTTTTTATCCATCTTTTTAACGAGGCATTCAGTTTTGGACGAGCGAGTGAAAATTACAAATTTAAGGATACTTCAACCAAAATTAAACTTTAGGGACGAGCGAAGGATTCAGGTCAAACTTTAGGAGTCATTTTTGCTAATTACTCACCAAATTAGTTAAATACTCAAAATAACTCTCTTGTAGGATCCCAAACTCTAGTTTTCTCTCTCTTACACTTTGGAATGAAAACCTCAATTCAATCGCTATTATTACAAATAGAAAAAGCCTATGAAGTACAAACACGACATGTGATTTGCGTTCCGACATGATATGTGACTCGCAACTTTTCCAAAAATGTAGGACACAACACATGGGGGTACACGTTCTTAATTATATATATATATATATATATGCAATAAAAATTATAGATAAAGAATTCAACAAAATGAAACTAGATGGCATTAATAAAATTCAAATACTAAAAACGTGATCACTGTCACTACTCACCACATAATTAAAATATCAAAAAATATTCATAGACTAAATTATTCTATAAAATGATAGAAAACAAAAGAGGAATATAGAGATAACAAGCACTAATTGACTCAAGATCACTAAGTTGACTCAGCATCAACCACTTCAAGTTATTTTATTAATATTTGAAACCTCAATATATTTAGTTATTTTATATTTGACCCATTTTTAGGTTTTAACATTTAAAACACTCCCCAACATATCAGTTTTACGTATCGGGATTTAAAAAAAAAATAAAAAAAATACAACAATCTCCAATTCGCGAGTCAGCCATGTGTTAAAGCGTGTCATGTGGACACATGTTAAACTATATATGAGAAACATCAATATAAGTAAATCACCGAATGTTAATTCACTTACTTATGAGTATAGATTCTTTTTAACTCTCTCTTTACATCTAATATCCTTCTCGTTCATTGATGACCAATATCAGAATGTGGGTGCCCACCATACAAAGTACTCTGCTCTACTAATCCATAAGTGTGCAGTTTTACATAATTGTAAGTAGGATAAAATGTTTTACGATTGTGCAAGTATGTGTTTGCAATTGGAAATTCAATGTGTATCTTCTAGGCATTAGTTATTTAATCAATCCGTGGTGTGACTAATCTACGTTATTTGTTTATCTTATCAATTTCTATTGGATTTTTGTTTAAGTAAAAAAAATTGTTTTATGCTGATTCACAACATCAAACATCTGTAAAAAGGTGTCATAGAAGATATATGACGACCAAGGTATGTAATTAGTTTTTGTTATGTTTTAATTTTATTTTGGTTTCTATTGTTTGATCAATATAATCAATAAGTAATACTAAAGATTTCATTTTGAACATTGTATAATTTGTATTATGTTAAAGAAGAGTTTTTTCAATTTCTAATTTAAATGGCACCATAAGTATGGCCATGTGTATGTTAGCATACATATACCTATATACCTTTTTTTCTGGAACTAAATTGATATTCAGCAAACTATTGACTGTTGACGTATTATACATGGTAAATACAATTTTTATTTTTTTAAACTGTTATTCGCTTAATTTTACTGCTCCGGTTGGTGAAAATGTGCAATAAAATATTATTCTCCCAGTCTCAAATTAATATATAGTCCTTTTTTTGGGATGTATTTATTTGTTTATTCAAGACATAATCAATTTACAAAATCTTACAACAGAATTAATTTACATTTGTTTTATCATTAATTAGGATAAAATTATCATTTTTTCTAAAAATGACTAAGGTCAAAGTAAGAAAGTTAATTTTTTTGATTGATGGAATATTACTGTAAAGGGAGTACGGAAAAGCTTAAACTTGCTATCAGCTCAACTATGAAGAAAAGCATGAGGTTATTTTGTTGTCTAAATTTTTTAATGAATACTCAGCTTTGGCTTATATAAGTGCACCAACGAAAAATTTCGTTACATACTTTAAACCTTTTCCTGTTTGCTCTTTTTAAAGAGTGCTATAGTATAGCCTGCTAGGATGTACTTTGACACAGACAAATTCGTGATTAGTTTGGTTGACAAACACCCTTCTAATTTGTTTTCGATACCTCATATTTCATACGTTTATTTCATTTTCTGCAAATTAACGCTTCTTTATTACTCCTTCTGTTCCAATTTAATTGTCTAATATTTTATTTTTGAATGTCCCAAAATAGTTGTTCACTTTTTATATTTGGCAAGTCATTCATTAAAGTACTTTTTGTCATTTTCAATATTACCCTTTAAGCTATCACCACTTTCTTTATTGTGGGTCCCGCCATTTATTTTTATTAGGAGAAAAGTAAAGGTCATTTTTGTAAATAAGCATTTTTCCTTAGTGTAATCATTATGTCTCTTTAATATTTAGTTTTTCAAAGTTGGACAATTAAATTGGGATGGAGATAGTATATATTGTTGTTAATTTATCAACTTATATATGTAGTTAATTGCAGTGGCTTCCCAGTGATATAATATCTCCGTGGAAAATTTCCCAAAGATATTTTTGTAGCAAGGAAGACTTTCAAATTAAGTACATATTGACGCAACTCCTTTAATCTCATGGAAAGCATGTGATCAATCTAGCATATGTTGTGACTAATTTTGTAAATTTATACGATATGAAATTTTTGTTAATAATATTTACCATTACTATTCATTGACAATTACTTTATGATTGTGAATTCTAAAGCTATAAGTTTCTTTTGGGAAATTAGCAAAAAAAAAAAACCTTGAAGTTTGAAGATACATGCAACTTAAACCTTAAAGTATTAAATGTTATAATTTTAACCTTAAAATACAATTAGTAATGCAATGTAACCCTTCTGTCCATTACAGTTAGAAGACACTAAACGGAGGCTGGCATGGCTGCTAAGTAGGCATCTACATGGCTCCCACATGGCTAGGGCACAAAAAGGAATTAACAAAAAAAAACCTTGACGTTTGGTGGTACATGCAACTTAAACCTTAAAGTATTAAATGTTGCAATTTTAACTTTAAAGTACAGTTAGTAATGCAATGTAACCCTTCTGTCCATTATAGTTAGAAGACACCAAATGGAGGTTGTCGTGCCTACTGAATAGGCTTCTATGTGGCTCCCACGCACATGGCTAGGGCAAAAAAAGAAATTAGCAAAAAAAAACCTTGACGTTTGGGAATACATGCAACTTAAACCTTAAAGTATCAAATATAATTACAACCCTAAAGTATAATTAGTAATGCAATGTAACCCTTCCGTCCATCACAGTTAGAAGACAATGCCGATTAAACGGCCATGTTTCATACCATCTCCGACGCTTCTATTAGCACCAACACATCCACTCCTTTCTTCACAGCTTTAATCGGTCATTTTCTCTACAATAACTATACTCTCTATAAAGCTTATTTTTTCTATAGCTCCGATTCCTTTGTTTCAATTCCTCTCCAACCAATTTCAACGAATTCCATGCCTTCGGTTCATTCCGGTCTGATGCCCAAAATCTCCAGCTTACTATCAGGGCCCATGGATAGAGGTTTTTTATCCGGGCCTATGGAGCGAATCTTCATATCGGGTCCCTTAGAAATTCAACTTGATCAATTACAGAGATATAAACCCAAATCTAAGAAATGGGATTTGATGAGAACTTTCAAAAGAGCAATTTTTAAATAAAATTTGCTACATATTAAAGGGGAGGATAGAGTTCATGCAGTGGGATTTGTGCCCTAGCCACATAAGATTAAGGTATTTGAACTGTGATGGACGGAAGGGTTATATTGCATTACTAATTGTGATCAGATAACTTGATTATATATACTGAGAAGTGAAGTTATTGGAAAATATTGTTCACATCACATACCAAGAGCATGATTAATCGATAGAGCAATTTAACTCAATATAAGTACATCTTAAACTTAATATATATATATATATATACAAGATAGAAAAACAATTTCATATTTGTAGACACCCTAATTTTTGACCCCTACAAAAACTCTAAAAGTTCTTGGGTATTACACTTGAGTCCAGAACTCACCCCTACACTACAAATTCCTTAAAGGAAGTTTGTTGCATAACAAACAGGCCCATTGGAAGAGTTTGCCACATGACAAACCCAATTTTTCGCACGACAAATGTAGCTAATTAAACACAGACGAACCATTTTCTGACACATCAGTCTATCATAATTATTACTTCAGCCATTTGTCGTACGATATAGGCATTTGTCGCACGACAAATGGCACAATGTTGTAGTTTGTTGCATGACAATCCCCTTCTAGTACGTACTATGTATAATCTTGCACCCCTATGCGTTTAAGGATAGGATTTTTGGCCTTAAAAATTCTATTGTTCTTACTGATTTTCATGCTATTTCAAGTTTACTTTATATATTCATTTAATTTCTGAAGAATTCTTGAATCCACTCTCGACACACAAAGCGTTTTATTCTAGAATGGAATCACGAAAAATATATGGAGAAGAAAAGTTGATATCCGTTGGAGATTTTCTCGCCGTATTATATTTTATCTCTTTCATTCTTATATATATATATTGTCAGGAAGGTAATCGAAGCCACATCTAGAAATTAAATTAAATATCTGCATAACTATTTTGTTTTAATTATTTAAATTAAGTTATTCATTATGTAGGCTTTTTATATCATCTTGTTTCGTCCATTTTCTAGTTAGATAAATTTATTATCAAGTTACTGACAGTTTATTGTTTTCAAACAAAACAACTTAATAAAATCATTTGTAAAACTAAAAGAAATTAGGCCCTTATCATCCGGATAAAAATCAAGTTTTTAAAACCCAGACTGATGAAGTTTACTTAGAAATTAAACTCATATATATATATATATTATGTATTTCATACAAACTGTAATGTATCTAATACACTCTTCTCAAGAGTTCAATTCCATATCAAATCAACTCCGATAAGATCTGATCTTTTATAATTTAACCAAACAAGATAATTGATATTATTATTTAAGGAAATAATACTGAATCACTCTCATGATTTCAAACATATTAGATTAGATTATGTTACTAATAATCAAACTTTGACAAAACAAAAAATATCGGATCACGGAATACAATATTTTTCTCCATTTATTCGTTTTCTCCAAAATCAGGTTTTAATAAAATATTTTCAGAAAGTAGTAGAATATCAATAAAATCGTCTGATTTTTCCAACATAGAATAAACATATGAAAACACTATAGACCAAAAGGGTGGAGCAAGTACTTAACATCTTCTCAATTTGTATTATAGTTTCTGAATCTTACAAAATCCTAATTTCGTAGATAAATGTGTAGGGTAAAGGCTTATATATAGCTTTTTCCCTTATACCATTCTTTTCTCCGTTTTATCGTAAAACGTACTGGCTACTCTGAACAAACCCTCTTACATTTAGAATAAGATAGAGGGACACATGATATGCATTATCATCACATAGAAGCGAATGAATCGATGGAATCTCACAATATTTCTAATTACCAAATAATTTTACTATACATCTAGCATAATTCCCTTTGCAATTTAATGCAAATAATCTAAGGGATGTGATATTGATTGAAATAAGTACATTACTAGAATCTTAGACACGGGGCATCTTGAAAAAATGGTGGCACTCATTATACATAAAACTTGGCTACAATCAAATTTGGTCTTTCTATTATGTGCCATAAAGGATATACAACTCTTAATTTAGCTAAAAAGGAAATAGTGAGTCAAATTTAGAATGTGCCAGGGAGGTAAATGAGATACCAATAGAGGCGGACCCATGATTCTTCTGAGGGGTGGGTTAATAGTAATAGATAAAAAAATTATAAAATAAAAAAAAATTAAAAGTATAACTATATAGTGAGTTATATAAATTTAAGAGAGTTATATAAATTAGTGGGCTTATAATATTTGAGGTGGGCTAAGGGATGGGCTAAAATTTAACAAAGGGGTGGGCTTATATATATATATATTTTTAGTAGGGCTAGTAGGTTTTTCAAAATTTTGCCGTGAGCTGTAACCCGCTCTGTCCGCTCGTGGAAGCCAAGTTATATAATTATATATTGATGATAAAGCCCCTAAAGGAAAATAATATGGGCCAAGTACATATAAATAATATGTAAAAATGAATACACTAATAATTAATATAACAATATGTTCTCTAACTATATGTGATTCTTAGAAAAAATAGCTTTTGTTATTTTTTCTAAATTGTATTAATTATTTTTAAAGTATAATAAATAAATGGTGTTTATAACGATTCAACAATTTTTTTTTTTGCTATTATTTATAATATGTATGTTATGCTAAAAATAAATAGAGTGTGTTAATGAAACATAGGTTTTAGTAAAAAGTTATGTGGATTTAGAGTTCAAATTCCATATATTGGTTAACCAAACACAATATTTGAATTTCTTATAGTTTCAAAATCAATTCCAATTCCATTATCCAAATGCACCATTCTTCTCCAGTTTTTTAACTTGTTATACAGTTTTGGTTTATTTATATATATGTTGTTTTATAACCCTTTGAAGAAAATTTACATACAAAACAAATGAAAACAAAAATGCAAATTATATATTTTTATAGAAGTGATACTTTACCAGATCGATGGACATATGATTCAAAATAAGGTGGAAAGGAAGACTAGAATCATAGACCTAATGGCAATTTCTAAGTACATAGATAGCTACAAAAATTGAATTAAAATAAATGAAGAAAATAACACATCAAAAGTTGCACCATCTATACAGAAATTTTTTTTCTTTTTCTTTTTTGACAGCAGATTTTTTTTTTTTTAAAATCAAAATTGAACTCTCAAAAGAATTTACAAACCCCGATATTCGCATGAAACTTCATCACACAATTTAATTTTTTCATGTTGTTCTAAACCCGGATTCGGTTGCATTTCGTTGCCCTTCGACTCAAACCCGGATCTAAGATCCATATTGCCAAAATTTTCAGTCAAAGACTCTGTTGACTCTTTCGATCTTGATGATCTTGTAGAGTCCCCACTTCTTGACTTCTTTCTATTAGGATGTCTTGGGACACCGTGCTGCGAGTCCTGGGCCGTGGAATCCGACCCAGCATTCAGGTTCTTTGATCGCCTAGGCCGGTCTGATGAATCTTTCAACGAAGAGTCCGAATTTGAATTTTTGTGACGCCTGTGCTTGGTACCCTCGGATGATTCTCGGGTGGAAGAGTCATTTGGGTTGCGCTTAGATTGCTTTGTTTTGCTCGAGTTATGTCGGGCCGGTGTACCATCAGATGGTGCACCGGTTGATTTTTGCACTTCGGTAGTGTCTCGTGGCAACGAATCTGGAATTTTAGAAAATAAATAAATATATTTGAAGAAAAGAGTATTTTTCAGGAGCATGTGGATGTAAGGCGAAACATCTTCGGGGACAATTCTCTTTAATGGACGGGTTCAGCCTAGTTGGAACATATTAAATATATGATTTCAACATAGTTGCCCAAAAATTCTAAAAGAAAGAAAAATGTTACCTTTGTTGGAGGATTTAGTTGTAGTGTTATCCTTTGCTGTAGATAGGAGTTCTGAAGAATTGTTGAACTCATTCATCTGCTAAAAGAAGGGAAAATGGTATATATTTAATTACTTGTTATAATATCAATTACAAATTACTGAAAGATATATGCGCAATGATTAAATTGGATATACGTGGCTTTCATGGCCGTTATTATGTATACTATGAAAAACTTGTACAATAAACTCTAATAATGTATCCAAATGCTTTGATAATCATACCCTTAAAACTGTTAGCACTGCGGATCACATTCATAGATTGATACAAAGCATTAGCCTAGCCCGTAGACAAGGGTTAAACTCGCCACCGGTTGAGAGGATATCAACAATATTCCTCCATCTCAGAACTCTGCTCCTCCTCCCTTAATTTCAATATGACTTCTTATAATTGGAAAAGTGAAAACAAATTTCTTCCAAATCTTTTCTGATCAGAAAACAAAAGTTTTCTATAAAATGCCACAGTAAATTTTTTAATCCGCAAATTACAAGTATCGAATTAGTTGATCGTGCAAGTTGTTTAAATAATTTGAGATATATGAAGTTATTGCAATGTAAGAAGAAAAATAAACTGTCCATATACAAACAAAATATGCGCAATGACATGTGATATCATATATCATATTGATTATTGAAATGAAAAATGTTCGCGAATGAACAAAATATTGTCAATACAGCTACAAAACTGTCATAAAATATTTTTTCAGTAATACCATAATATAATATGCCTCGATAAAATAATAAGTCTTACCCAGCTTGGTGCATTGTTAAATGGGCCGTCATTTCCAATATGTGCAACATGTTTTACGTCTGTTGGATTGCCAATTTGAATTTCTGGTTCTTTTTCATTCTCTGCACAATTGATCAAATTTTGGAACTAATTTTACAAATGAAAATATAAGTATTTGAAAGATCTAGAATTTTTCAATAAAAATAGAAATTAGTTACCGAAAAATTGCGAAATGTACCGGAAGCCTTTCGAGAGGCCCTTCATCTTGCTCTCCCTTGATCAAATTGTGCTTCATAACTTCAATCACATAAAATTAAAATTGTTCGAAAAGTTTAAAAGCTATTGATACAGATAACAAAAATGGGGACTATTTACTATTTTCTTGTCTGACTTTCATCGGTAAAATACTGCTATATTAATCATAAATCTTCCTACATGTAGAAATTGTGTTAATAACCATGTCTTTTCTTTTTCGCGCAAAGAAAGAGAAACGGTTGTATAAATCTTTTAACAAAATGCCATAGAAAATTTAAGTATAAAAGTAGAAAACTTACATCAAATTCTCCCATCTCCCCCTTCTAGTTTAACGGAACAAATTTGCTGGCATATCTTCAAATGACCATACCAAAATTGTAACAACAAAATTAAATACCAAAAATTCGAAAAAGAAGGAACTTATTTGAGTAAAAAAATAAAAACCTATTTCCTTATTTTATTTTTTTTTGGCTCCAGAAATTGTTAGTTCTTCTTTGAATTTTGATCCAAGGGAGAGGGGGAGGGGGGGGGGGGGGGGGGGGGGGGGGAGAGGGAGAGGGAGAGAGAGAGAGAGAGAGAGGAGAGAGAGTATGAATTATTCACACGGGATTTTGATTAAAGCAAAAGGGTTATGCTTACCATTTTTGGCCAAGAGGCAATTTCTAGTTTGCATTATTAGTCAAGAGAAACCACTAGTGGACCATTTTTCTAGGGGATGAAATATATATATATATATATATATAAATGCCCTTAATGGCCTATATTTAGCTCTGATTCTAACCATTCAAGAAGGCAGGGGAATTTTTATCTACAATTTTCATAAAATTTTCCCGTCTCTATCCTTAGAGTGACTTAATAATATTTTCAATTTTATGCATTTTAAATAAAAAAATATATTTTTAATTCAACTAAGTTCAAAACACAAGCGAATGTGCACTTTATATATATATATATATATAGTCCCTTTTTGGTACGGATATATAGGTCGGTGTATATATATATGCACACATTATCAAATTTAAGACAGAATAATATGAAAGTGAAGGAGAGTTCCCTTAGGGTGTGTTTGTCACGCGATATTAGAAACGGGATAGGATTAATTAATCCTATCTGGTGTTTGTTGTTGGAGAAGATAGGATAAATAAATCCTGTCATGTGTTTAAGGGTGGATAGTATATTTTAATCCCATCCCATGTTTGGCGCAACACAGGACTGGATAGCATTCGGGATTAGTTATCATTTTATCCTTTTATAACCGGATAAATATATACCACCCCTATAGGTGGTATTATTTTATCCCATAATTGCCGGATAACAAAATGAATATAAAAATTAATTTATAATCTTTTTCTTTACACCTTTTAAATAATCAAATTTATTAATGAAAATTTCCAAAAATCCAAAATCACAGTAACTCAACTAATAAAATTCATTTCTTTTATAATATCGCATTTTTATTTATTTATTTTTATTAAATGAAGATATTTATAAGAAACTTTAATTTTAGAAAAAAATGGTAACATTAGAATTTGAAATTGTACTTAAATGCCTAGTTCGTAAATATTGTATGTGATATAAAACTTTTCTCCCAAAAGATTTTTTTACAAAACTTATTTATAAATAGAAGAATCGCATTAGTTAAAAAAAATCGTGCACAACAATTAAAATTCCTTATATTTTTAAAAGAAAAGCAAGTTGTATTATATAATATCTGGACTTATAATCCGGAACTCCATAAAATGCAAAGTTTATTAAACCTTTATCCGACGAATCTTTATACTATCCGATCCCACTTAATCCTTATCCGACTAATTCCTTTGCTATCCTATTCCACATAATTCCTATCCGACTAATTCCGACTCTTATCCTATCCGGCCTTTATCCTATCCTATCCTACCTCTTTATCCGGCGCGCCAAACGCACTCTTAGTGGTAATGGGTACTGATTTTATGAATTATATGTCATGGGTTCAAACTATAGTAGATCATTATTATTTTTAGAGAGTCCTCTTAAGGACCACCTTTAAGTTAACTAATTTAAGAACCGTCTTTTTCGAGAAGATAAATGGAAGAATTTTTTTATGAAACTTGGTGGAGATTATCTTTATAATGAGTAGATCATCTCCACCAAATTTCATTAAAAAAATCAATCGAGAAGTGGATTAACTGAAAAATTGATATATGTGCATTTTTGGACGTTGAAATTTTAGATTTTTAGTTAACCCACTTCCTATTTGATTTTTTTGATGAAATTTGGTGAAGATGATCTAAATAATCATGAGAAAGTCACCCCTTCATGAATCACGGTGCATTAAATGTAGTTGGCAGACATTTAATGAAGGTGAGGGATGTTCTGTGCTTTCTACAAGGCAGGTGACAGTCGCCCATACCTTCTGTCAACCGCTCTGTCAGAACGGTTAGGCAAGGGAGCTCTAGAGCTCGTTCAAAGAGCTTTAACCTCTGGGTCTCGTAGTTTGTAGTGCGACACTGACTCCTTATGAGGCACCTAATTGTTGAGTAGCTTCGCCTTCCTGCTATACTAGGATGGAGCTCCTCAGAACTCCTCTCATCGCATCAGGATAGGTTGTTGGCGTAGATGGCCACGTTTCAGCTTGTAGTTGATTGAAGATCATTCTCACCAAGTTTCATGAAAAAATTCATCTGTTTACCTCTTAAAATGGGCAGTCCTTAAGTTAGCTAATTTAAGGACGTTCCTTAAAAGAAGGGTACTGGTTGTTTTTAATTAAAAAAATAAAATGATGCTAGAGGCAAAAAATGAAACAACAAATTTAGTGTCATAACCCTATGTCAACACTAGGGGTGTAAACGGATCGGATATTATACTATCCATTATCCATATCCTTTTTTAAATTTACTATCCAAATCCTTATCCATATCCTTTGGGATAGTATATTAAACTATTCTTATTCTTATCTCATCGGTTATCTCGGATTCAGATAATATCCCTATCCATTTTTCTATATATAGCTCAATTTTAAAAATATATTTAACTACATAAACTTTCAGTTAAAATGATCTAATAAGATTTAAGTTAAAATTATAAAATAACCACATAGATCAAGATGGCAAATCAAAGTTGAAAATTATTACGATTTTTGAAAATGGAGTGAAAGGTCTTGTGTAACAATGTTTTTCACAAAAAATCAGGGGAATAATATTTTTTGAAAATAATGGCCTAATTTTTATTATTTTTCTAAAATAAGGGCATATTTATTAATTTTGTTTTTAAATGAGGGCTTTGACCAAAATTGTCTTTTGAGCAAAACTTTAATTTGTACAAAATTTTGTTTTGTACAAACTTAACTTTGCAATCCAAAACATTTAATTCAAATTTGTTTTGCATGATGTCTTTATATTTTTTAACAAATATATTCTTATGTTTTTACTCATAAAACTCTAAAACAACGTAAAATAAACCCAAATACATAGAAATGTTTTAGAAAACAAGGAGCGTAAACTTAACTTTGCAAAATCCCGAAACTATTATCATGTGTATTTTATTAATAAATGAGTTTTAAATATGTAATTTGTTGAAATTATTCTAAAGTATTGTCAATTAAAACACTTATTTATAATGATATGCTAAAAAAATATGTATTGTAAATTTAATTTTGCACGACTCCATAAAAAATACAATTTAAAAATTTACTGCAAAGTTAACTTTACACTATGTTTGGAGTTTGGTCAAATATAGGTCATGAATTTACAAAAATATTATTCGTTGTTTTTTTGCAGAGAACATATCCCGTTACAATTTTAAATTTGTTATCTTTCATGCTAACAAATCACATATGTTATAAATAATCTTTCTCCTTCTTTTCCTTTTTTATAGGCTGTTTTTTTTCCTTTTTTGGTTTAGTTAATTCTTGTTTTGGTAAATTGGGCTAGCTTGTGCATAGTAAATTAAATTTTTACTGATTTTTTTAAATGGAGAGAGAAATATATAATATATACTAAATTATAACGGATACGAACATCCACTAAATCGGATTTCTGCAAATATGGATAATCCCCTTCGGATACGGATTATCCAGGTCGAATATTATCATTATGCATATCCATATCCATTTTCTCGAATATTTATAAACATTATCCAAATCCTCTTTTTTGAATATCCATTCGGATAAATATCCACAAAATACGGATTTGAATTCGGAATGGATTCGAATTTTCGAATATCCATTTACACCCCTAGTCAACACCCACTTGACTTTTACAATAATTTAGATGTACAAGATTAGTAATCAATAATTAATATATTTTATTTGTTGTCATATGATTTTATTCATTAAATATTCAATGATTCTATTATTTGAAAGGAGACTCGCCAAATACGATTACAGAAGCAACTTAGGGACTCGTTAATTTGGTTTGAGTTTTAAATCATTCCTGCAATACATTTCATTCTTGAAAGATTCTATATTTGGTTTAGATTTTGGGTTAGGAATGTATCATACCAAGAATAAAGTATTCCTTCAAAGTTCTCCCTCTTAAATAAATGAGAATCAGTGATTATTCTAGGTATTCTCTTTTAGATTTCTTATAAGATTACCTCTAAAACCAAAATATCACTTCTACTTATCATGACATTTTTTTTTTCATTTATATTTTCTTGAAAAGGAAAAATAAAGTATTTTTTGTTATTGAACTTTTTCTTTTTTTTATTATTTTTATTATTAAATAAATACGACAACTTTTCATAATTCTTAACAATAAAAACAATTTTTATCTCTGTAAAATTGTTAGGACTTATCTTTTAATTTTATAAAATGAAAAATATTTTGATAATTCACACATATTTCACTCCTATTCTCATTTGAACCAAATATAGAGATGTAATTTAACGTTTGAGCAAAGAAGAATTTATGTCTGAACCAAACATTTGCAAGGCATTTTAGATGACAGGAGAAAAGCTTTCTAGAAATTCAGGATGCCAATTATATTCCTAAATCTTGAACCAAACAAGCCCTTGATGATGTTAATAATTGTTACGGAGCGTCAATTAATGACACAAAGGAGATCATGTAAGCCAGGGGACTTGGCACTCCTAGCAAAGATCACTTGAATCTTTATTTACAACCGACATCGAGCATTCAATAGCAATAATTTAAAGAGAGCATATGCATAAACAAAAATAACTTTGTTCCATGAAAGCTCGAATACATTGAAAGCAATTACAATATGAAAGAGTCAGAAAGAAAGTGTTAAACACATGCGCTTGAAAACAACTCAAATTATAAATCTATTAGTAGTGGTAACGTGATAAAAGTGCGGAAATCCAAACCAAAAATAACTTTTTTAGTACATCCCAACAAGAAAATGTAATTTTTGGTTTGAGATGTATACTAGTAAATTCATACTTTATTTTGTAACTTGGTGTTGGAATCTATGCTAAAACAAGAAAATAATTTATTTTAAGTAAAATTAATAAAAAATATCTATATTATCAAACAATTTACAATTTTAAAAGCATAAGACTCAACTTTTCAAAGCAGTATTATAATCTAAAAAAAAATAAAAAATTTTGGTTTGTAAATAATTCCACGTGCCCCAACTTTTATGTCAGTTATATATATAATACTCCTCTATAGAATTACCGCACTAGATATGTCCTCTGCGATACATGTAAAAAAAATGCCAATTTGTTGAACAGACCCTTGTAGGGGCAAGAAAATGACAATTCAATTTTGGTGCGTCCTACCTAAGGTAGATCCGGAGGTATTGCAAAGAAGGCAATTGTCTTAGGTTCTCAAAATTTTAAATTTTTTAGGGGCTCTCAAATTTTTGTATCCTCGTGTATGTATATATATATAGTGTTATATATGAAATATAAAAGTTCAACTTTCATATACAAAACAAAACAAAACAAAACAAAACAAACAAACAAAAAATCTTAAATAGTAAAAGTTAACATTGCTTATTATTTCTACTACTCAAATTATTATCGCAAAACATCAATAAAGTGGTTACACAAATGCTTTCCTCCCGGTAATTATTAATTAATTGTTATATTTCTTAAGAAATACCAAGAGCCACATATTTAAAAGTAAATAAAAAATAGATTCAAATTTCTTTTTCAACTATTCGGTTATCACCGATTCACTTTCCAAATCTCTCTTTTAGTGAACCAACTGTCAGACCCCAATGCGTGAGAGGCCTAACACCAGGAGGCAAGGTGATGTAGCCCTTTGTGTGCGGTGCTAATGGGTTTCGGGAATCTATGCAGGTACATAAGGGTTTGTTCGGTGTCTTGTGCGTGTTCTGCTACGTGTTGCCGCTGGGGTTAGGCTGGCCCGGACCCGGAGGATTCGGGGTGCCGGGCGCCGCGCGGGGTCGAGAAAATTACCCTGTGACACCAACCATCCCATGAAACATGCGGACCAGCCCTATCCCTACCTCTTGGCCTTGTGCCTTGGAAGAATATATTACTCATACACTATTGAAGTAAATAACAACTCTAGCAACATTAACTGCCTAGTGAGTTAGTTTAGTTGGGAGAGCACTTGCTCGGACCAAGTTTGCATATCACCAGAAAATTTTGATAAGAATTTTGGTAATTTATAACTTCAAAAGAAAAATTTAGACATTTCTTCAAAAAAAAAATATGTAAGTGAGAGTATCTCCCTATCAAACATTTTATTGTTATAAGCTACTAACACAAGGATGCTGTTTTCTAATGAGTTAGCTAAGATAAAAAAACATTGTCTAATGCTAAAACAATGTTAAGAAACAATGTGGGTCTCGCTTATTAATTATCTTTTATTTTGAGACCAAATGAAACAATGTAATGTGCACTTAGTAAATGAAGGCTATCAATTCATTAAATAAATATTGCATAATTTAGTGAATAGAAAATTAATTAGGTACGTGGTACTTTAATAACATTATCATTGGAGATGCTATAGAGTATAGATGCCAGATTTTTAGTAACACATGCACTACAAGTTTGCTCCAATGAATACGTCGGGATTATTTAAACATAAAATTTTGTGTCAGATATTAAAAGGTTGGCCAGCTTTGACTAGCCATTTACAGCATCTCCATTGGAGATGCTAATTTTCTTCCTGTTGAGCGAGACACTTGGGACGAAAATCTGATGTAACTGAAAGATATAAATGAACAAATTCTTGATAAAGTAAAGGAACAAACTCTCAATATAAAGTAAACACTCAAATTTTATTAACAAGATGGTGAGGACAATAATTTTTTTTTATATTAGGAGACAAATGCAAGAAAAGAAACAAATTTAAAATAATTCGAAAAACTACCAAAAATAGAAAATTGCAGAGATCATGGGATCTTGTTGCATGTGTTGATGTCAAGGATCACGTTGGATTTGACGGAAGTCAAATCCGACCTTCCAAACTCAACTTATTGCCAAATCAAATCCTGCCTTAAATAGTAAAAACAAGGGTTCGGGGCTTAAAAGAAGGAATTTGGCCAAAAAACGACATGTATCACCCTAAAAGGCTGTGACTTGATTCAAGTGTAGCCAAATACATATCTACTATATGTTCTACATCAAAATCAAGAGCTTGTAGAGATTAACTGAAACAATTTTTCACGCAGCTTTTGTTTTCCAATGGAGCTGCTAGTGAATATTGCATGTTAAGTTGGTATACTTCACACGCTTCACAAAAAAAATTTCAACCTTTTCTTCTAAAACCCACGCGCTTATGTAAATGTGGCTAGTCAAAACGCTTAATAATAATTTTAGCATATGACAACATTAACAGCTACACTAACATATGTATTGGAGCATATTTTGAGTGTGCTAATTAATTAAAATCCGAAACTAGCTGCCACATTAACATTTTCATTGGAGATGCTCTTAATTAGCTAGCCACATTGGTTGATAGTATTGCAATTTGTAAGTTGGATTTGGACACAGTAAGTAAGGTGATTAACGTACATTGCAATTTCTAAGTTGGTGAATGAGTAATTGAGAAAGCGAATGCATAATGATCGACGAGTTTTCTCATAATCTCATTAATCTGATTATTTGTGAGGACAAACAACAGCCGAATCCATTCTCAACAGAGATTCTGAGTGCCGGAAAAGAAAGGTGTTTTAATTTTAGACTAAATATGAATTTCTATAGTATTTGGAATTTCATTTGGTAAATATTTGTAAGCAAGCATCCCATTTGTTTCAGACTGATGCCTCAAGCGTTTGTAAAACCCGCTCAATCTGATTTTATAGAAAACATTTCAAACAAGATTGAGTCAAGAAACTTTTACTTAGAAAAGATTGCTTACTTTAATTTTTCCGAAAATTCAATTATTACCGTTTTAGAGTATTTAAGCCATATAAACAGAATCAAAAGCAACAAGAGCAATCACAACACATTATTTACGTGGTAAAAATCCACCTAACCGGGGGATAGGAAAAATCCACGGAGGCTCCTAACCTCACAACCTAAATCCACTATATGAATAAACGAGTACAAGAAGGAATCAAAACAAAACGTGCTTACAACCAGTCCTACGCAAACCACTAGTTTACCAGCGAAGACAAAGCACAAACGAATCCTTCACCCAATTTCTTCAATCGTATAAGCCGAGATAGAGATCGCTTATCAAAACAAATAGTGTTCAACAGATCCTAATAGCAAAACCAGTTTCACCTTAATAACAACAGAATCACCAAGGTTTTATACAACTATTATCCAGATCCAAATATTCAGTAATAATAGTAATGTCATCATATTAACTCAATCAAGAACAGATACACATCAACATAAAACTGTATTAACACAGAATTCGCAGGCAACACTATTAACATATTATATACCAGTTTTTACATTAAAAATAACAAAGACAACACATATATAACAGTCTCAATGGCAGCAATCTTAACAGATTAATAGCAACAAATTTACGCAGCAATAGTATTCTTCAAATCAGATTCAAATAGCACCAAAATCAAACGTACAGTGCACTAAATTTTAGATATACGAAAAGCCAAATTACACAACAAAACAGATTATTCATACTTAATAGCCTCAGTTGGTACTTAATAAATAAGCTTGATAGCTATCAAACCATTATTCATACTTCCAGTCCTTATCAGTGGTATCAGAGCTTGGTACTATGAGGTAGAAAGGAAAAGAAAAGCTAAAACATTGTGTGAGAAAGAGAGCTTGAGAGATGGCTTCGGAAGGACATAATCTGCTAAGTATTCCCAAATTCGATGGAGACTACGACCACTAGAGCATGTTGATGGAGAACCTTCTTCGATCCAAAAAGTACTGGAGCATCATCGAACATGGCTTTGAAGAACCTGATGAGGGAGATTTGCTGAATGCAGCGCAAAAGAAAACTCTAGATGAACAAAGGCTGAAAGATTTGAAAGCAAAAAATTATCTATTTCAGTCCATCAACAAGTCCATCATAAAGCCCATTATCGAGAAAAACACAGCCAAACAACTGTGGGATTCTATGAAGATGAAGTACTAGGGAAATGCCAGAGTTCAACGAGCTCAACTCCAAACCCTTCGTAGAAAATTTGAAGTTTTAAAGATGAAGAATGGTGAATCAGTAATAGATTACTTTGGCAGAGTAATGGAGGTGGTAAATAATATGCACAACTTTGGAGAAGATATGCAAAATGTGAAGATAGTGGAGAAAATACTGCGCGGCCTCACAGAAAGATTCAACTACATTGTTTGCTCCATAGAAAAGTCCAAAAATATCGAGAAACTAGGGGTGTTCAGAATCCAATCCAAACTAAGGAACTGATATAATCCAATCCAATGCAATCCTTTTTTCCTAAATTTTATGGATGATTGGATTGGATCGGATGCAAATTTTGAAAACCGAAAAAAAATTGGATCGATTCCGGTTTGATGTGCTCTAGGAACCAATCCAATCTAATCAAATCCATTATTAGAGTTGCCACATGTCTCTCCCTCATTGGTGGCATAATATAATATATATATAAGGGGTCACTTTGAAATCATTTAATCTTAGTTTGTTATTTAATATTTAGTTTAATCACGTATGGTTCATCACTTGGTTTAATTATGTATTTTTAGTTAGACAATAGACATTTTAACTTGAAACTATTTGGTTGAACACTTGAACTTTATTTGTAATGGATTCTATTTAATTTATACGTAGTTTACGTCTTGTTTTACATTAAAATTGAACATTTCAAGAATATAATATATCTTATTTTAAACTTCTAATCGGATCGGATCGAAACCGATCCAATCCAACATTTAATTGAATTGGATTGGTAAAGTGTATTGGATTGAATGCCAAAACTTAAAACTGACATTGGATTGGATCGGATGCGGATGGTTTAAAATAACTGGATCGGATCGGATGGACACCCCTATGAGAAACTATCGGTAGATGAGTTACATAGCTCATTACTTGTACACGAGTAAAAGTTTAGAAAAAAACAATGATGATGAGCAGGCCTTGAAGGTCGCAGGTGGTGCAAGAGAGGAGGACAAGTTTGGACCAAGAGATAAAGGTCAAAGAAATTTTAGATGTAGAGGAAGAGGGCGAGGAAGACATAACTTCAACAAAGCTACCGTTGAATGTTATAAATGTCACAAGTTGGGACATTTTCAATATGAATGTCCCAGTTGGGGTAATCATGCCA
This sequence comes from Lonicera japonica, assembly GCA_021464415.1. Classification (NCBI taxonomy): domain Eukaryota; kingdom Viridiplantae; phylum Streptophyta; class Magnoliopsida; order Dipsacales; family Caprifoliaceae; genus Lonicera; species Lonicera japonica. The sequence continues at coordinate 43,730,905 of CM038468.1, read as the reverse complement.
ACTATGCAAAATACGCTGAGCTAGATGAGGATCATGAGATGCTGCTTATGTTATTTATTAAGATGCACAACTCCATGCAAGATGAGGTGTGGTTCTTATACTCGGGGTGCAGTAACCACATGAGTGGTGATAAACAATGGTTCATAGAGCTTGATAAGTTATTCAAGAAAATAGTGAGGCTCGACAACAACATGAAGATGGTTGTTATCGGAAAGGGAAATGTCAGGATGCAAGTTCAAGGAAAAACTCAGGTAATTACAGAAGTTTTCTATACTCCTGAACTTAAAAGTAATTTAATTAGTATCGGACAGCTTCAAGAGAAGTATTTGTCCATATTAATTCAACATGGAGTATGTAAGATTTTCCACCCGATAAAAGGGGTTAATCATGCAAACAAACATGTCAGCAAACCACATGTTTGTATTGCTTGCTTCTATACCAAACCAAGCTTAAGGGCCAATTTGTTTTCAAATAAAATTAGAGGACACGACAACAGACTAATGGCATTAACATTTTGGCCACTTGAATATAAAAGGTCTAAGAACTTTAGCATATAGGAAGCTGGTCAAAGGATTACCCATTTTGAAAGCCTCTCTAAATTTGTGCTCCAATCATGTGGTAGGCAAGCAACACCGTGATCCATTTCTCAAGAGCAGTGTATAGAGAGCTTCCAAATCACTGTAGCTGGTACATTTTGACATTCTTGGTCCAATTATTCTAGAATCGAATACTCACAAAAGATACATACTCTCACCTTTATTGATGACTATAGTCGGAAGATGTGGACATACTTCTTAGAAAATAAATCAGATGCTTTTATTATGTTCAAAAATTTCAAATGTATGGTAGAAAAAGAAATAAGAATGTATATAAGTTGTTTGCGTACAGATCAAGGATGTGAATTCACTTCGTCTGAGTTTAACAAGTTTTGCAGTTCAAATGGGATTGGTAGATAACTCACTGCAGCTTACTTCCCTCAACAAAATGAGGTTGCATAGAGGAGAAATCGAACCCTAATGAACATGGTACGGTGCATGCTCAACAACAAAGAAGTCCCCAAGGAATTCTGGCCGAAAGTAGTAAATTGGGTGCTCCATGTCTTAAATCGATGTTCTACATCAGTAGTAAAAGATAAGATGCCAAAAGAAGCATGGAGTGGATTAAAACCCTCTATGGAGCATTTAAAAATATTTGGTTGAATTAGACATGTTCATATACCTAACGTGAAGTACAAGTAATTGGACAACAGAAGCTTTAAGTGTGTGTTCTTGGAAATTAGCGAAGAGTCCAAAGCATATAGAATGTATGATCCAGAACTGAAGAAAATTGTTATAAGCCAAGATGTTGTGTTTGATGAAGAAGAAAAATGGAGCTAGGAGAAAAAAAAAGCAAGTTGTGACATTCTTGAATGAGGGGACAACACAGAAGAAGAAAGAAAAAATGATGAAGATATCGGGGTATATGAAAAAGAAGAAGAAGGCGAACAGATTGAACACGATAGTTCAGGTGCCTCTACACCAATGAATGTGACAAATCCAGTTCAAGGGAGGATTAGCAGACAACCAGCGTGGTTGGAAGACTTTGTAAGTCGTGAAGGATTGTCGAATGAAGAAGAAATGCAGCAGCTAGTTATGTTCACTTCCGGTCATGATCCAACAACCTTTAATGAAGTAGTCAAGTGCTCTAGATGGAGAGATGCCATGGATTTAAAAAAACAAGCTATCGAAAGGAATGGGACATGGGAGCTCTCGGAGTTACCAAATAGAGCCAAGAAAATTGGGGTCAAGTGGATTTTCAAGATAAAACTAAACGAGAAGGGATAAGTGAATTGAATTCTTACAATTCTGATCGGTACACATCTTGCACTCAGACTTGGCCGACATGAAAATCTGGTAGAATAATTTTTATCTCAAATTTCCTTTTTAAAACAAGTTTCCTTTTTAAAGCAAGTTTTCAATTTTAAAAAGGATTTTAATTTATACTTTTAGTTATAAATAAAACATTTTCCTAAAGGGAGTTGATTTATATATTTTTATATAAAAAGAACAATGGGTAAAGGATTTTAACAAACCTAGGGTTAATTAGTTAATTTGCTTCTGCGCGCCCTAGCTTTTCCAATTTAGGCATCCATCTGATCACCACTTCCTTTATCATAGTTGTAAAGCCTAAAACTATGTTGGCTTTATTTCTTCAACAAACATATTTTGGTTGTAAGTTCATTGAGTCATTTGAGATTACATCTGAAGAACTACAAGCAAGCCAATCTATCGAAGTGATGCATTGAATGATTACATATAGATAGATACGATGAGCACTGGCATTTGGATTTTTTTTTCAAGGTGGTGTTTTTATAAAAATCTTTTGGGTCGAATTATTTTTCGAACTATTTTTGTTAGTATTTTTCTCATGTTCGTAATATTTCAGCAAACCGAATTAACGAGAAAACTCTTAAATTATGTTCCCAACATGTTCCTAGAGTTTTCCCAAAATTTTGGGTCGAATTAGAGTTCAAACGTATTTAACATGGCGAAAAACAAAAAAAACAAATAAAAAGATTTAATTGAATATATAATAATAATAATAATAATAATAATAATAATAATAATAATAATAATAATAATAATAATAATAATAATAATAATAATAAAATTAAGAAGGGTGGGGCTATTGCCACACCACAAAGTTCGTTGTAACACTCTCTACATTGATTCGGTACAATAGAATCGAATATATGATCATTTACTCGGTGCAATAGAGCCGGATTATTGTTAAAAAAAATACATTGACTCGGTCTTATTGTATCGAGTAATGTGCACATACTCATCTCTATTACACTGAATTAATGTGCACTTACTTAGTTCTATTGTACCGAGTCATTGCGAGAGTGATAAAAAGATTTAGGGATGACAATAGCGCCACCCATTAAAAAAGAAAGAAACTTTGAAAAAACCATCTCCTGACATCTTTAAAATCTAATGTGTGGTTCCAGTTACCTTTTAAAGGAAAAAGTGTGGTAGCAACTTTTTAAATTCAAATTAAGTATGGTTAAGAATAAGGCCATGTGGACTTTGATTTAGAAGACGGCATAATGGCGGATCAGTCCAACATGTTTGACATGTATCGGTCCGACACTACTTTGAGCTCAGAATTAATTTTCTTAATTTTAGACCGTTATATAATTTTTGTATTAGGATCCATTTGGATTTTATTTCTAGGCATCATATTTTTATTGCAGAAATTTCGATTTTAAATATTTTTGACTTTTTCCTAAAGGGAGTTAGTTTCCATATTTTTATATAAATAGACCCATATGGTAAGAAACTTCTACACATGTTTTGAGAGAGATTTTCAAGTGCAAAACATAAATCCCTTTAAGATATTTTAATTCATACAAAACAACTGTTCTTTCTTTAAAGAACAAATAAGATCTCAAAATGCGTGTAATTCATAAAAGGAATTGAAGAACGATGCATACTATGGCGAGTGATTCGTTATGAACCTGTTCGTGCGATTCAGATAGGAGGACTATACGCGTAGAAGGTGGAGACTTTTGTAGACAGTTTGTGCTATTCAAGTTTTGTAAATCTGTGTGATTTGTGATTAATCGTGTATGTAAACTTTTGTGCATATATTATATTATTGATGATTAGTCTTGCACTGCTAGGATACATTGTTAATTCTGGTATTTGCTTATCTGTTTAATTGCTTTATTAATTGCTGCATATTTAATGTACTAAGAAATTAGTATATTGTAACGCACTAAGTTATACTTTGAAAAGCATATATTCTCATGCATGTTTTCTATGTTTTTAGTACCTTTTCAGGTGCTTGCAATAAAGTTGAGAAGAATCCAAAAGAGGCAAGAACTGATCAGGAAGACTCCGGAAGTCAAAAAAAGGCGTTGAACATCACCAAAGCACAAAGCCCAATCGGTCATAGGGGTTCCCCAATTAGTCTTCCAGTTTTTTAGCTATTTTCGTGTTAAATTTGATCGATAAAGATGTTTTGAGTGAAAGAAGCCCCATCGGCCTTCTAGAAAGCCCAATTGGTCTTTAGAGCAGCATCAAAGACCAATCAGTCATTTGACCATCTCAATCGGTCTTCGCATATCTGGATCAGTTTTCAAAGGATATCAATCGGTCTTTTCAGTGGATTAATCAGTTTTCAAATCTTGCAAGTAAAGACCGATCGGTCTTAATCCTAAATGGAACGGTCTTCAAGCCAAATTGATTGGTTTTCAATTTTTCATTTCATTCAATTTTCAATGATTAAGGCTCAATCCTTTACTATATCAACAGGAGCCGAGCAGAGGCAGAAAAGAGCCCGGAAAATAAGAGGAACATGTAAAGAGAGAGAATAGAGCTTAAACAAGTAGAGGCAGAGTGCTAAAAACACTACTGTTAACATTACTAAAATGTCCCTGAAAGATAAAGTTTGTATGAGATGATGCCGTTTAGGCTAGAAATTACTAAAATGCCCCTAAAAGACAAATTTAGTAGGAAAATGCTACCTTATCGGTAAGAAATTACTAAAATGTCCCTGAAAGACAATGTTATTATAAGTAAATACTTGTTTGGCATGAAAGTTACTAAAATGTCCCTAAAAGACGATTGTTAGTACAAATGCATGTATTATTTTACCTTCTTTTTTCGGTATATGAACATATAAGTGTTTTTTTTGAAAGGTAGTGTTAGTTATTAACTTAACATATCCATATTATCTGATTCTTACGACGATTTGTCATATGTTTGCAGGAGGATGGAGTTCAAGGCTATGGTGTGGCCATTAGCATTTTGGGAGACATTTGGGCAAGTTGCCCTTTGAAAGTTTCGATCTTCATTCGCTCAGTGAATTTCAGAGTGTTCCTGGATTCGGTTGTGGGGGGCCCGAGGAACAGGAGGCTGATTGTGAATTCGGCCCTACCCCAATATTGGTGGGATACCACCAACACCTTTTGCTTTTGATTTAGGGGGATGACGATGACACTTTTCGATTTTCACATGATGACCGGACTTGTATTCGTGGGAAAGCCCATTCAGATCGACAGGAGAAAAGTGGTGACCGAGGTTGGTATGAAGAGACCAATTGGGTTCGTATTCCCGCTTCGCGGGGGAATGCTATCAGGATTGAGGACTTGAGGCGTTATCTGCAGGGCTGGGCCCAGGATAATGTGTTGATTGCTGTACAAGTTCGGCAGCGAACCTGGTGCCTTTTGTTATTTGTGTTGGGACAGGCCTTCGCGGCGAGTGACGGCAGTGTTGTGCATCTCTGGTGGTTACGCTATTTCCGACCTTTCTCCTAGATAGCAAATTTCAACTGGGCCAGTGTTGGTTTAGTGACGCTCTATCACTCGATGAGCAATTTCTCGAAGACTGTGTCAACAAGTCATATCAGCATGTCCTACTTGTGGAAGTTATGTGATCATTACTTTGACTTGGTCATTTCAACATTTGAAGCTTTATTTTCTCTCTGATTCGAGTAAAATGTGAACTGACAGACTATTCATTCATTTTCAGGTCTAGTACTACATTTACTTTAATAGCGAGCATAGATTGCAGCCGCTACACAATGGGATTGCTGAGTACCCTATCTAGCACATGTACTGAAGGGATAATCGGAGGAAAAATGCTCTTAGCTCTGTCGAAAGGGTTTTGGTAGATTTGTGTGCCTTGACGATCGATCGGGTATATATTTATACTTTAGTTGCGACTTGTTTTTCAAACTTTAGCTTTGTATGAGATACCAATAACTGACGATCTTTCGCCTCTAAGGTGATTTGGTTCCCGTACTTACTGCATTGGGGAGGAGGCTAGGCCATGATGATGCTGTCCCAGTAGAGGTTATTGCTGCATGGCGAGTTCTACTTTTAATTTTACTTAGCCAAGAGGGTTATCAGGCAGTATGTGTAAGGTTATCCACTGAAGGCACCGGCAGATCCGCTTATACTCATAAGGCGTCCATATTTTGTATCGATAGGAGAGATGACCGACTTGGTGGCTAACATATTCTTCGAGGAGTTTTTGTGAGGGCTAGAGATTTCTCATGAGTACTAAGCCACTAGACATCTGATGCCGGGGGATCCACCTGTTTCAGTAGAGGTCATGCAGGCGATGGCCGTTTCTGGTGGATATTTTCCTCCTGCAGCTCAGCCCAAGGTTCCACTTCCACCACCACCAGAGGGGTCTCCTAAACATCCTGCCTCTCCCAATGACGATGATGAGCAACAGGCTAAAAACTACCCTACTATTGAGGGTGATTTTGGAGGTTTTAATTTTGGAGGTGCGGAGCTGCCTTTACCACTTTATCCTCGTGGAACTTCGCCTATTGTCCCTTATGCATATGCTGTGGGTGAGACTTCGCTTTTATTGACAGCAGGCCCCTCTACTCATTAGGCTAGCTCTTCACCTCAGCCTGATCACGGCATGCCTTTTACGACAGCGTACCATCTGCCTCCTATCCTATTGACTTATTAGTATATGTAGGGAGGGATTGTGCACACGAGGGAGATTCTTCGAAACACGATGCACATCGAGTAGTTCTTTCCCTGCCTCCTGACTTGCTCAAGCAACTAGTATAACTCTTTTCTTTATCCGTTCTAGCATTTTAATAGCATGCATACTGTATATTAATGCACCTTTTTACCCATATCAAGTTGCCTCGGTGTACACCGCAAACATTCGGGATGCATACGAGGTGGCTAGCTCGTGGGGCTTTTACGGGTCCGCCCAGATAGAGGAGTTGGAGTCGTTGAGGAGAAGTGTTAGTGGCTTATCTCTGGGAGGCACCCGTTCTAAGACTCATACTCGACGCCAATTTGCTCTTTCGAGTGTAAGCCAATCTGTTACTCAAAAATTGACCATTGGACATGGTCTCTACCAATATACGCATCTCGGGAATAAATGATTCACAAAAATAGCTTACAAGGCTCCATGTTTCGTGGTCATGGTGAGGACATGTGTTTAAAAGTTCCTTGTATCTTTCTGAACACTTGTAAAAACTTTCATTTTCTTTTTGCGAAAAATTGGATATCGCACTTCTCAAAAGGTTGGTCCGATGGACATAAAATATTTTTTTCAAAAACTCCTATTGAAATACTTGCTAAAACCTAATAGATTGTGGTCTTTAAGCATTAAACCATATTTTTCCTTTATTTTTTAAGGAGAGGAAAAGGTTTAAATGCATTACTTCTTCATTGGTGTTTGCCTCACGAAACGTAGAGCAAACTTCTTCAAAATCTTTCAAATGTAAGTATGTGTTTTCAAATTCCATACCATGGAAAGAGGGGATATGTTGAAGCATACCCGGTTTGAAGAGAATGTTCCCGCTTAACCAGTAGGAAGAACGATGCAAGAATTGGACGTTGTCCGAGGCGGTTGAAGATAATCCCTCATTCTTCGAACTGAAGGATGGCGATTATTATTCTCTCCGGATTTGACCCGTTGCCGTTGTTATCCATTTCGGAAGGAGTAGGATGCATTGGTGGTGGTTGGCCTCTTGGTGGACTTATGCGAATATCAATGTACAAATTTCAAGGCATAAGTCTGGAAGGGTGGTCTCGAATAAAATTACCATCTATAAAAGAAGAAAATAATAAGTTGAAAAAATAATTTACAAAGGTAGAAATTATTTACAAAGCAGATTTTTGTACAAAAACCATAGTCCGTCTTTCACTGTATCCCCGGCAACGGTGCCAAAAAATTGACGCGGCAAAAATAATTCCGCACTTAGGTACCCAAGTATAGGCTATCAAGTTATAATGTTTGGTAAGTCCAAGTGTCGAACCATAAGGATAGTCAGAAAAACGATGCGGTGATTACTAGTCCAAGGCTTTGTTAAGAGAATTTGATTGGTTGATTTTAATGTATTGTAATAAAAATTAAAGTGATGTACCAATTGATGAGAAAAAGTTAAGGCATTATAGAATTCATTTTCTTTACAAAGTTATGTAGAATCAACCTCATTCAAAGTTCTCAATGCAATTCTTAAGTGCTGAGTATTTGTACACTTTTCTAAGTAAAAGGGTGTGGAGCAAAAGCAACCTATTTCTATATAAATGTCATATAAAGAAATGGTGTAAGCAAAACTCAACACAAGTGAATCTCTCATTTTTATCTTGGGGGTGTGAAGCAAGTGCAACCCATTCCCATATAATGTTCAACTAAGATACAATATTAAATACAAAATTTCTTGAGATCTAAAGATACCAAAATAAACAAAAAATGTGCCTTTCGAAGCAATGTTAAATACAAAAGTGTTACGAAACTAATCGCAAAATAAGTTGGCAAACCTAGTAGGTTTAAAGAGATAAACGCGTCAAACAACTCCGAAAATGAGCGTAAGAATGACAATATTATGCGTTTATCATGATGTAGTGGAAAAGGCTAGGGAAGAGAAAAATATTTTATTTTAAAATAAACCTTTTTTTTTTGAGCAACTTGCACTTGGATGAATTCGAGCACGGAATATCCCTGCTAAATAGAACTATCAATCACAAAGACTTAGTGAACCACTAGGCCACACCCCATAGGTTTTTTTTTTTGAAAGAGAGAAAGAAGTTAGAAATATAAAATGTGATAAAGTCGTAAAGGTTGGAACTTCAATTGATTTTGAATTAAAATCTTACTTTTTTCCAATTCATACAGTGCCTAATTGCCCCCTAATTATTATTAAAAGATTATTACAAATTGTGAATATAGGGCTCCTAAATATAATAAATCTGGACCCTATTTAGCAATTCAAGCAATAATACTCTATTACTCGAATATGAGTTTTAATGACATTTTCTGTACAAATTTTGGAACGCTTTTTATGTTAGTGAAGGATTTTGGAGAATTGGAGGAAAAAAAATTGATGTAATTAATTTATATTATATTGTTATAAAATTCAATAAGTAATTTGGAGGCTAAATGACCAATAATTACAACGTATTTTACTCCGTTTTTCAGTTATGCCAACGAATTCCATTTTTCATAAAAAGTACCATTAAACTTTTTCCGTTATTTCACTTAGGTCCAAATTGTAACTTCTGTCCAATTCTTCTTAATGAAATGCTGAGTTGGTACAAAAAATATGATGCAACACTTTTTTTTAAATAAAATAAAAATGATGTGGCATTTAATCTCATCCTCCCAACTCATTTGCTCTCTCATCAAACTCCTTACTGGAATCATCCCTTTAGCCGTAATCTTCAAATCCCCACTCCATATCCACTATATACTCATAAAAATCTTCAACTATCTACCCCATCTTTGCGGTACACTTGCCCGAATGCTAATCTCAATTTTTGACAAGCTTTCTCTCTCCAATTTTTCCATTCTGGCCCCTCCACTGATTCCAACCATTACCACCATTTTCTCTTGCCACTTCCATTTTTTCTTTAAAAAAAAAAATTAAAAAATAACCCACACAACTCCTTTTGCCCCCCCCTCTCTATATATATCTCCATTTTTTCTCTCTGGAGAAAAGTAAATCCAAGAAAAAAGAGAAAATGTCGTCAAAATTAAAGGAGGAATTGTTTCCCTCAACACGGGGAAAATGTTGGGGATTGCTATCACCACCATTTTCTCTGGGCACCTCCATTTTTTTTCATCTGTTTCCTTCATGAACTGTCAGCCCATCTCCTCAATCGCTGACAACTTGCCGAAAATGGGTTTATAATATTAGAAGATGCGACCAACCACCTCTACGAGGTAATGATGGTGAGGAAGATGATGATTCCGGCCACATCCGCGATTCCAATGATGGAAATGGGGAAATTTTTTTAGAGAGATAAAAATATAATATAAAGAAGAGAGAGATAGTGTGTTGCCACATCATTCTTTTATAAAAAAGAGTTGCCACATCAGATTTTTTGTACCATGTTAGAGCATCTCCAACCGTAGTGTATAATTTTGGTTTGTGTAGAATTTACATGTTTTGTAAAAAGAAAGGTCTCTAGCAGTCTTTTAAGAAACTGACACCTAAGATTTGTGTAAAAAGGTTGTGTAAAATACAAACCCAATTTACACAACCATATCAAATAATCTCGCGTCTATTTTCCTTCATCCCGTATCTAGAAATAAATGGATTTGAAAAGCAAGAGAATAAATATAGGATAAGTTCCACTTGTGCGTATCTAATTGGTTGTGTAATATTTACACAAAAGTTTAAAAGAGACTGTTGGAGTACAAAATGAATTCTTTATTATTTTTGTGTAAATTCCACTTTGACACGTTGGATTTACACAAAATTTATACAAGACGATTGGAGATGCTCTTAGCAACCACATCCGTTAAGAAGATTGGATAGAAGTTATAATTTGGACCTAAGTGAAATAACTGAAAAAGTTTAATGGTACTTTTGATTGAAAATGGAATTCGTTGGGATAACTGAAAAACGGGATAAAGTACGTTGTTCTTATTGGTCATTTAGCCTAATTTGGAGGAAGATGGAGTAGGGCTCATCACCCTGTACATGTCAACCTAACATGATTTTGCAAGTAGGACAAAGTATATATACCGGTCCACAACTTTTTTAATTATGATCAGAAAATATGGAATTCTTGGCTCAATTCCCTGATGACCCGCCATTAAAGGTGGGTCTTTCTTTATGGATTTTATCGGTTTCAATCTTATTAAAATGCTAATTGCCAAACAAATCTTATTAAAATGTTATGATCTATAATTTATCTTTTATAGGAACAGATCATAATGGGTGGCTTCCTTCAAATGCGGGTCATTCTTTATAGATCAAATAAATGCGGATTTTCCTCATGGGGTTTTAAGTCTTTCTAATGAGTTTCCTCCGAATGTGGGTCTTTCTTTGTGGGAATTTACATGTACTATTATCTGTAATAATGTTACTTGAGAACATATCATATTGGGTTTCTCCCAAATGCTGATTTTTCTTTGTTGCCTATATCATCAATAATATTAATCGAAAACTCGTTTATTCGCTAATTCGGAGTCACGTTTTCTTATCAACATATTTCCAATTAAGAGTTGCAATTATTTATCAGGACATAAGAGACAGACATACCAAACATAATTTTAGTGAATTTTTATGCAAGACCATTCATTAGGAAGTTGCATTTGGTTTTCTTGTTTTCTTAATATTGATTAAACAACTAAGCCATGTAATATGGTGGAATTAGACTTCCCTCTTCAACAAAATAAGAACAATACATTGAAAATAACAAGAACGGATGGGATAATCGAAAAAAATGAATACTTTGCTACTACTTACTAGCTAGTAACCTTCTCTGCAGAGGATTGCATCTATGCTTTTCTAGGTGAATTTATTTCCAGGGTGGTGCAAGCTCATTGATTTTATTAGTGAAACCATCGATGGTTCAGAGAAGCCAAATGTGAGTTAGCAACTCTCCCACTCCCGTGAGCTGTTTGGCATGGTAGATCACTTGGCATATTCACCAACCCCATGGCAAAGCCTCTCTACCCAAACGCTGCTCGATCATTTGAAAACAATCTTTTAGCTACATGCATGCAAGTACTAGCAGGGACATTGACGCCAACACCCTTGTATGGCTGAGAGTTCGTCATATCATCATACTCTTTCTCTATCAACATTTCCAAAGCTCACTTTTACCTCTATTGAGCTGACTTTTTGTCTTCGAATATTTACATAGGTGATCTTTTTGTCTTTTCTTTCATAAAGCAAAAGGCTAATTAGATTGAATCAAGTGACAGAATTTGGCCATCTTTTCATATTCTTGGTCCGGGGAGTGATGGTTTGTACAAGCTTAATCGCATGTGGCTTCCTTCACTACTTCGAGGGGTGTAAATGGATATTCGAAAATTCGAATCTGTTCCATATTCGAATCCGAATTTTGAGGATATTTATCCGAATGGATATTCGAAAGAAAGGATTTGGATAGTGCATTTAATTATCCGAAGAAAAGGATACGGATATGGATAGCGATCGTATCCGACGACGATAATCCATATCCGAGATAAATTATCCATATATAGGGATATCCATTTTACTAAATACCCATATTGGCTATAATTTAGTATATATAATTTATATATAAATATATGTCTATATTATCTCACCTTAAGTTTTAGTTTGGTGTCTAAAACTTGGCCTAATATACTAAAATCTTTTAAATAAAAAAAAAAAATTAAAAAGTATTGCTTGACTTACTCGATCCGTAGGCAAATCGTTCAAATCGTCACGGTAGCGAGTGTGCCTCGTCATATCCAAGGCACGTTTGAGATATAAAAGGTTAGTATTTTTTTAAAACTTTTTGTATTGCTTCATTTTGCTTCTAAGGCCTGTAAATTATTTTGTCTTCATTAAAAAATTATATAATCAAATATGCTTTAAAGTTGAACTAATTTTTAGATTAACAAAATATTAGGCCGCAGCCCGCAAGACTATAGTTAAAAAGGAAAATACCAAAATGGATAGGATATTATCTGAATCCGGGAAATCCGAAAGGATGTGGATAAGAATAGTTGAAGATACTATCCGAAGGGATAAGACTAAGGAAGTTGGATAGTAAATTTAAAAAAGGATAAGGATAATGGATAGTGTGATATCCGCTCCGTATTCGATCCGTTTACACCCCTAACTATTTCATCGTCTGAAGTACTATTTCCCAATCCATATCAGGAATCGGAAATGGAAAGGTAAAGTTCCTAACATTTATGGAAAATTATGTGAAAACCCAAAACAATTATGTGAAATTATAAGTATATATGGAGGAAATTGCTTTAATACCCGAATATGTCAGGGAATTGGTCAATTAATTATATATGAACATTACGAGAGAGAAAGACCAAAAACTTAAAGACACGCAAAACCTACAGTTTGTTCAATAATTATGTGGAGAAACAATTAAGATGCTATGTTGTGTTTAACTTAATTTTCTATAGATGGTCTTAATTTTATTTGTAAACTCACACACAGATCACGGAAAGAATCAAAGGTTCCCCTACTGAGCTGGCTCATTTTTATAAAGTCAACTCGTGCACAATCTTGTATTGCTACTTATTTATTTATTTAATTCTTTTGTATACAAATGCATATATTTATTTGTTCAATTATTATGGTAGATATATGAAACTTTCGCCATTGACGTTGCATCCAAGAAGTTGATTGATTTTTTACTACAGATATATCTCATAAATGATTAAATAATTAGATCGAATTTGAAAAATTATCTATTAATTACGTAAGTGATGCTCTTAGATCTTCATTTCCGCTGGTATGAAATGAAGCTGAATATCGTGAAACGCGATGTGCTTCGTATGGAACAAATAAATAAAAATAAGGTGTATGTGTTTGGGTGAAAAATACAAAAAAAAAATTAATTTGATAATGTAGCGTTTGGGTATAAAACTGATTATCTAGAGGATGACTTGACTAGTTTAGAATTAGAATAGGCGTATTTGCATGGTTTTTGCTTTCGTTATTATTTTATACCTTATAACACTTCAATTTAGAAAGGGTAATTTATTTACAAGAGGTTCTGTTCAGGATTATATGTCATGTGATAATTTTATTTTATTTACAATTTTTTTTTTGGGGAAATGCCTAAGATTGTTGACGAATTTGTAAAGAAAAATTAGGGTCAAATTCCTCTTTTTAGAACTTTTTAACATGCAATCCACAATTACTTTTGTAAAAGCTTGCGGTTCTTGGTGAGCTATGCATGGTAAACAATAACTCAAGTACGGTAATTGGCTGCCCAAGTACAGTAACCAGTATTTGTCCGGTTACCCAACTACGGTAATCGGCATTTCTTGACATTTTTTCAATTATCAAGCTAACTACGATAACCGGTATTTCTCATGTTACTCTACTAAAATATCAATGGATGTGAGAGTAACTTGAAAACTGACAAAGATAGCAAGCTTTTAAAAAAAGTTATAGACCGTAAGTTAAAATTTTTTAAAAACTAAGACCGGCCAACAAATTTCCATTTAAAATGCATCACAAAGTAACAGTTTTTTTTTTTGGATGGTGGGGGGGGGGGGGGTGGTTTGTTGACTTTTATAATTCATGGGTTAAGTACCAAAGATTACTATATTTACCTTAAAAATATTGGTATGTCACCCCCTTAAATGCTCGTTTGATCAAGTATTTATTCGTTCTTGAAACCTAAAATGGTAACTTCACGTGGAGATCGAGTTTGAGTCTCTTAAACTGATGATTCAACTATTTGTTATGAATCATAAAGGAACCTTGTGTGAATTTACTAATTTATAACCCCTTATATAAATTGGATCAGATGGTTAATTATTTTTCTACTATTTTCTTTTATTTTGTACCACAAGGCTCATTTGATCAATTTTTTCTTCAAATGATACGTTTTTATTCCGTTTCTGTTTTTAATATAAACCAATCTATTCTATTCGTGGTAAACCCTTTTAATTGAATCGAAAGGTAATTATTTTTTCTAATATTTTCTTGACCACTAATGCAATCGATCAGTATAAATAACCGATAAAATAAAATAGGTAAATATAGCATTACTTTTCCGCTAAATATAAATTAAGAAAAAGGAATGAACACTGGAGTTGATTTACTTTTAGACGTACCCTTTTAATTAGTGAACTCGTGCACAATAATTGTTAAACAACTTGTTATTTAATTATCAATTCTTAATTATGGTAGGCACATGTTTCTTGTAGTTACCTAATATATACATATTATAATTCATATATATGGTTGAAGAAATTAATTGCTATATGTAGATCATATGCAAAATCTGGATCCACTGGCTTCAAATACATAAAATTGGCAATTTTCTTAAGATGCAGGCCAATGCAGCTGCTCGTCAATCTACAGCAGCTGTGACGGTGAGCTTTATATAAGATAACATATATATGCATATATATTTTTTTTGTTAGTTAATTTATACAAGAATTGATTTGTATTTATTTATTTATTGTCTGTCGATCAGGTGTACACTATTTTTTGATAAAGTACTAGGAAAAGCGCACTCGTAGTGATTTTGATAAAGTTAAATGGCGGAGTCTGTTGTCTCCTTTGCTGTAGAGAGACTTGGCCATTTATTGATTCAGGAAGGAAAATTTTTGTTTGGAGTGAGCGACCAGATCAAAGAGATGCAAGATGAGTTGAGACGAATGCAGTGTTTCTTAAAAGATGCAGATGCGAGACAAGATGAAGACGAAAGGGTTCGAAACTGGATAGTTGAAATTGTTAAGAGATGATTCTCTCCTCTATGCTATTTTATTCTCTCTATGCTAATTGTCTCCATTGATGCTACTCCTATGCTCTTTATTCCTTTAATTTATGTAGATGTAGTTATGGTGTTTCCTTGTAATTATTCTTATTTTCCTTTTCATTCTTGTATATATAGATGTACATCTCTTGTAAACAAAACACACAATTCTTACTCAATATACATATATTTCCTCCTTCATTTTATCATGGTATCAGAGGATCAATCTTAATTTTTCCTCCCGCAGCCAACCCCTGTCTCTCTCCCAACCTGCAGAAATCCTCCTCTGCCTCTGCTCAAACAACCCTCTGCTCAAACAACAAGACCACACTACCAAAATCATTGTCCATTTCTTTCAACACACTCGAAAACTCATCAAATCATTGCCAAACCTCATAACCAGATCACCATTCTCTTCGTCTCCTCAAGACGAATCCAACCGTGCAAAAATCACCCCGAAAACACCCCTCACGCGCCCTCACGCGCTAGGAGAAGAGTCAGCAGTCCGT
Organism: Lonicera japonica; assembly: GCA_021464415.1. Lineage (NCBI taxonomy): Eukaryota > Viridiplantae > Streptophyta > Magnoliopsida > Dipsacales > Caprifoliaceae > Lonicera > Lonicera japonica. The sequence goes on along the minus strand of CM038468.1, from coordinate 43,715,206 downwards.
CGCAAGCTTTCACTCGCGCTCTTCACGCGCACACGCCACTCTCCGCACGCGCCCACGCGCCTACGTTCTCACGCTCACACGCGCCCACGCTCACACGCGCCCACTCGCATTCGCGCGTCCACGCTCCCACAAAGCGCGTATACCCCACGCGCCTTCAGTCACGCGCCGTTTGCTGCCGTCAGTAACTCCGTTCTGCCGCCGTTATTTTTAACGGTAGATTAACGCCGTTCAATTTTACTGTTCAATCAAAAAAAAAAAACCACTTGTTCCTAGGGTTTTTCGACCTTCCGGACTCAACCGTGAGCTCCGTTCTTGCGAATTCCAGCCCGACAATACAAGTCTCAGGTTTCATTTCTGTTAAAGTTTTGCTCTCCCTTTTGCAATGTCTTCCAATTCCGAAATCCCTATTTCCATTAAACTTGATGGGACCAATTATAGTCATTGGTCTATGTTGTTTCGTAATTTTTTAAAAGGAAAAGGTCTCTGGACTTATGTTTCTGGTACAAAAAAATGTCCTGCTGATGATGATCCCAAGTTTTCTGAATGGGATATGAATAATAACAAAATCTTGACGTGGCTTGCTAATACCGTGATACCATCCATTAGCATACAGCTAGGCAAATGTGATACTGCAGAGAAAGCCTGGAATTTTTTGGCAAATAGATATGTCCAATCGAATTTTGCCAAAAAGTATAAACTCGAGCAAGATATACGGGCCCTACAGCAACAAACGGGACAATCTGTTTCCGATTTTCATGCTAGTATGTCAGTTATCTGGGATCAGCTGGAACTCATGGAACCACAATGGACCACCGATATGAAATTATGGGAAACTTTTCGTGAGGAAACTCGTCTTGTGCAGTTTCTGATGGCTCTCCGAGAAGAATTTGAACCACTACGGGCTGCCATGCTGCATCAAAAACCTTTACCTACCGTTGAAGTGGCCTTGACTGAATTACTCACTGAAGAAACCCGTCGAGGCATCTCTTCATCTCTGTCCTCAGTATATATTGCCACCCATCGCCCTCAGCAACAACCTTACAGACACCCCACATATTCTCCCTCCCAGCGCCCTAATCATACCTCAACAAACCTCTCCCCCCAGCCACCAAAAGGCTTACCGCAGGTCCAATGTAACTACTGTAAGGAATTTGGTCACACTGTTAAATACTGCCCCTCCCCTACCTCTCGCTATATGCGAAGCATTCAAAAATCCTCCCACTCTACTGCTGCTTCTGCCACCACCACATCTGCTGCACCCACTTTCAACTATCCACCTCCACCTAGTTCTTATCCACCCCCTCCTACGAACCTCACCAATCCTTCCCAGCTCAGTCATACTGTTGCATCTGCCTTCTCTAACACACCTTCCTCCCCCTGGTTCCTCGATTCTGGAGCTTCAAACCACATGAAATTTGACCCTACGCACTTTGCTACCTCTAGTCCAATACCCGCCTCTCCCCCGATTCATACAGCCAATGGATCGACTATCTCTGCTACCCACATCGGTTCGATCAATACTACAAACGGTTTGTCTGTTCCTGATGTTCTCCTTGTCCCTCATCTATCCATGCAACTTCTATCTGTTAGTCAACTATGTGACCTTGGACTAATTATCTCATTTAATTCTTCTGGCTTTGTTGTGCAGAACCGTTCGACAGGGACCTCAGTTGGGACAGGCCATAGAGTTGGACGCCTGTATGTCACAGACAGTTTACGGATTCCTTCTTCAAGTGGTTCATCCCTCGCCACATTCACACCCAATCCCTCATCCTTTATTTCTTGGCATTCTAGATTAGGTCATGTCTCCTTCTCTCGTCTTCAATTTATGGTTAATCAAGGTTTGTTAGGACCAGCAACAATAGACAAAGATCCCTTATGTATTTCATATAAACTGGCCAAACAACCAGCTCTTCCTTTTAATAATAGTACTACTGTTTCAACATCTCCTTTTGATCTTGTGCATTCTGATGTATGGGGTCCAGCTCCGGTTACCTCCATGGGTGGGGCCGCTTACTATGTTGTGCTCATTGATGATTACTCCCGTTATACCTGGACTTATTTGCTTCGTTCCCGCTCAGATTTTTTGAAAATTTATGTTGAATTTGCCACTATGATCAAAACCCAATTTTCAAAAATCATTAAAGTTTTTCGTTCCGACTCCGGAGGTGAATATCTGTCTAAATCCTTTCTTGATTTTCTCAAATCTCAAGGGACCCTTCCTCAGCTCTCTTGCCTCGACACCCCTCAACAAAATGGGGTTGCCGAACGCAAACATCGTCATCTTGTTGAAACAGCCAGGACTTTACTTGTCTCGTCCTCCGTCCCTTCCGTTTTTTGGGGTGAAGCCATCCATACATCCGCCTTTCTCATTAATCGCATTCCCTCCGTGGTTACCGATAGTATCTCTCCCTTTGAACGTCTTTTTGGTACCAAACCTGATTATTCATATCTTCGTGTTTTTGGATCCACCTGTTTTGTACTACTCCAAAAACGCGAACGCACAAAACTCACACCCAAAACAGCTATGTGCGTCTTCTTAGGGTATGGCGTTCAACAAAATGGCTATCGTTATTATGATCCTATCACAAAAAGACTCCGTATTTCTCGACATGTCACTTTTTGGGAAAATACCCCATACTACACCCTGTCTAAGGATCTCGTACCCTCAACTGAGACTTCCCTACCGGTTGATCCATTCTCTGACTCCACTATCACTGATTCCCCTCTCCTTACTCCCACTCCCCAAACCACTCCTCTCACCACTCCTGATACTGTGTCCTCACATGCCCCTGTCACGGACCTTGTATCTGGCTGTCCACCTACTGATGACTCTATGCACTGTCCTGACTCAGTCTGTCCCATCGATGGTTCTGTACTACGACCGACTCTTGATCGTCGCCCACCAGCTAAGCTGTCCGATTATCATTGTTTTCTATCTGTCATGTTGTCACTACATGAACCCACTTCCTACCGCACTGCTTCTTTAGATCCTCTTTGGCAACAGGCTATGACTGAAGAACTTACTGCTCTGCAACAGACCAATACGTGGGATCTTACCACTTTACCTGCCGGTCACTCTGTTGTTGGTTGTAAATGGGTTTACAAAATTAAAACTAGGGCTGATGGTTCTATTGATCGATACAAAGCCCGCCTGGTTGCTAAGGGCTTTACTCAAGAATATGGCATTGATTATGAGGAAACTTTTGCTCCGGTCGCTCGCATGACTACTGTTCGTACACTGATTTCAGTTGCCTCTATCAAACAATGGAAGATTCATCAAATGGATGTCAAGAATGCTTTTCTTCATGGTGATCTCTCCGAAGTGGTTTATATGCAACCTCCACCAGGTCTCCCTCACTCCCCCGGACAAGTATGCAAACTCCGGCGTGCTCTTTATGGTCTCAAACAGGCCCCCAGAGCTTGGTTTGATAAATTCTCTACCGCTCTTCGTAAACATGGATTTTCTCAGAGTACACATGATTCGGCAATGTTCACCTCCTCATCATCCTTAGGCATTGTTGTTCTTCTGATATATGTTGATGATATGATTATTACTGGGGATGATTTAACTGGTATATCTCGACTCCAACAATATCTGTGTTCATGCTTTGAAATGAAAGATCTGGGTACTCTTCGCTACTTCTTGGGAATTGAGGTTGATCATTCTTCTACAGGTTACTTTCTTTCTCAGGTAAAATATGCTTCTGATATTGTTGACCGTGCTGGCCTGACCGACAACAAGCTTGCAGATACTCCACTTGAAATGAATGTTAAGTTTTCTCCTTCCGATGGTACCCTTCTAGCTAATCCTACATTATATCGCCAGCTTGTGGGTAGTCTCAACTATCTCACCATCACCAGGCCGGATATTAGTCATGCTGTCCACATTGTGAGTCAGTTCATGTCTGCACCTCGCTCTGTTCATTTTGCAGCTGCTCTTCGTATAATACGCTACATCAAAGGGACCATATACCAAGGATTGCATTTCTCGTCAGCCTCCAGCCTTACTCTACAAGGGTACTCTGATTCTGACTGGGCCGGTGATCCTACTGATCGGCGATCCACCACCGGCTTCTGTATTTTTCTGGGCAACTCTCTTATTTCATGGAAAAGCAAGAAGCAAACGGTTGTTTCCCGATCCAGTGCTGAGGCTGAATATCGTGCACTCGCTCATACTACCGCAGAAATTGTTTGGCTTCGTTGGCTCCTCCAAGATATGGGGATCTCTATTACGGATCCCACACCTCTGTTTTGTGACAATCGAAGTGCTATCCAAATTGCTCATAACGATGTTTTTCATGAACGCACCAAACATATTGAAGTCGATTGTCACTTCACTCGCCATCACTTATCTCAAGGACACATTACGTTACCTTACATCTCTTCCGCTCTTCAGCCAGCTGATCTCTTCACCAAATCACATGTGACTGCTCGCTTCCGATTTCTGGTGTCCAAGCCCAACATGCTTTGCAAGTCATCCTGAGCTTGAGGGGGGTGTTAAGAGATGATTCTCTCCTCTATGCTATTTTATTCTCTCTATGCTAATTGTCTCCATTGATGCTACTCCTATGCTCTTTATTCCTTTAATTTATGTAGATGTAGTTATGGTGTTTCCTTGTAATTATTCTTATTTTCCTTTTCATTCTTGTATATATATATGTACATCTCTTGTAAACAAAACACACAATTCTTACTCAATATACATATATTTCCTCCTTCATTTTATCAGAAATAAGAGATCTAGCTTACAGAACAAAGGATGTTCTTGAAACTTATGCTCTTGAGGTTGCATCTAAGAAGGAAGGGAAAAGAGGTCTTAAACAGTTTATGAGAAGATTTGCTTGCATATTCAATGAAGGTAATTCAAGGGAAAGATAATTATTAAGTAGGAGTTTATTTGAGTGTCCATTTTTAATGTGGGAAAAATTAGATGGGGTCATGGTCCCTAATGATAAATTAACACGTGTTTACTTTTATTTAAAATTAATTTCGTTTTCATTTGGTTTAAGTAGATAAAAATGAATACGTGTCGTTTTATCATTGGGACCCTATGACCCCATCCAATTTTGTCCCCATCAAAATTTTTTCCTTTTTTTGATTGATTGATTTTCTGAAATTTACTTTTGTGATTTAAGGTACACTTACTACAACGTGCTGATTATTAGTTTCAAATATTTGTGAGATCACTTATTAATTGTTAGATATTGCAGTATATAATATATATATATATATGTATAATATTATAATAACGGGCCATTTTTTTAAAATTTTAATAGAGTATTAGGGGTGTAAATGGATGTCCGAAAATCCGAAGTCAATCCGTATTCGAATTCGAATTTTGTGGATACTTATCCAAATGGATATTCGAAACAGAGGATTTAGCTAGATAGTGTTTTTAAATATCCGAGAAAATGGATAAAGATATGGATAACGATAATATTCGACCTGAATAATCCGTATCCGAGATGGATTATCTATATTTGCGGATATCCGTTTTACTGGATATCCATATCCGCTATAATTTAGTATATATTATGTATATATACATACATATTCTCTCACCCTTACAAAAATAGGCCATGTTTAGTTTGGTGTTCATAAACTGTCCAAATTCACCTAAGTCTTTTAAACTAAACAAAAAAAAGGCTTAGAAAAAATAAAAAAGAAAAAGAAAGACCTAAGTTGTATTTACAACATACATATGTGATTTTTAGAATGAAAGGTTTGAGACCATATCAAATTTAATTGGTAATGATTTTCAATTTGAATTTATTATTTACATTTATATGGTGGTTATCTTATAATGTAATATGAATCTTATTGGATTATAACATGTCAAAATTTACTATAAAATGTAACATTTTATTTCAACAAGTTTTGAAATGTTTCGTTTTACTTATCGAGTTAAACTTGTAAAAGATTTCATCTCAATTAATAAATTAAATAGTTAAATATATTTTTAAGATTACTTTAAATTTTTGTACTAACAAAACAAATGAGCGGAAGTACAATAAGAGAGGAAAAATATAGCATACTTGTTCAGAAAAAGATGTGTCGGCTAATTTGATATCATATCTACCCAGTGCCTAACCTTATTCTCCATATCACCGACATTGCATGTGGATTCTCCGCTCTATAAAGAGATAGTCAATCTTGAACGGCCAAGAATTTTATGTAAAATTGACCAACAATTTGAAATTGATATTTTTTGTCTTTTTCCTCATGCAAGAATGAGGGCAAAGGTAAAATTTTATTATTTAACAATATATCTATAGTTATATAAAAAAATGGATATGACAATTATCCGAATCCGAAGAATCCGATAGGATAAGGATAAGAATAATTGAATTTACTATTCGAAGGGATATGAATAAGGATTTGGATAGCCTATTTAAAAAAGGATAATGATTATGAATAGTGTGGTATCCGGTACGTATCCCATCCGTTTACACCCTTATAGAGTATATATAAGTTAGTCATATTGTTGAAGCAATTTTAATTTTGGGTAATTTTATTTCTATCCGCGGGTTTTACAGTTTATCCACCTTTGATTTATGTTAATATTGAAATAAACTTCTCAAAATTTTCTTATAAAAATTGAGAAGTATATTCACCAATTAATAATCATTTTAAATATATTTACTTTTAAAATTAGTTTCCTAATTAGAATGTAGTTCATTAATAATATATTTTCCTAATTTGTTAAAAGGTATATTAATACAAGTCTTATAGATTCATTATTCATTAAAAGTATACAATAGTACAAAACTGGATGGAATTAATTTATATTATTACATCATAATACTAACAAATAATTTTTTTCAACAAATGAATTTACTATTTTCTTTTTCTTTTTTTCTATACAATGAGGGCTCTAAATAAATAAAAATAAAGCATAATTAGAACTTAAGAAACTAATTAAGAATTACTGGTCGGAGGCAACAAACATCGTTTTCTTCAATCTTAATCTTTTAAAGTCAAAGGAAGAATATTCAGTTATAATATATGTTTGTTTTCTTGTTTGCCATAATAAATCTATAATTAAAGTTATAATTTCAATTTACTTTTAGGTAGGAACTAAATTTTGTAAACGTATTACAAATGTTTTAAACTATACTTACTGTTTAATTACTATTCCAAGACTAATGTTAATTATTGTATAATCTCAATTCTAAAAACAAATGTGAATTATAGACTATGGTCTAATCTTATAGTAGACTATAGTTTAATCTCGAGTCCGAAAAGTGGATATAATTAACAATAAATTTTATATATTAGAAATATCATTTTATTATACAATTTATGTTTACTTTTTGATATATGATATGACGGTGGATAGAAATAAAAATTTAGTGGATAGTTTACAATTGAATTAAAAAGAATCATTATTTTATAAAAATTATGCCAATATTGATTTTTGTAAGTTTATCAAACAACGTGGTTAAACTTAGTGGACAATACAAATTATCTCAGTAAAACCCAGAAGGAGATATAGATTGACAAATTTCGCTGATAAAAATAAAATTACCTTTATTAATTACTAAACAAATTGATTAGGTTGTTTAATTTTTTTTTGATTGTTGAAATTTAAATTTTGAATTATTTAATTTTCTATATTTTAGTAATTGATTAAGTTGTCAGAAGTTATTTGATTGTTTAAATTTAAATTTCGAATTTGATTTTATAGATATTAGTTTCTAGCAAAATTTTAAAAGTTTAGATTAGTTTAATAATCAATCAGATGATAGTGACAATATATGAATAACAATAATATAAATTAGTTTTATAACTATATTAATTTAATTTTAATTATTTATCCGTAAAACTTTGTATTTTAAACAAAACTTTGAACCTTGAAGTATTGGTATAAAAGTTGTCCTGAAATAGATAAAGAAAAGAATATTCGTCCTTAAAACTAATTGTCCCTATTTTTATTTATTTAATTAAAGTGTATGTATTTATTAATCTAGTGGATTTTTTAATATTTAATTATTAATAAAATAATATTTATAAAATAAATCAATAATATTTTTGTCATTGATCACAACAATTTCAAGCTTATTTCAATTCATATTTTGCACCCCCTGCACATTTGTATGCACAAGAGAGATACTTATCTTGAATCATATAATGGGATATTCACTTGAGTTAAGTTATAAACCCATATAATTTTTCCCATTTTTTCAATGTGGGACTTCCACTTTCATTGCATTTTTTCATTTCAACTTGCTCACTTTGGGTAACAATTTTTCAATCATCCCTTAACCATTTTGAGTATGTAATTATTCGATTTCGATGTATTCTCGTAGGAGAACATGAATATATAAAGAACTTTCACAACCGAGTGCAAAGTTTTATTACAAAATTACCCTCAAAATGGTAGAAAATGCGATTTTCATACCCATTTTCTAACAACTTCTATATATGCACTGTAATTTATCTTGTATTTGAGAAAAACCACAAGTGAATAGAAACTTGAAACTTTTCCCAAATATACGAAAATGAAATTAATGTCATTTCTGCTCAAAGATTTTCCTTATAGCTAGGAAAATGGTTGGATGTATTCTTAGCTAGTTCTAACAAAAGGTAATGTTGTGTAGTAGTTAGAATCTTTCTTTCACAAGTTTATAGGATCAGATCTCAATTCCCTCATATATTTCTTAAAAATGAATTTATCAAAGACATTTTAGAGACATTCGATTGATGAATTCTAGCTGGCACTAATTTTGAGTACATCTATGCAATGATGAATTTAAAAACAAAATATTTTGATTATCCTTAACGTACATTTAATTGCTCCCTAGTCTATTAAAAGAATTATCCCTCTTAATTACTTACAGGTGTATCCCTCCACAAGGTTGCTTCAGAGATTCAGACTATAAATTCTAAGATAAACGAGCTAACCGCAAGCTTACAAACTTATGGTATAAAAGCTATAAGCCAAGAAGAAAGCTCTTCGGCCTCTGATAAACAACGATGGCTAAGGATATCATATCCAGATTTGATTGAACAAGATTTTGTAGGGATGGAAGATGATGTGGAACAATTGGTGTCGCATGTGGTTGGCTTTGAAGAAGAGTGCAACATTGTTTCAATAATGGGAATAGGCGGTCAGGGGAAGACTGCTGTAGCTACAAAGATATACAATCGAGCCGATGTTCAAAGTAATTTTGAACGATTTGCGTGGACTTGTGTAACACAACAATGTGAACCCAGAAAGATTTTCCAAGATATTTTAAGCGAACTTGTACCAGAGATAAAGAATGAGGCAAACACAATGGGAGATAGGAAATTGGTCCACAGGCTTTGCAAACTTCAGCATGAGAAAAGATGTTTGGTTGTTCTAGATGATATTTGGTCGATTAATGACTGGGAAAGTCTAAAATATGCATTTCCAATTGGGGGAGCGGCAGGTAGCAAAATAATACTAACAACTCGTAAATATGAAGTAGCAAAAGTTGGTTATATACATGAACTAAGATTTTTAGACGAAAACGAAGGGTGGAAGTTACTTCAAAAGACCGCATTTCCTAAAAGAAACGATGCTCTAGGTAAGTTACTTTATTGGTCCCTTCACGTTTACTCTTTTATATTTATCCATATAAGATGAACAAACTACATTAATTCACTGCAGAGTAAGAATAAAGTAAGAACATAGATGCGTGCTTACAAAATATTCATGTAAGGAGCTTTGAAGAGAAGCAATTCAGTGAGTTTCTCCACATGGCGATGAAACTTAGAAAGAGTAACGATTTGTTTTACTAGAAATAAGGTAAAATTAAGGCCTTGCGTAATAATATTGTTAGGAAAAAAAACCAACGAAAAATAATTTTTAAAAATAAGGGCCTAGATATTGTTATTATTCTGAGATAAAGGCTTATTTATCAATTGTGCTTTAAAATAAAGGTTTTGACTGAGTGCAAACTTTACTTTGCACTAAATTGTATTGAGTGCAAACTTTATTTTGCACAAAATTGTGTTTTGTGAAAACTTAACTTTGCGATCAAAAAAATTTAGTGCAAGTTTGTTTTGCATAATGTGTTTATATTTTTTAACAAGTATATTATTATGTTTCATTCATAAAAATTTAAAATAACGTCAAATAAATACAAAGAAAATAAAGAGTGCAAACTTAACTTTGCATAACTTCAAAAAAATTATAATGTGCATTATATTTGATTAATAAATAGGTTTTGAATATTTAATTTATTAAAATTATTCTAAAGCATTGTCAATTAAGCACTTTCTTATAATAATATTCTAAAAAACATGTAGTACGAACTTGATTTTGCATGATTTCATAAAAAAATACAATTTTAAAACTTACTGCAAAGTTAACTTTGCATTTCTTTTGAAATTTGGTCAAATATAAGTCCTTAATTTAAAAAAATATTATTCAATGATTCTTTTGCATAAAACTTTTTCATCCGAATCTTACTTTTCAATATCCCGTTGATTTTATACTTGGGATGGACTCTAACAATGTAGATATTCATTATAACATGGACTATTTTAAGTCTTGTCTTATGTTAATAAAAACAGGAAGTATTTTTAAGTATTTTTTAAGTTTATCTTACGGACATAAAATTATTAAAGGGCATATTTATTCGTACAAAAAAAAGAAAAAATATGTTCGTTTATATAAAGGGCATATATTACTTTTATATATGTAGTAATATAGCTAGTATAGCTAGAGTAACCAAAAAGTAATTAAAGGGAGTATGTTTTTTGGATATATAGTTTAGTTTTTGGTATTTCAGTTTAGGAATTTAAGCACAAGTCATTGTGAAATACAGGCAAGAAATTCCGCTAGTAGTATAGGGACTTGAAAAATGAACTACAATAATTTTAGCGGGAATCATGTATTTGACATAATAATTAATATATTTAATTTAACTAATTTTTGCGCACGTGCATAGATGGTTTTAGTGTTTGACAAAGATCATTAATCCTATTAATAAGTACGTACGTACTAAGAATTAAGTAATTTAGTATGAAGCGTAAGATAAATATTATATTATGTCCAAAACAATAGCTTAATAAATATATAACAAATAAACAAAAAAGTTATATCAAGTGTGAAATTCAATTAACAATTATCATAAAATCATAGAATTGCTCTACAATAGAAAGATGTTGTAAATTCATAATCAAAAATTTGTTGCGCTGAATTCTTTGAGTACGTGGTGGCCAAACAAACTCTTAATTAGAGATATAAGAGTGCAATATATTTTTACCAAGTCTTTAGAATTGGTTGATTGCTAATTCTATTGTGGGATTGTTATGCAGAGTATTAAACAATAATAGCACACTAATATAAATAAAGATTATTCTATAGAGAAAATATAAAAATGCATGGTAAAAAAAAATAAAAAAACTAAAAAAACCTTAAGCCGGATGATGTATAACATGGAAAAAAAAAAATTCACTTAGGCACAATGATGTATAATATGAATGTTTTACTGGACCGTAGATATAATATATTCAATTTTATGGTTTAAACATTAAACATGGTTCCTAATAAACAAATATGTTTTAGAATTTTTAAATTAATATAAATTACTAATATTAAAAGAAATCAAATAAAGTACAGTCATTACCAAGTAAAATAATGTTAAAATGGTTTGGAATACTAATAGTGATACAAAGTACATAAACTATTAAAAAATAATAATCACTTATGCACAATGATATATGACATGAAAAAAGAAGGGTTTACTTACAACCAATGTGTGTAAAATCAATGTTTTTCCTTAACCACAACTTCAATGTATTAAATTTATTGGTTTAAATATAATTACAATACAAAAGGAAATATTCAGTTATGCCTCATGACATATAAAATAAATGTTTTACCGAACCACGGCTACAATACATTCGGTTTTTTCCTCAAACATTAAACATAATTATAAATAAACTAATAAGTTTTAGAATTTTTAAATTAATATAAATTTATATTGTTAAAAGCAATCAAATAAAATAAGGTTTAAACATATTTCACATAAACAAAAGTATACAAAATGATAGTGTTTTAGCCAAATAAAATAAAATTTAAATGTGTTTAAAATACTAATATTAATATAAAAAGTATATAGAAACACTAAAACAATTCCATGTAAAGCTTTAAATGTATTTAGGATTCTAATAAAAAAAAATATATTGCAACAATTTACGTATTCTAAGAAAGATCCTGTGGGTAATAAATAAGAGAAATTGTAGAGCTAGTTAGAAGATAAAAAAAAATAGTAAAAGAAGAAATAAGACAAAAAAATAAAAACTTACATCAAGAACACTATATATGTCCTCTTGATTCATGCAGTAATCTGTGCCTACAAACAATTTGTTACAATATATCGTTCCCTTAGATATTGTAAGAAGGCATTTGTGAATAAATTAATTTAAGCTTTACAAAACATGAACATCTCTTCAAGTGTTGATTTCTAACCAATTATAGACCCCTAAACAATTTATGAATGGAAATATATGAACTTATTTGGTTTAAACATTAAACATAATTTTAAATAAGCAAATAAGTTTTAGAATTTTTAGATTAATATAAATTTATATTAATGTTAAAAGCAATTACAATAAAACCTCGATAAATGGATATCCTTGGGACTGAAAAAAATATTATTTTAGTGAGATTATTTATTTATCGATAAATGAATAATTTATTCATTTATCGATAGATTAATATTTATTATTTTAGAGGGAATTTTTCAATTTATGCATGTGGTCTATAAAATCAAGAGACATAATTAATGTAATAATTCAAATTTTGAGAAGCTAAAAAGAATTGGCGAAACCAACTTGTAATGTCTTGGAAAACAAAATGTTTTAAGTTCATACATGTACATAAAAAATAAAAAAAAATTCATGTCCTTAACTATAGTTCCTGTATATAGAAAATAAAAAGATACAAGTTTTTAACTATATAAAGTAGTTGTATAGAAGCTATATTTCAACAAGTGTGACAATGTTTTTTTCTTTCATAGCTTCTCATCATTATTTGAAAGGAGTAAAAAAATCAACATTAACTAATGAAATAAGGAGAGCAATATGTGAGCATAAGAAAGAGCAGCCCTCTATTAGCCAAAAGATATACAAGCATGGGTTCAACAAAAGTTTGATTTGTCTATCAATCAATCAACAATATCAAATACTCTTTAGATGAGATGAAAAATAGCAATTTTAAAAGGCACAAGCTAGCAAAATACCCTGAGTTAGAGAAAGTTTTGTATGAATGGTTTCTTCAATGGCAAGAGAAACTGAATATGTCCGGTGCAAAGAAAAAACAAGTAACATTAGATGCATATTTTCAGAAAAAATTATTTTGCATGTATTCTTAATTGATTGAAAAGTTTGGGTCTATTATATATATATATATATATATATATATATTGCATGGAATTTAGCAATTATTAATTTATATTTTCATTGGATCTTTAAGGATTCAAAGAAATATTATTACTTAATCCATTTAGCGAGGTTATTACTTTAGTACACATGCCCAAGTCGGGACCGGAAGAAATTATTATTTAAGCGAGATTATTACTTTATCAAACATTCATTTATCGAGCTTTTTTCAGTAAATAAAAGTAAAGTTTAAATGTGTTTGGAATATTACTAATACAAAAATATATCTAGTCATAGTGTTTTATGTAATGTTAATCTTAAAATTGTATGTTTAAAATCAAAGGGCACATTTTTCTATACAAAAAAGGGAAAAACACTTAAGTTATTCATACTTTTATATAGGCTAGTTTTTGTGCATGTGCGTTGCACATGATTTTAGTGCTTGACAAATGTTAAATTTATTAATAAATATATATAATTAATAATTGAATAATTAGTGTGAAATAAAAATAATAACAAATAAACAAAACATAATAAGTGTAAAAGTCATTTGTTTTTTTTACCGACCTAAAAGCCTTGTAATTTTAATACGATCTACTAAATAGTTTCCTTCTTGGGAAGTTTGTTATGAAATTATATAGAAGTCTTACATAGAACATATAATTTAACACAAATTCTAACCTTTTTAATTATTTTAGACAAATAAAGTAGAGTTTAAATTTATTTGAAATACTAATACTAATATAAAATATATGGAGTTATATACTAAGAGCCCTTGTCTTAAGGACCGTTCTTTTTGAGAGGGTAAACGGATGAAGTTTTTCATGAAACTTGGTAGAGATTATCTTTATAATGAGTAGATCATCTTCACCAAATTTCATAAAAAAAATCAAACGAGAAGTGGGTTAACTGAGAAATTAATATATATGTGCATTTATGGACGTTGAAATTTTAGATATTTAGTTAACCCATTTCCCATTTGATTTTTTTGATGAAATTTGGCGGAGATGATCTACTCATTGTAGAGATCATTATCACCAAGTTTCATGAATTTTTTTATCTATTTACCCCTTAAAATGGACGGTCATTAAATTAGCTAACTTAAGGACGGTCCTTAAAAGAAGGTGACTGGTTATACAGTTATAGTCTTATACTATTATATTTAATGTAAATCTAACTTAAATTTTTTGTTTAATTATTTTAGCAAAATATAGTAGAGTTTGAAATTTGGAATACTAATACTAATATAAAAATATATGGTGTTATATAGCTTTATTTAATCTAAATCTTAAAATCTTTTATATAAAATCAAGGACATATTCGTCTTCACATGAAAAGGGAAAAAATACTTAAGTTATATGTATTTTTATATAGATTGTTATTATTGTTATTGTTATATGAAGTTATATATAAGTCTTATACATAACATATAATTTAACACAAATTCTAACTTGTTTAATTATTTTAGTCAAATAAATTAAAGTAGAGTTTAACTTTATCTGCCATACTAATACTAATACTAATATAAAAATATAATACTATTTTATTTAATGTAAATCTAGTTTAAATTTTTGTTTAATTATTTTAGTAATTTAGAGTAGAGTTTTAATTTATTTGGAATATATACTAATACTAATATAAAAATATATGGAGTTACTGTTTTATTTAATATAAATCTTAAAATCTTTTGTATAAAATCAAAGAATATATTTATCTCCACAAAAAAAAAAAGAAAAAAAATTAACTTAAAGTTATTCGTATTTTCATATATAGTATAGATTATAGATTAATTGTCTTTATGTAGGCCACGGAGAAAGGAGCGGAGAAATGGAAGAACTGGGGAGGGCAATGATAAGACATTGCTATGGTCTACCATTAGCTATAGTATCTCTAGGACTACTTCTGAGGAGCAAACAGCTGCAGGACTTGGATTCTTGGAAGATGACTCTTGAGGATGTGGAAAGATTAGGCTTAATGAGGATAATTACCGGCTTACAAGAGTCCTTAGCAATAAGTTACTATGACCTGCCTTCCGATCAGTTGAAGTTATGTTTTCGTTATTTGGGCAGCCTACCCAATGGTTATGAAATTGAAGTCGATAAACTATTTCAGTTATGGATGGCTGAGAGTATGATTTCCACGGAGCATGGTAACAAAGAAGAAACAATGATAGATGTTGCAGAACGATATCTGAGAGAATTTGAAGAAAGGTGCACAGTTCAAGTTCAAGTTCAAGTTGATGAATCCACTGGACGGGTCAAATCTTGCCGTCTTCATCAACATTTTCGAGAACTATGCTTGCGCATGGAAATTTGAAGAAGGTTTTCTCCGAGTCATTGATCTTCAATCAGGTAGACTAAATTATTCTTCCAGCTGGGTTACCTTATTTTCTACCGAAGTAAAAAGGCTTTCCATATACTTGGGTGACCTTGTGGATCTAGATAACTATGTTCCTCCTAGACACAGGGAAGCTCGGCATCTTCTTAAGGTATCGTTCTTCCTCCAAAACTACTTTCCCAGATCAAGAATATCACGCATAGTCGAATCTCATCTTAGCGACTTCAAACTGGTGAGAATTTTAGATCTAGGAGGTTTGATATTCACCAAGTTAGATAAAGCTATAGGGAAGTTGATACACTTAAAGTACCTTGGCTTGAGATATACTGTATTCCATAAACTGCCATCCACCATCGGAAACATGCTTAACTTGCAAACACTTGATTTATGGGACGACAAAACTCAATATGCAGGCATATTCGTACCGAATGTATTGGGGAAGTTGAAGAGATTGAAGTATCTATATCTCCGTAGTCCTGTGAGGTCTAATGAACAGAAAATGCGATTGTATCAGCTGAGCCAGTTGGAGATATTAGAAAATTTTGATTCAGAGGCATTTGAGGTGGAAGATCTCTTCAAGTTGACAAATCTTAGGAAATTTGGAGCAAAAATCAGCAGGAAATCTTACTTGAAGACGATAACAAGATACCTCCTAAGTGCTTCTTCAAGTCAGCTAAAGCACTTTACACTTTCTATAAAGTATTGTGATCTTTACTCAGAAGAAGGGCTAGATCTTCTGACAAAAGTGTTTGTTTGTCCCAGACTTGATGAACTCAGTTTAAATGGGCGTACAGGCATGTTACCAGAGTACAGCAAAAATTTCTCAGCATGCCTTGGCAAGCTCACATTGGAGAGTTGTGAACTTAAGGACGACCCTATGCCAACATTAGAAAAGCTTCCAAACTTAAGAAGCCTCTATCTGAAGTGGAATGCGTTTGTTGGGAAAGAAATTGTTTGTTCTCAAACGGGCTTCCCTCAACTCAGAATTCTTAAGTTCTGGCGCATTCGGATGTTAACAAACTGGAGTGTGGAGAAAGGAGCAATGGGCAATGGGCAAGCTTTCTTCTTTAGATATTGGTTCTTGTCCTGATTTGAAGATGCTCCCGGATGGATTACAATTTGTCACAACCCTCCAGCAACTGGTGATCAGATGGATGCCTCAATCATTCACCAACAGACTTCGAGTACTGGAATATGGAATTGATGGAGACGATTTTTACAAGGTCGCACATGTGCTTTGCATCAAAATAATCCATTATGATGGAAGAGAAGAAGTTGGTATGAACTCATTCATTTTACAAGCTTTCTATTAGGCCTACTATATATATATATATTTTGGTGTATGCATGCATCGTTAAACTGATGCTGTGGGACGATAATTTATTGAGTTTCTACTAAAGCATTGGTTTAATTCCTCTGTTTCAGTTTCTTCTTCTTCTTCTTCAAATATGGTACCCAAAAAATTGGATCCCATAGGCAAAAAGACAACAAAGGCTGAGCGAATGGTGAAGCAGCATGCTAGTCCTAATGTAGGGGTGGTTATTAGGGAGCCTACATTTTCGAGCTCGAGTACAACTACACTGAGCAACATAAAGCAGGAATACGTCCTGAATGGCAATGCTCCGATTACAGAGGCCTCCAGCGAGTCATCAGAAGATGACGAGTGAGAACTATGAGAATGTGCCCCATTCATAATTCTATTTTGAAATTTGTGTCGACTACGTACTTAATTCTCTTGTTAAGACTTCCCTATTTATAACTATTTTACTTTAAAATCTTTGACGCTTTTACGTGTTTTCACGACCAGTAATTTCCGTTGTACAAGGCTAATCATTGATGTACCATATATTAAACCTTGAATTGTACTCCCTCCGTCCCAAATTGCTAGTCACTCTTTCCCTTTCTGGATATCCCAAAATAAATGTCCACTTTCCATAAAAGGTAAATACATACCTATTTTGCCCTTTTGTACTTTCACTTTTCAAGTAAAAGTTTTAAATAAAATAAAGGGTAAAAAGGGAAAGTCCATGCAAATTAAGCCAAAAAATGTAATGATGATGTTGAGTCTTTAATAAGTTGGGTTCCCCAAAAGGGACCAGCAATTTGGGACGGAGGGAGTATTTTCATGTTAATTGTTTTGTTACAAAAAAAAAATGTCTAAGAAATTGTTGTCACTGCATGTTTCCTTAATTATTGTAGTCCATTGTGACCCTCGATTATGTTCTACAACATTGTCATCACAGCAACTGACTTCAAAAGTTATCATAACAAAATCACAAAAAAATGGCTTGTTACCTTCTTTTGGTTTATGACTAATTAATTCAAGTTTATTACTTCCTAAATATTTCTTACTAATTCAGATGTCCTTTTAAATCATAATAGTGCATCAAATCAGCCCAAAAATAACAAATGGATTAAATGTTGCTGGTCTATTTCAAAATCAAATAATCATAAATTTCTTAAGTATCCGTGAAAATGTGTATCCACGGCTTATCCGTCTCTTATATTCAAACTTGCACCATCCGGTTCTTGATAATGGTCGTCCTAACAAGGCCCGCCTTGTTACATTATTAAATGATCAACGGATTAGCTTCAACAAAGCCGAACTAGCCGAAATCTTTGGGTTCCCCGCCGACAATGTAACGGAAGTGCCTTCCAACTTTAGGAACCTTCTTGGTTTTGAGAAAAATGCTACCAAGGGCATTCTACTCAAGTGTAGATTTCGTAATACGGAAAATGAGATAAAGGCCTCTATGCTCAAACTCAATGCCCGACCCATACATTCAATTCTTGGATATTCGATCATTCCAAGGCGTGGTATAGCCGTGTATCGCTCAATGCTTTGGAGTTGTTCTTGGTATGGGCTATCGTAATGGGATACAAATTGGATTTTGCTAGCCTAATGTTTCATCATCTCCTTGAGATCACCAATCGTAAGAGGCAATGTTTGGTCCATGGAATGGCACTCACTCAATTGTTCAAGTTCTACAATATCCGTCTCGAAGATGAGGTCGATGTTATCATACCCACAAGTGAGGAGACCTATAGCGCCAAGGTGATTCGTTTGATGAAATATGGCTTAGTACATGGTGAATGGACAGCAAATGATCGTCGAGATAGAAATGACAGTGGTGATGAGGGTAATGATTCATCCCTATCCGAAGAAATGGGTGAAAAAGAAGAAGAAGGTTCCGAGATCCCTCAACAAGACACTACATCACAAGGCCCTACTCAATCCTCAAATGTCGCTTTGCTTCATGCCATTCAAGGGCTATCGGGTCAAGTTTAAGCTCTTTCGACCAACATGACCAACTGCTTCAATCGCATTGAGGATCGACAAAGAGCTCATGAAGAAGCCTTTCTTCGCTATCATCCGAAGCATGTATTTCCGGTTTGGTATCCTTATTAGATTGACCAAGGTTGGGGGCAATGGCTACAAGACCCTCAAGACCCACAAGAGTAAGCGTTGGGTTCTCTCCTTTTTGTTGATAACAAAGGGGGAGAAATATGTGTGTTAGAGTGTTTGGTACACACTCCTTTTATTTTATGCTATTTTCATTAAAGAACATCTTTTCTCTTTAGTATCTTTTATTGTTTTTGAATTCTTATTATGGTTTGGTTTTTGTTATGCGTGGTTGAACTTACAATGTTATTACTAAGTTATTTCATCGTAATAGTTTGAATTAATGTTATGCATACGTATTATATTCAACCCTATACATAGTTTGAGGGGGAACTTCCCCTTTATGATTTCAACTTATGCTTTTAATTGGTAACACACATTAATCGATTGTCATCATCAAAAAGGGGGAAATGTGTTGACCTAATAGTCATTAATCTTATTTTAATAATAACAATAACATTAATCATGTGTATTTAACTAAATTGTTGTTTTAAGTAATAGCCACAAACATCGTTTTAACACGTGGACAAAAACTGTCAAACCGGAACCAAGATCACTTTTCCACATGAGTACTTATCTCACAACACACTTCAACTTGATTAAAGCTCATTCACCATTGCAAATCAATTAGGATCAAAGACCAAGACAAGTGAAGAATTAAAGAAACTTGCAAAAGGACTTTAAAGACTCATTTATTATATAGTTGAGTAAGATCCTTAGAATTCATGTAAAGTTTCCTTTTTGATCATCAAATGGCTCATATTATGTTTTAACATTATTAGATTGATCAGATCAAAGTTTGAAGAGAAACTCTTTCAAAAACCTTCTTTTGGAGAAAAAACGTTTTTGAAATAAATTCGTATTAATTTCTAACGACCTCATTTTCGAGCTCTTTACATTATAGAAGTCTTAGAAACTTATATTTAACAATCTCCAAGCTTCTAAATTAATTTTTGAGCTAATTCGCAAAAGTGTGAAAAATGAATTTTTTTGTCATTCTGGCAGCAGACCAGTAAGGACCATCAGTCGACTGATGGCTACTCAGTCGACTGATGAGCTTTGCTCAGTCGACTGATGGCCCAGAAACTAGCCGTTGGATTTGTGATTTTTTATCATTTTTGGTACCAAACTTCTACCAACTCCCTCCAAACGGCTATATGTTGTCCTAAACTATATATACACCATCTAAGACATATTTAAACTCTCTTGAATCATTCCTACACTATTATCTTTATCTACATTCAATATTCAAATATTCAAGAATATTGCTTTGATCAATCATCTTTATTTTGAACTAGAAATTGTTGATCAAATTTGATATCTTTTAGTGTGAGTTTCATTTGTAATTCCTCATACACTTAAGAGCTATTTTACATTGGTGTTAGCCACCAAAAAATTATTTAAATCATATTTATGAGAGGTGTATCTCATAGAATAGCAATAGTGAATTCTTGTGTGAATATTGAGAGTGATTCAATACTTGTAAGAGTGTGTAAGAAGAATACACTTGTAAATGTTTGATCTTCACCCGGAAGAAGATCGGTTATAGTAGAAATTCTCAGGGAACTAACCAAGCGCGGAAGTAGGGGCTAACAAGTAGAACCATGTGGACAAAAAGTCTTCGACTTCTATCGGTTTAATCTTTCTATCTCTTACTCTAATATATTGTGCTACTTATTCATTGATTGCTTTATTGTTATAGACATTAAACAATTTTAAATCTATTTTAAAAATCCGATTAAGATTTAAAAACCCTATTCACCCCTCCTCTAGGGTATTTTTCGACCTACAAGATCGACCTTATACATCTGAATGAATAAGCATACACGAAACTAAATTTTATTTATTGAAGGTTTAAAGGACGTATGATGACTTTTATCCAATTCACATGTCTCACAATGAAAAATATAACAATCAACTTTATTGAATAATTGGGAAAATAGTTTCTTTATGTAGCCAAACGATGCATGACCTAACCGACAGTGCCACAACTAAAGTTCATCGGCAATCTACTTCCCAGAAGTACTAGTGTTCAAGGCTTGATGTAAGCGATCTGTACTCTTCAACTCTAGGCCCTAGTAGTACAATTTTTCGCACTTAAAGTCATAACCAATCATCCGTTTAGTCTAAATATCCTTACAAACATAGTAAGAAGGCTAAAAAATAATAATACAATGTAAAGCAATAATTAGTTGAGCAATAAACAATATATTATAATATAAGGACGCTACTACTAGGACATATTTTAGGTTCCGGGTGTCTGATAGAGTGATTAATCCTTTTTTCACAACGAAAATTGGGGCATTAGCGATAAATACGAAGGTCTGAGATGATGAGATAAGATGAGTAACTATTTTTGAATCAGATGTCATATGATCAGTGGTACCATAATCAACTACCTATATATTATATTCAAAGCAGAGACATAATGTAAAGCCTTAATAAATGTGACTGTGGCGGTGAGTAGTCCTGAGGCCTTTTTGTTATCTCTTTCTATTGTTTGACTCATCCGGTGATTATGAGAATCCTTCCACCAATTCGGATATCCGATGAATTCATAATAACCCTTTTTCGAGTGTCCTGTTAGCCTATAAGCAGAACAAGATAGGTATTTAAAAGTCGAACCCCGAGCCATAGAGTGGGATTCATTTGTTCGGTTCCAAGAGCCGGTTCATTTCTCCGAATTTTGCTAATTAGAAGCTTGATTATAGGTTGCCATAATGGTTGTATCTGTCTCAGTGGTCATTGTTTGGCATCGAAGAGTTTCTCGTTAGACCATATCATATACCTCGTTTAATTCAGGGATATGATCTTTCCGTAAACTCTCACCCCAAATCTGTTCAAGTTCATTATCCAACCCGGTAAGAAAAATATGAACTCTCAAGCATTGAATTGATTTCCTGTAGGACTCTACATCATTAGGGCTTTCCATAACTACTTTATCATGATGATCCAATTTGCTAAATATCTTTGTCAGCTCCCCATAATACTCATATAGTGAGCGTCCACCCTGTTTAGCAGTGAAGGCTCATTGGTTCAAAGTAAAAAACTTGTAATTCATCAACTCCGTCATAAAATGCCGTAGAAAGTGATTTTCAAATTTCATGCATCGTTGGATATGAATGTACTATTTCATAATTTTTGTTTTCATAGACATTTAGAGCCAGCGTTTCACTCTTTGATTATCGGGGTAACACTTATTAAATTATGGTATGCCTTCTTTTAGAATTGAGGAAGAGCCTTGAATGAATGCGAATTTATGTTTGTCCGCAATATGCATCTCTATTAGTTGAGACCATATATTATATACGTTTCATCCAGTAGAATGCCGATGTTTAATGAGGAGCCCTCAGTCTGAATAATGAGGGGGGAATCATTTGTTAATGGTTTAGTTATGTTTGTGGGGTCAAAAGCCATTGGAGAGTTGTAATACTAGAAGATTAAGATAAAATCTAAAAATTATGAGGCCGTGGTTGTGTTCAAAAGGCTAAAAAGTTAGGAATTGGTCTGGTCCCCCAAAAAACGTGTTAAAAAATAAGTGAACATGATGGTTTAAAGTGCAAAGGACCGGTCTAGTTGAACCGGCTAGGGTTTCTGGTCAACGGTCAACGATCAACTATGGTGACGTGGCAGTGACGTGTCTGTGTGGCATAGCAGGTGGTGAGTGGGTTAATGGCTACAGAATCTGGTGTTTTGTATGTGGCGTGTGGGAACGCATGGAGCGTCGGAATTAGATGATTCAAACGGTTTTGGAATCGTCTCTTCAAAACGAACAATATGATGTAAGATTTGGTTTGGTAAGGTGTTGGTACTAGACGAACAAAGGCCCAGAAGTTTTTGGGGTGAAGCTCGATATGCAATTCTAGTGATGGTGTGGGTTTTGTGAGAACTAAGTGTTGATGATGATGCTAGTGGCTGCATCGTTATGTGGTGAGGATGGCTGAGGTTTGTGGCTAGGGTGTCCCTCTCCCTCCAATACCATGTTGACATATGAAAAGAGAGAGAAATATATGAGAGAGATTTTTATAGATGAATTATGAAAGAATTCAATGTCCCTTATATAGGGATAAAAGAAGCCACAATATACTCCATGATTCAAGCCACAATATATCCTATGATTCTAGAAATCATGGAAAGGTCAACTATACCATATCTACCATCTCTATACATGTTGACATTTATTCTAATAATGCATGTAAAGAGAGGGAAAAGGGGTTTTGAGTTTAGATGAGTTTAGGTCGGCAGAGGCAGCGATGGTTCAACATAATGGAAGCCTTATAGAGCTTCATTTGAAGCATTAATCAAAAAATTTAAAGAAGATGATGAAGTAAACAAACACACAAGAGATAAAGAAAGAAAAATTAATTGAGTTTTTTTAGAGAGAGAAAACTAGGGCGTTTAATTTCAACTTATGATTTTACTTTTGATCTGTAGACACCCCGATCCGTGACCCCCGCAAGAACCCTAACGACCTTCAAGAACTATTGTTTTTGGGCCCGGGACCCACCCGAGCACTCGAAACTACCCCGAAAGGGTTTGTTGGCCGACAAACCTATTTTTTAAGAGAGATTGTCGCACGACATATCACATTGTCGTGCGACAATCACTGATATGTCGCGCGACAATCCTACTATGTCACGCGACAATCCCTCCTGACACCAGACCATCCACTCTCTGACACATCAGTCTGTCAGAAACATCACTTCAGCCGTTTGTCGTGCGACATTGGACACATTGTCGCGCGACATATGCCCTTTTTGGAGAAGTGTCACGCGACAATCTTCCCCGAGCAGTATAAATAGGCCAACACCCCCAAGGGTTTAAGGGAGGAATTTTGGGATTGAAGGATTCTAAGCTTAAAAATCTGACTTTCTAGTTTTTCGTCAAGCATTCTCTATTATCGTCTTATTTCTGAAGAATTCCCAAATCTATTCCTGACACTCGACGTGTCCCGTCTTTGGAATCGAATTCTCGGAAATATCTGAAGAAGGAAAAGATCATTATCACCGAAAATCTCTCCGCCGGATTATATTTTCTTTCTTATTATTATTCTCGTCGGGAAGGTAAAGAAAGTCTCTTCTAGTATTCAACATTAAATATCTGTGTACTTGTTTCACTTATGTTGTTTTGTCCACATTTTATTTGAATAAACTTATTGCCAAGTTACAAATAGTCTATCGTTTTCAAAACAAAAAACCCTGATAAAATCATTTGCAAAGCCAGAAGAGTAAGTACATACCACCCGGATAAATTCCTATTTTCAAAACTCGGACCGGTAAAACCTACTTAGGAATAAAAAACCCGATATATCCTATCTGTTTCATAGATTGTGATACATCCGGTAGAACTCTCCTCAAGAGTTCCAATTCCATATTAAATTAGTTCCACTATAAGATCCAAACTTTCTCCAAAACAAGGCAAAAACTCGAGAAAACCGGCATTATCCGAGAAATAATACGGGAAACTCCATCTCTAAAGAAAACAACTTTTGTCACTTGTATTTGCATTTCTCAAAACTCAACATCGGATCTTGGAACATAAAGGTTCTTCATCCTTTTTCCCGTTTTCTCAAATTAGGGTTTTCATTTAGAAAGTAGTAGACTGTCAGTAAAAGCATCCAAGTTTTTCAACATAAAATAAACATATAAAAGACCACTAGAGACCGAAAGGGCGGAATGGCTGCTTAAATACCTTCCCAAACCGTAATATAGTTTTCGAACCCTATAGAATCCTGGTTTCGTAGACAAACGTGTAAAGAAAGGCTTAAATGTAGCCTTTCCTCTTACACAACCATTTTGTCTGTTTCCTCGTAAAACGTACTGGCGACTCTGAATGAACCCCTTTGTATCTAGAAATAGAACATAGGGACACTTGATATGAATCAACCAGAGGCACTCCAGCAAATGGAGCGACGGAATCCGTTCCGACATTTCAGACGCCCAACCGAACGGGGATGAGACCGGGGGGTCGCATTTGCGGATTCTCACAGTGGCGACTCTGCTAGGGACTACTAGAAAACTAGACTCTTATATGTGGACTTTTGTTTATCTGTTGAATACTTGCTTTTACTGCTTTCCCTACTTATGTTAATTGATTGAGAAGAAACATTTTTTCTAAAAATTGGAGTTTTTCAAAATACGTAATCAAGATAAATGATATTTGTGAAACCAAACTTTCGAACTTTACACGCACTTTCACAAAATCATGCATTGGTCCTACGAGTGTGAATTTACCCCAAACCCTCGGAAGTATTATAAGTGAGTAGGGAGTTGGCTTGCTTGGGCCAACATAAACCGAAAGCATTTACTTCCACTCTCCTTGGCCAAGTACGCCCCCGAGGTATATCGAGTGACGAGAACACTCACGTACCCGGGAAGTATATCAAAAGGCTCTTGCACGTACCCGCCCCTGGGGTATATCGCAAGGTCTTGCCAAATAGGAGAGAGCCTGAAGCCTTAACCGTTCGTACACCTACGCTGCATATAAGATCGAGTCGAGTTAAAACACTTGTCAAACAGCCATAGGGGATGTACCACCTTACGGCTTACTTTTCGACACCCTTTTAAAATTCGAGGCTCTTCTCGGAAATTTTTAGTGGTTATTTTGGCAAAAATCGAGTCGCATCACAGTCTTTCTTCATATTCGCCACGTGGTTTCATCTACAATCGTGAAGCGACGACAGACTGGAAGGTTGGGCCGGTTGAGATCGCACCGGGAGACTAGTGAGACCAAGCACACCTGAAATGACCGATGAACGCGAGAACCGAGAGACAGATCAGAGCCTAGCCGAGGCGTCTGCACCTCAGCCGACTTTAGCCGAGATACACCGTTTATTAATGAGTGTCAGCACGAATCTAGCGAGCCTCACAAACAAGCAACAGAATACCCGAGTCCGAGTAGAAGAGTTGTCAGCCGTACGGACCGCACCACCGGGGTTTGAACGACTACCACCGAATCGAGATCAAGGGCAGTCATCGCAAGTGCTCCCCCTGGTTCCAGGAGCCAATCCTCCCCAAACGGGCCCCGTCATGGCCGGTCCCGTTCAAACCGATCCTAACAATTAGAACCAATGGGCCCCGGATTCAGGCCCCACTTACCAACAACAAGAGCCACCCATCATCTGGCCACAACCTCAGCAAGGCCTCGATCCCCAATACCAACCATGGCCACAAGTCCCCGCAAGACTTATTCCACTACCGGCCCCAGTAGCCCCTCCCAATGAATACCCAGACATCAACCGACTCCCGACAGTGTATGCGGAATCGGTTATAGCTCGAGAACAGTCCGACGAGGTGTCAAGAGAGAGCAAAAAGATGAAGAAACTGAAAGAGCAGATGAAGGTTCTGCAAAGAGGGATTTCTTTGATAAAAGGGGCAGACGAAATCACAGACATGAACGCCTTCTCCCTCTACCCAGAAGCCAGACTACCTCAGGGATTCAAGCTCCCTTCCATCACCAAATTCACAAGGACCACACCCCCCAAAACCCATCTTCAATCCTACATCAAATCCATGCAAGTGTCCGGCTGTGGAGAGCCGGAGCTGGCTCAAGCCTTTCACATGACTCTCACGGGGGCCGCCCTGAGATGGTTTTTTGATCTGGAAAGACACCACACAAAAACTTGGGGGGATATCGTCAAGGAGTTCATGACCAAGTACGGGTCCAACGAGAATTTGGAAATTACCCGTAAACACCTGGAAATGGCCAAGCAAGGCGAGAAAGAGAGCTTCAGCGATTTTGTCACCCGCTGGAGAGAAATGGCCTCCCAAATGTCCAAGCGGCCCGATGAAGAAGAGCAGTTGGATATCATACAGAAGAATTTTACTCCAGCCATATTGAACTGCATGGGAAAGCATGTATTCCTACACTTCAGAGCCCTGTTGAGTATGGGGTCATAAGTAGAGGAAGAATTGGCCAAAAAGGCAGAAACGGATACCAAGAAAGCCTCTTACACCGGGAGAAAGACGGCCACTCCAGCCGTAAACTAACTAAGCTCATACCCGTATCAACAAAACCCATTTCAACAGTCACAACAAGTCCCTCCAATGAGTTGGCCTGTGCAAGGAGACTCTTCGAGCACCGAGGCCAAGAAAAGGAGAAATTTCTGCACCCTTCCCACTACCCTGGTCAAAAGCCTGGAATTACTCCAAAAGGCCGGACTGATCACTCCACTCAACCCACGCCCCCCACCAAACCCTATTCCCAGCACCTGGAGAATGAATGAGAACTGTGCATACCATTAAGCAGCGGGCCATGACACGGAACGCTGCTTGGCTCTTCGTCATCGTATCCAGGACCTTATTGAAGCCGGAACCATCCCCGCACCTGGCGGACCCAATGTTACCAACAACCCCCTTCCCAATCATACTCCACCGACGGGAATTAACGCCTTGACCACTGATGAAGAAGGCTTTGACCCCGTAGGACTCATTCGGGATGACCCAGCCTATAAGGCGCCCGTTATGCTACCGGCAAAAGCACAAGTTGCCCCAGGCCTCAATCCGATAATCGATCAATGGATGGCCAAGATGAACTTCCTACATGGGCAGGGTTTAGGAAGGACAAATCAGGGGATCTCGCAACCACTCATAATCAAAACCAATCCCGAAAAATCTGGGATAGGATGGACCCAAGAGAAGAAGGGACAGCCGTGGAAACCACGAGGCCCCCCTAAGGAGACAATCTATATGACATAAACCTCCCCTAGGACTTTCAGTTGGTCGGAAGAGCCAGAGACATCAGAAATCTCAGAAGGATCAGCATCCCTTTGGATACAACAGATTACCCGCTCAGGAAGGGTATACCAGCCACCACTGATGGAGGCCGAGAAAACACCACCTCCTAAGGAAATAGGAGAAGACCGGGTACTGGAACAATTAAAGAAAACGCAGGCACACATCACCATTTGGGGCCTCTTGGTTGCCTCTAAACCTCACAGAACCGCCTTCATTAAACTCCTAGACGAGGCCGTCATATCACCCGATTCCACGCCAGAACAACTGCCAAACATGATTGGGTCACTCACAATCCAAACAAGTCTGTCATTCTCAGATGAAGACTTATCTCCATTGGGAAGGAAACACAGCCTGGCCCTCCATATCACTGTCCGAACCCGATAAAAAATCTTGCCGCAAGTCCTCATCGACAACGGGTCAACCATAAACGTTTGCCCCCTGAAAATCGCCAGATGCTTGGGTATCTTGGATTCAGAGCTTTCTCCCTCAGCCGTAACCGTCAGGGCCTATGACAACACCAGGAGAGCCGTTTTGGGTTCTCTGAAGCTCGATCTCATGGTCGGACATGGAAACTTTCCAGCCGACTTTCAAATCATAGACATTCCCTCCAGTTTTAACCTACTGTTGGGAAGGGCATGGCTACACGACATAGGAGCACTCCCCTCTTCCTTACACCAAAAGATCAAGATACCATTTGAATGGAACATAATCACCGTCCAAGGAGATCCTGAAAGGACCTTGGCAGATCTGGAGTTACCTATTTTGGGCATCGGGAGTCAGAGTATATAACTGGGAGGCTTTTCCTACGCGCCTCAAGTGCAAACTCTCAGCACCCAGATAATCGAGTATCTTCCCCCTGACAATATCCCCGGTCTCAGCACCAAGATCACAAATATGTTAAGAATGATGAAATACTTACCTGGAGCCAGTCTGGGAATGGGACAGCCAGGACTACTTCAAGCCTTGGAACCAATAACGAGGTACGAAAGGGAAGGCTTGGGGTACCAACACACTGAAGAAGACAATCAAGAAAAAAAGGGTCGAGGGCATCAGTATCCGAGTTTCAGCTCTCTGAACGGGTTTTTTGTCAAAGAAGGAGAGGACTTCCCCTTTTGCGGCTTTCAAGAGCCTTGGAGAAACAGCGACGGAGAGAACCTTCCGGGATGGGAAATCTTCTATGAAGAGGACCTATATATCAAGAAAAACATCGTACACAGTTTCTCTACCAAATTAACAATCGGGCCGAAGGAAGAAAATGAAGACAAGAAAGATGAGGAGGAAGAAATGATCGGAGATCTCTTCGACATCATGGCTCTAGGGGATAACGAGCCAAAAGACGACCCTGTACACTGGATATACACTGATCCAGACTACCAAGGAGAAAGGGGAAGGAGTGAAATTGTAAGGGTGAGAGGTAAGAGTAAGGGTAAGGCTAGGGAAGAGTCACTCCTAGATTTACTTTTTAAACTTGTACCTGTAAACACTATCATCAATGAAGAAAACTCTATTTTGCGTTATCCTGTTATTTTTAATTCTGTAATTGCTTATATGGAGTTGGAAAGATTGAACGAACACCCTGAACGGGAGGAGCAGCGTATACAGAGCGAGGAAGGAGACACCCTTGTAATTAACCTCGAGACAGAAGAGGAAAGAAGAGAGGTCCGCTTTGGGGCAAGCTTAAGTGAGACAGAAAGAGAGGAATTCACACAAACTCTGAAAGAGTATGTGGATGTCTTCGCCTGGTGTTATGCGGATATGCCAGGTTTGAACAGTTAGATAGTCATGCACGAGATACACACCAAGCCAGAATTTAGGCCCGTCAAACAGAAGTTGAGAAAACTTACGCCAGAATGGTCCTTGAAAGTGAAAGAAGAAATGATGAAACAATTAAGTGTGGGTTTCTTACGGGTGATCGAGTGCCCTTCGTGGTTAGCCAACATTGTGCCCGTTCCAAAAACAAATGGGAAAGTCCGCATGTGTGTGGATTAGCGAGATCTTAACAAAGCTTGCCCAAAAGATGATTTTTCATTACCCAACATCAACTTGATAGTGGATAATACCGCTAACCATGCCCTGAAATCCTTTGTAGATGGTTTTACCGGGTATAATCAGATCAAGCTGCACCCGAATCACCAAGAGAAAACTGCATTCATCACGCCATGGGGAACATACTGCTACACCGTTATGCCATTCGGGTTGAAGAATGCCGGAGCAACATATCAAAGGGCAACAACAGTTATCTTTCACGACATGATTCACAAAGAGGTAGAGGTATATGTGGACGACATGATAATCAAGTCAAAAGAGAGGGAAGGCCATGTATCAGCCTTACGAACTTTCTTTGATCGCCTCCACCAGTACCAGATGAGACTCAATCCGCAGAAATGTATGTTCGGGGTAACCAAGGGAAAACTCTTGGGCTATGTCGTCAGTAAAAAGGGAATCGAGGTAGACCCTGCCAAAGTTCAAGCTATCCGAGATATGCCCGAACCCCGTACCGAGAAAGAAGTTCGAGGATTCTTGGGTAATTTACAATACATTAGCAGGTTCATCTCTCAGCTTACTCAAACTTGCAAACCCATCTTCAAACTCCTGATGAAGTCTTCACCAGGAGAATGGGACGATTAGTGCCAAGAAGATTTTGATAAGATAAAGGACTACCTCTCCAGCCCCCCAGTGTTAGCCCCACCACAAACCGGACTACCACTAATTTTGTACCTAACCGTCACTGATTCAGCCGCGGGAGCCATGCTAGCCCAACACCTGACCGATACCCGGAAAGAGCAGGCCATCTATTACATCAGCAAGAAGCAGTCCCCGTTTGAGATAAACTACACACCATTGGAGAAATCATGCACTGCTCTTGTCTGGGTAACACAGAAACTACGGCACTACATGCTAGTTTTCTCAGTCATCCTGGCACCATGAATTGATCCGTTGAAATACCTCTTCGAGA
This sequence comes from Lonicera japonica, assembly GCA_021464415.1. NCBI lineage: Eukaryota > Viridiplantae > Streptophyta > Magnoliopsida > Dipsacales > Caprifoliaceae > Lonicera > Lonicera japonica. The sequence goes on along the minus strand of CM038468.1, from coordinate 43,684,416 downwards.
AATCGGCCCTCTCGAACCGAATGGCAAAATGGTTATTTCTACTCTCCGAATTCGACATCACCTACATGACCCAGAAGGCAGTCAAAGGCAAGATCATAGCTGATTACCTGGCCCACAATCCAATATTGGGAGATATGCTAGAAGAAACCGAGTTTCCGGACGAAACCATCATGAATGTCGAGATCGATGAAGAATGGAAATTGTACTTTGACGGGGCCGCCAATCGAAACAGAAACGGGATAGGCATCCTGTTAGTCTCTCCGGACCAAACTCACTCCCCAGTATCGTATCGTCTGGATTTTTTCTGCACCAACAACATGGCTGAATATGAAGCCTGCATACTCGGGTTAGAGATCGCTCTTCAAAGGGGTATAAAGAGAATATAGGTATACGGAGATTCAGCAGTAGTGGTCTACTAAGTTCTGAAGGAATGGAAGATCAGAGATGAGAAATTAGTCCCTTACCTCGCCCGACTGGAGGATGTCGCAGGAAAGTTCGAGCATGCGGAGTTTTACTATGTTCCCAGGTCCCAAAACAGTTTTGCTGACGCACTAGCAACCCTGGCATCTATGATCGATATCCCGGAGGAAATGGAAGAAATAACTCTTACAGTGCAAAAGAAATCAGGACCAGCACACTGCATGGCCTTGGAGGTAGAGAATGAAGAGGGAGGAGGCTCGACCACTTGGTTTTATGACATCTGGAACCTGCTGAAGAACCATCAATATCCCGAGAAAACAGACAAGAAAACGAGGGTCGCACTCAGAAGATTAGCATCAGGGTTCATACTTTGTGCCGGAAGATTGTATAAGAGGATCTACGACGGGACTCATCTTCAATGTCTCACCGAAGAAGAATCAGTCAGAATGATGGATCAGTTACATGGGGGCGATTGCGGACCTCATATGAGCGGACATACACTTGCCCGCAAAATCATCAGACAAGGTTATTTCTGGTCTACCCTGCAAACTGACTGCGCTAACCACGTACGCCGTTGTCACAAGTGCCAAATTTATGCTAAATCCCAGAAGCTTCCTCCAAAAGAGTTATACAAAATGACTACTCCCTTGCCTTTCGCAACCTGGGGAATCGACGTCATTGGGAAGATCTCGCCCAAAGCCAGCAACGGCCATGAATTCATACTAGTAGCCATCGACTACTTCACCAAATGGGTAGAAGCCGAGTCTTTCCAGACCCTTGACGCCAAGAAAGTTGCCCGATTCATCAAAAGGAATATTGTCTGCCGGTATGGGGTCCCACACGAGATCATCTCGGATAACGGCACCCATTTCGAAGGAGAAGCTAATACAGTCATGAAAGAATACGGTATTACCCGACACAGGTCTTCGCCATACAGGCCACAAACCATTGGGGCAGTTGAAGCCGCTAACAAAAATCTGAAGAATATCCTAAGTAAGATGACCGACACCTGCCGGGACTGGTCGGAGAAATTACCATATGCATTGTGGGGATACCGCACCACCGAGAGGGTCTCCACCGGGGCAACCCCGTTTTCTCTTACATACGGGATGGAAGCAGTCCTCCCTGTTGAGTTAGAAGTCCCCTCCCTCAGGGTAATGCTAGAGAATCAAGTCAATGAACTAGAGTGGGTCCAGGCACGTTATAATGAGCTAGCCCTACTGGATGAAAAGAGATTGAAAGCCGCGTACCACCATCAAGGGTATCAGAAGAGAATCGCTCGAGCATTTAACCAGAAAGTGAGGACTCGGGGTATCAATGAGAACAATATCGTATTGAAAGAAATTCGAGAGCCAGCCAGAGATCCGAGGGGTAAGTTCGGGTAGAAGTGGACAGGGCCGTATATCGTCAAAGAAATCGATACAGGGGGCGCCGCTATACTCGCTGATTTGGATGGACAGTTACTGCATTCTCCGGTCAACATGGATCGACTGAAGAAGTATTATCAATAGATGTAACGTGTATAAATAAGAACTACGTAAACCTGAGCCCCAACTCAAAACTTTTGTTCTTTGTAAAAATCAAAAAGAGGGAACGTAGGCAACCTGAGAAGTGACTTCAGGCCCGGTTTAAACTTTGTAAAGAAATTTATTTTCCATAAACAGTCCTTCATATATTATTAAAGCAGTGGTTCAGAACACCGAAGGTTACAAAGGATATACAACAATACAGAAGAAACTAATCCCTAGGGGTTGGCCACACTGGGTCCTCAGTAGCCAAATCGATTCGAGCCTCGTCCAAAATCTGGTACGCAAGAATAATGTTATCATCAATGACCTCAGTATCCATGAATCGGAACCACTCCATTTGAAGGGAGTCTTCAATCAGTTCTCCTTCCAGAGATTGCCAGCAAGAGCGGATAATATCAGCCCGGAGGGGCCGGGTAATACCGAAACGGGCATAGTTGAACTGACGAGTCAGTCGAGCACGCCACATCCTCTCTACTGATAAAGAAACATGCGGGGTCACAAATTTAGACTAAGAGAAGAAGTTGTTCAAACGAAAGGGAACCTCCTGAGGAACGTTAAACTGCCGAAAAAGACGCCCTGGGAAATAAAAAGAGGAAAACCAAAGCCCACGAAGCCGGACATAGTTCTGACCACCTGTACTAAGCACCATCTCCCTCAGCTTCCACCAAAGAATGTTCCACCGAATAGCCCGAAAGTTCTCCGAAAACCACACCGTCCAATCAGAGGAAGACATGGTCAAAGCCCCAAAGAGGGGACGACGGAAGAAATGTGTCGGATTATCGAGCCGAATCCCGTTGAAACCCACCGATCGGAAGCGCTCCAGCAGCCACATGTATAGTAAACGCGGACTCCCCCTGAAGAAGGGTGAGGCCCCCCTTTGAACATCATCGAGACCATTCAGGGTCTCTGCAAGAACGATCGGCACTATAGACTCCCCATTTCTAGCCTGGTAAATCAGATTCAGAATAGTCGGATCAACACGTGAAGAACCCGTCACCAGTAACATATCAAAAACCAGGCAGATCAGGGCCGCTGCAGTACGCCCCATGCCGTAAGAGGCCCTATCTTCATAACGATGAAAGAACCTCACCATTTTATGGAAGTCAAGGAGTCCGTCGGTAATAAAACCATCACAGGCTGCTTGGGGAATGGCTAACAAAAAAATCAGCATATCTCGAGGACCGATTTCTTCTATGGGAATTGCCATTGGGAGACAAACGTCCAAACGCAACAGCCAAGAGAACTCCTCGTAAGTCGGACAAAGCTCATCTAGTCCAAAGCGAAAAAGATGGTCCGCAGGACTCCAGAAATACAAAGCACCTAACATAAAGGAAAAATCGACGGGACGATGGCACCAGCCCGCTAAAGGACTAAAAGCACCAAAGTTCAGACCGTTTTCAGAAGATATCAAAGCATCTCGAGCATTGACGTAAGAAAAATCATATTTTGTGCGATAAGAGGACATCTTTGGAAGGTGTGGGGATGAAGGAAGGAAGATGGGTGTATTTATAGCAAAAAGTAGGGCTCTGTACCTGTTTGTCGCGCGACAAACCCATGTCTAGGAGGGATTGTCGCGCGACAAACCCATTTAGGGTCACCCTATTTTTGTTTCCCTTACACATAATAGTCATTTTTTCCAAAAGAATCATTTCTGGATGCTTTATTGTTCTCACTTTGATCTTTTGCAGGAAACATGAGTATCACTACGCTACAAGGTATGGCTTCTAAAAATCACTGACTCATATATGTATATATATGTGTGTATATCTTTCACAAAAGTATAATCAGACACAGGTAAAGATATTTTATAAATCCAATAAAAGAAAAGTTTTTAAAGACTAAAATATCTTTCTAAACATGTCTAAATAAATACAAATCCGTCCGAACTAACAAAAATGCAGAAAGGAAAAACTAATCTACTCGAGCGCGTTTTGACACGCTCCCACTCTCACCCGAGCCCTCCTCGGGAGTAAGATCAACGATTGGGACGCCGGGGACAGGAGGAACTGCCGCCTGGGAAGGCCCCGTAGACTGAACCGGTGCCGTCGGGCGGATCACCGAGGATTGGGATTGCCTAGAAGTTCGACTGCTACTGCGCCTAGACTCCGTCCGAGCATGAGAGGAAGTCAAGGGGTCGTCTGGCCATAAAGAGATGTCAATTGCCCTCTGGTAGTCATGCATGTATGCTGGAGGGTCTCGACCGACATACTGGAGCAAGTTCCAGCCGTAGAGGTACTGGGCGTGCCAAGCCCGCAGATCTGCCACCCGCACACTCACCCTTTGTAAAATACATAAGATAAAAGAGTCAGCACAACCAAGAGAATAAATAAGTACAGATAAAATTAAGAGAAAGTAAAGAAGGTACCTCGTCACCAGGGCGACCACCCAGATAGTTGAAAGTATCCTCAGGAAGAGGGTACTCCGGGACAAGATATCGACGTAAGCCGGCGCCGACATAAGAGATATCTCTGGGGAGTGGGGGTAGATCTACCCACGGAATAGACGACCCCGCAGGAACAGCTGCAGAAGTGGACCCTCCCTCCTCGCGAATAGGGAACAAAAGAGGGCGAGAAGATGAGCCGACAAGACCTGGAGATCGGGCTGGAGGCCCTATGACAGTCGTCGGGAGAGGAGTCAACGTAGCGTAGGTGCGGACCCCTGGAGGATCCACCATGGCCGTCGCCCTCAAAGGAAGTACCCCACTAGAAGGAGTAGTCGCCGCCGCAGGAGGAGTCCGCCCAAACTGCTCGTAATCTGCCCCAAGGTCCACAGGCTCCCAGAACCTCTCAGAAAACCCCGCTCTCCCCTCGGCAGCCTCAGCAGCAGTAAAAAGGACCCCCGGAGACACAGAAGGGCTGGTAAGGAACTCAAAACCCTCAGCGCGCCGCTCCCCCACGGGTGTCGTCTGAGGTGACTGCTCCAGAGCCGCTGTCGTATCACCTCCCTCACCCTCTGACCTACCACCAGCCTCGGCAGCAGCAGGAACATCCCTCTCTCCCTCGGGGTCCTCGTCCTCGGAATCCGAAATGTTGTCCCTCTAGTCGGGGACAGGTGGCTGATGACCCGAAACCGCCCTAGCTAAGTGGGTATGTCCCCGTATGTAATGGGGATCACCTCATAATGCCCGGTATCTCTGATAGAAGACCCGTCCCCGAGTCCCCTTCGACTCCCTCATCAGATAACGGGCAGCAAAAGCAGCGTAGTCTCCCTCCTCGGTGAACTTCTGAAAACCAAGTCCGTCGACCAAGGCCTGCACCGTCACCGGATCAATCTTGCCCGTCCGTTTCATCAGAACCGGGGGAAATAGTGGAACTCGAGGCCACTGGGCCGGTGTGTGCTGGCGAATAACCCATCTCGCCCAAATAGAAGTGAAGGCCGTACTCGTCCCGGATAAGCCGCCTGGTCCTCGAGGCGGTCAGAGCACGGCCATACCCGAAGTGAAGGCCTAGATCACCCCAGGGGGCCCACTCAATTTACAAGGAGAACAAAATTTTATTTCAGTTATTTATTTATACTATTTTACCATATATTTATTGATTGAAAGAAAAAAGGTACTAAAATATTTACCTGCTCCTCCAGCAGGTCATGAACGGCAGCAGCACCGGTCTCTCGAGTCAGGTATACATAAGGAGCCCTATAGTTCCCCGCGATGAATCGGCAGAGAAAAGGAAACTGATCCTCGTTCTCGACGAGGAGATCCACCTGGGCGCGCCCCAGATGGGTATACGCCACAAACCAACTCTGAAGGAGAAACATAAAAAGTATCAGCAATAATCAACATGTAAAAAAGTAAAGAACTGGGACAAAGGTAAAAAAGAACAAAGGTATATACCTCCCACAGCAGAGAAAAGCCCTTAAGGTTCAGGGCTAAATGGCGAGAAACTTGGTCCATAGCATCATATAGGACTGCAAGGATGAAGCCGCCCCAGTCGTAGTCAAACATGATGCTAAAGTCCCGAAGGTAGGGCAGCCACCAGAGATGGGCCGTGTCCCCCCCACGGGCCTCGAACAGATCGTGGAGCGTCAGTAGAAGAAGAACGCGTGCATACTGGCGCGCCTCCTGACGGGTCATCGGCGCTCTTGAGGCAACTAATCGGGCTCTCTCTGTGACTAGCCGAGTAACCAAGACGGCCTGAGGAATTGTATCACCGGAACTCCGCCGCTCCGGAAACCATCCTAACGCACCAACGATGCCCTCTGCTGTCAGACGCAAGGGGACATCAATCTGTATAGGGACCCCCCTGAAGGAATCCCGGTCAGAGAAAACAAGTCGAGGGGGGTCATCGTCATCTCCCCCCAGCTCCAGTGAAAAGTGTGAGTGGTGTCCCACCAATGGCAGGCCAGAGCTGACACCAACACAGCTGCCCTAGATACTCGCTCCGGAAGGGCATCGAAAAGGGGACCAAAAGAAGTCGCAAGAAGCAACTCCTGGACAGGGGCCGGTGCCTGTCGCCACTCTAAGGAAATAGTGTTGGGAGAACCCCAACCACGGCCAACCCACTGCGGACAAAAGGAATGAATACAGGATTAGGAGGGTACTTTGGTGTAATTATGAGAGTTATAGGGTTATAAGGATAAATTATGTAATTTTCCAAGCCTGAAGGTGCTTTGGTGTAATTATGAGAGTTATAGGGTTATAAGGATAAATTATGTAATTTTTCAAACCTGAGGGTACTTTGGTGTAATTATGAGAGTTATAGGGTTATAGGGATAAATTATGTAATTTTCCAAAACCTGAGGGTACTTTGGTGTAATTATGAGAGTTATAGGGTTATAGGGATAAATTATGTAATTTTCCAAAACCTGAGGGTACTTTGGTGTAATTATGAGAGTTATAGGGATATAAGGGTAAATTATGTAATTTTTTAAATCTAAAGGGTATCACAAGTAAAAGTATGTGTTTACTAAATCGGATGTTATTTCTAGACAGGCATGCATACTAACCTTGTTTAAAATACATGCAGGAAACGACAGAGATAAAAGAACAGATAAATACACGAAAGAAGACATACCAGAGATCGACGACGAATCTCGTGAGAAACGGGCTCCATCAAGAGCCAAGGAATGTCCGGAACTGGAGTAGCCCGGGTCACGTCCCGGTAGACCACCGCCCGACCACGGTCCACCCCATCCTCGCCGTACCAATCTAAGTCCTCCTAATCATCGTGGTGAGGGCTGCAGCGAAGAACGCCCTGGGCATCTGTAAAAGTGACCTCCTCCTGGTCACCCTCCAATCTATCAGGGTGTGCAGGGTCCATTGGTGTATAGGAAAGTGATGAGAAAGTCAGAAAAGTCGGAAAAAGCGGTAGAACTTCCGTGCTTGAGAGAAGAGAAAAAGAAAGCTAGAGAGAGAGAGAAATGAGAGAATGAGGTGGAATGAGCTCAGCAAAGGGCTTATATAGTGGGGCAGTTTGTCGCGCGACAAATGGCCACATTGTCGCGCGACAAAGAGCCAGGCACCGAAGTGTCGCGCGACAAACCCACCCCCTCCCCTGATTTTGTGACCTTTGTCTCATTTCATCTCCTGCAGGAGGACTTCCGAGAAGCAGTTTTTGAAAAAATTGCCAAAAACCGCACACCCAGGATGAGAACACGAGGAAAGACTTCCAAATCATCTCTCCAAAAATGCGAGAACGAAATACAAACGGTTAAAGTAGTCTCTGATCTACCAGAAAGAACCGAGACCATCAAATGAGAAAAAAGCAAGATAAAGACGGGAATAGAAAAATTGAAAGAGTAGAAAAGTGAAAGAACCCGCATGAGCGCCCAAAGTGAGCAAGAGAAACATAAATGCAGAGTGACAGGGAGAGCCACACCAAAAGTGACAGCTAGGCCCAAAAACGGCTCAGGGCTTCGTTTTGGGTGAGTAAGGCTCCTGATCACGACAAAGGGATGAAAAGACTCCTGGTCAAAAATAGAAAAGGCCAGGAAAAGTCTTTCCCAAAAGAGGGAGAAATAAGGGCATCAAAAAACAGAATACGATGTAGGCCCACCAAAAGAGAAAACTAAGAAGAAAACAGATGGTTTGGAAATCCTCGGACCATCGCTCTGCGGAGAGCAAAAGAAATTCGAAAAAACTGTCTTCTGAGAGAAGTATCTTCACTCGAGGAAAACATGAGAGTAAAGTTCAGAAAGATACATGGAAACGAACATCCGGACAAAGTTTAGACATCGAGAAGCTCTTTTCACCTTCGCAAAGATTTACTCTCTCTCACTTTAGCAGTCTAAGAGAGGCAACGATCACAAGCCCTCTCCGGAGGCAAATCACCAACACAAGCCCTCGCCAGAGGCAAAATTACTCACGAAAAGCCCTCCTAGAGGCAATTTTTGTTTCTTTCTTTACAGATCAAAAGCCCTCCCAGAGAGGCACAAGTGTAGCAATGATAGTCCTCCCACCTGAGGCGAAGCCCTCTCAGAGAGGCACAGTGTAGCAATGGTAGTCCTCCCACCTGAGGCGAAGCCCTCCCAGAGAGGCACAGTGTAGCAACGGTAGTCCTCCCATCTAAGGTGCAATGGTAGTCCTCCCACCTGAGGCGAAGCCCTCCCAGAAAGGCACAGTGTAGCAATGGTAGTCCTCTCACCTGAGGCGAAGCCCTCCCAGAGAGGCACAGTGTAGCAACGGTAGTCCTCCCATCTGAGGCGCAATGGTAGTCCTCCCACCTGAGGCGAAGCCCTCCCAGACAGGCACAGTGTAACAACGGTAGTCCTCCCATCTGAGGCGCAATGGTAGTCCTCCCACCTGAGGCGAAGCCCTCTCAGAGAGGCACAGTGTAGCAACGGTAGTCCTCCCATCTGAGGCGCAATGGTAGTCCTCCCACCTGAGGCGAAGCCCTCCCAGAGAGGCACAGTGGAGCAATGGTAGTCCTCCCACCTGAGGCGAAGCCCTCCCAGAGAGGCACAGTGGAGCAATGGTAGTCCTCCCACCTGAGGCGCAATGGTAATCCTCCCATCTGAGGCAAGTAGAGCAAATGAAAGCCCTCGAGAGAGGAAATGAGGTAACAGAAGCCCTCTCCGGAGGCAAAAGCAATCACAAAGCCCTCTCCGGAGACACTCACGAGCCACTTTTTTGCGTATACACTCCTTTAGAGTTCATGCGGGAGCCATGGATCATGGTCTCTTCCAGTCACCTCAATTCCTTGCAAGCAAGGAGCTTGAGTCGAGAGGGTCTGTAGATACCCCGATCCGTGACCCACGCAAGAACCTTAACGACCTTCAAGAATTACTGTTTTTGGGCCCGGGACCCACTCGAGCACCCGAAACTACCCCGAAAGGGTTTGTTGGCCGACAAACCTATTTTTAAGAGAGATTGTCGCACGACATATCACATTGTCGAGCGACAATCACTGATATATCGCGCGACAATCCCTCCTGACACCAGACCATCCACTCTCTAACACATCAGTCTGTCAGAAACATCACTTCAGCCGTTTGTCGCGCGACATATGCCCTTTTTGGAGAAGTGTCGCGCGACAATCTTCCCCGAGCAGTATAAATAGGCCAACACCCCCAAGGGTTTAAGGGAGGAATTTTGGGATTGAAGGATTCTAAGCTTAAAAATCTGACTTTCTAGTTTTTCGTCAAGCATTCTCTATTATCGTCTTATTTCTGAAGAATTCCCAAATCCATTCCCGACACTCGACGTGTCCCGTCTCTGGAATCGAATTCTCAGAAATATCTGAAGAAGGAAAAGATCATTATCACCGGAAATCTCTCCGCCGGATTATATTTTCTTTCTTATTATTATTCTCGTCGGGAAGGTAAAGAAAGTCTCTTCTAGTATTCAACATTAAATATCTGTGTACTTGTTTCACTTATGTTGTTTTGTCCACATTTTATTTGAATAAACTTATTGCCAAGTTACAAATAGTCTATCGTTTTGAAAACAAAAGACCCTGATAAAATCATTTGCAAAGCCAGAAGAGTAAGTACATTACCACCCGGATAAATTCCTGTTTTCAAAACCCGGACCGGTAAAACCTACTTAGGAATAAAAAACCCGGTATATTCTATCTGTTTCATAGATTGTGATACGTCCGGTAGAACTCCCCTCAAGAGTTCTAATTCCATATTAAATTAGTTCCACTATAAGATCCAAACTTTCTCCAAAACAAGGCAAAAACTCGAGAAAACCGGCATTATCCGAGAAATAATACGGGAAACTCCACCTCTAAAGAAAACAACTTTTGTCACTTGTATTTGCATTTCTCAAAACTCAACATCGGATCTTGGAACATAAAGGTTCTTCATCCCTTTTCCCGTTTTTTCAAATTAGGGTTTTCATTTAGAAAGTAGTAGACTGTCAGTAAAAGCATCCAAGTTTTTCAACATAGAATAAACATATAAAAGATCACTAGAGACCGAAAGGGCGGAATGGGTGCTTAAATACTTTCCCAAACCGTAATATAGTTTCCGAACCCTATAGAATCCTGGTTTCGTAGACAAACGTGTAAAGAAAGGCTTAACTGTAGCCTTTCCTCTTACACAACCATTTTGTCCGTTTTCTCGTAAAACGTACTGGCGACTCTGAATGAACCCCTTTGCATCTAGAAATAGAACATAGGGACACTTGATATGAATCAACCAGAGGCACTCCAGCAAATGGAGCGACGGAATCCGTTCCGACGTTCCAGACGCCCAACCGAACGGGGACGAGACCCGGGGGTCACATTTGTGGATTCTCACATGATCACAATATTTTTACTTTTACACTTTGATTTTTGTTTAAAATTATAATTGGGTGTAAATTTGCAGAGAACATTAGAGTTTTAAGGTATAAAATGAGATTATTATTATTATTATTATTATTATTATTATTATTATTATTATTATTATTATTATTATTTTTAAATTTTTTTTAAAGAAGGGAAAGAAGCGGGAATGGGGTGCTGGAAGGGAACTAAGGGTAAAACCATTGAAAAAAATTATTTCGGACAAAAAACAGATGGGGTCCAAAAATAGGGGTTTACATCTAATATAAGTTATTTTGAGAGTATTTTCTAATAAGGTTATTAGCGGAGGGATTAAGTCAATAAACTCCTAAACTGATTGCTTGTATAAAAAACTAGAGAATTTGGTCTCTCGTCATCGTTCTCAAAATTTTTTTGGATACGGTCATTATTTTATTTTATTTTCACAACTTTCGGTCTTTAATTTTTGAAAGGATATAGTCTCTTAGCTTTGGTACTTGTGATTTCTCAGCCACATGGATGTATGATATCCATAAACCAATATTTCTTAGTCACAGCTACCGTATCTGTCACCATTGAACTAAGAATTTTCTGTCACAAGTATAGTGACTGCATATCTGAGTTCTCGGACTTGCTAGAAGCAAATACCGTGCAAAGAGAGACGACAAACTTCAAAAACAAATTAATGCACTGCATAAAAAAAAAACTTCTTCACATTTACGATATTTGTGAACCTAACTAAGAATTTTAAAAAACTTCTTCACATTCACAATATCCGTGAACCAAACTAAGAATTTCCGGTCACAAGTATAATGACTGCGTATCTATGTTCCCACAGCTCTTCACATAACTTAACTTTGGGCCACAGCTTTGGTACTTGGATTTCTCGGCCACATGCAGGTACAGTATCCATTAACCAATATTTCTTAGTCACAAGTACCGTATCTGAACTTCAAAAACAAATTAATGCACTGCATAAAAAAAAAAATAAACTTCTTCACATTTATGATAACCGTGAACCTAACTAAAAATTTTAAAAAACTTCTTCACATTTACGATATCCATGAACCTAAATAAGAATTTTCGATCACAAGTATAGTGACTGCGTATCTGTGTTCCCACACCTCTTCACATAACTTAACTTTTGGCTATAGGTGCGGGGTTTTATCTTAAAATATCTCGTTACTATGTAAGGACTCTCCCCCACTTATATATCCATATTAAATTCTACAATTTTTCCCCTTGTGATTATGGTTTGAGCCAACCATTCTCAACATCTCACGTGTGTATCCGTATACAAAGTTCGATAAGAGATTGCTACTCTTAAAGCTCGCCTCATTAACATCACTGAAAGCGTAGAAACATATGGTATAAAAGGTATCATTGACAGAACAAAGGAAGATCAAATACGGATAAGAGTATCTGATCCTTATTTGAAGGAAGAAGATTTCGTAGGGACGGAGAAAGGCGAAGAACAATCGGTGCAACATGTGCCTTCTTTAGAAAAAGGCTATGAAGTTATTTCGATTACAGGAATGGGTGGTTAAGGCAAGACCGCTATAGCTATGAGGATATACGATAGCATTAATGTTCGATGTAATTTTGAAGGCTTTGCCTGGGTTTGCATCACAAAACAATGCAAAACAAAGTATCAATTTGGCAAGATATCTTAAGACAACTTCTTCCGGAGAGCAACGCCGATATCATGCAAATGACAAATACAGAGTTGTTCCAACAACTTTACAAAGTTCAACAAGAGAAAAAAAAATGCCTAGTTGTTATCGATGACATTTGGTCAACCAATGATTGGGAAAGCCTAAAACTGGCATTCCCAATTGGGGGCACTGTTGGTAGCAAAATATTGTTTACAATGCGTAAATTCGACGCAGCAAAAGTTGGCCTTGTCCATGAACTAGGATTTCTAAACCAAGACGATGGATGGGAGTTGCTTCAAAAGAAAGTGCTTCCAACACACTTTAACCAAATATATAGGTAAGCACTGATCCCACTTTATTTTTAGTATTCAAATGTTTATCTACAAATTTAGTTATTTTTATATTCAATTAATCGTCTTTAAGTAGGCCACGGAGAAAAGAACGGAGAAATGGAAGATCTGGGGAGGGCAATGATAAGACATTGCGCGCTATGGTCTTCCATTGGCTATAGTATCTCTAGGAGTATTTCTGAAAAGCAAACAGCAGAACTTGCGTTATTGGAAGATGTTCTTGAGGATGTGGAAAGATTAGGTTTAATGAGGAAAATTACCGGCGTACAAGAGTCCTTATCAATAAGTTACAATGACCTGCCTTCCGATCAGTTGAAGTTATGTTTTTGTTATTTGCGCAGCCTACCCAATGGTTATGAAATTGAAGTTGAGAAACTATTTCAGTTATGGATGGCTGAGACTATCATTTCCTTGGAGCAATGTATTAAAGAAGAAAAAACAATGATAAAAGCTGGAGAACGATATTTGAAAGAATTTGAAGAAAGGTGCATGGTTCAAATTCAAGTAGATGAATCCACTGGACGGGTCAAATCTTGCCGTCTTCATCAACATTTTTGAGAACTATGCTTGCACATGGAAACTGGATAAGGTTTTCTCCGAGTCATTGATCTTCAATCAGGTAGACAAGACGATTCTTCCAGCTGGGGCACCTCATTTTCTACATGTGAAGTGAGAAGCCATTCCATATACGTAGGTGACCTTGAGGATCTATATAATTATGTTCCCCCAAGACACAGGGTAACTTGGCATCTTCGTAAGGTATCATTCTTCCTCCAAAACTACTTTTCCAGATCAAGAATATCACGCATAGTCGAATATCATCTTAGAGACTTTAAACTGGTAAGAATTTTAGATTTAGGAGGATTGATATTCTCTAAGTTAGAAGAAGCTATAGGGAAGTTGATATACTTAAAGTACCTTGGCTTGAGATATACCGTATTCCATGAGCTGCCATCCACCATCGGAAACATGCTTAACTTACAAACACCTGATTTATGGGACAATAATACTCAATATGCAAGCATATTCGTACCGAATGTACGTATTAGGAAAGTTGAAGAAATTAAAGTACTTATATCTCCATAGCCCTGTGAGGTCTGATGAACAGAAAATATGATTGTATCAGTTGAGCCAGTTGGAGATATTAGAAAATTTTGATTCAGAAGCATTCAAGGTGGAAGATCTCTTCAAATTAACAGATCTTAGGAAATTTGGAGCAAAAATCAGCAAGAAATCTGACTTGACGACGATAACTAAATACCTCCTAAGTCCATCTTCAGATCAATTAAAGCACTTTACCCTTTCAATAAAGTATTGTGATCTTTACTCTGAAGAGGGACTAGATCTTTTGACAAAAGTGTTTTGAGTGTGCCAGACTTGATGAATGAAGTTTAAATGGGTGTACAGGCATGTTACCAGAGTACAACAAAAATTTCTCAGCATGCCTTGCCAAGCTTACATTGGAGAGTTGTGACCTTAAGGACAATCCTATGCCAACGTTAGAAAAGCTTCCAAACTTAAGAAGCCTCTATCAGAAGTAGAATGCGTTTGTTGGGGAAGAAATTATTTGTTCTCAAACGGGCTTCCCACAACTCAGAATTCTTTAGTTCTGGTGTATATGGAGGTTAACAAACTGGAGTGTGGATAAAGGAGCAATGGGCAAGCTTTCTTCTTTAGATATTGGTTCTTGTCCCGATCTGAAGATGCTCCCGGATGGATTACAATTTGTCACAACCCTCCAGCAACTGGTGATCAGATGGATGCCTCAAGCATTCACCAACAGACTTTGAGTATTGGAAGATGGAAATGATGGAGAATATTTTTACAAAGTCGCACATGTGCTCCCCATCAAAATAATCCATTATTATGGAAAACAAGAATTTGGTACGTACTCTCATTCATTTTGCAAGCTTTCTATTAGGCCTACTATATGTGTATGTGTATGCATCATTAAACTGATACTGTGGGATGATAATTTATTAAGTTTCTACTTAAACATTGGTTTAATTCCTCTATTTCGGTTTCTTCTTCTTCTTCTTCTTCTCCTTCAAATACAGTACCCAAAAAAATGGATTCCATAGCGAAAAATTAAGACGACAAAGGCTGAGAGGATGGTGAAGCAGCAGGAAAGTCCTAAAGTAGGGGTGGTTATTACAGAGATCTCCAGTGAGTCATCAAACGATGACGAGTGAGGACTATGAAAATATGCCCCATTCATAATTCTATTATGAAATTTGTGTCGACTACTTAGTTCCCTTGTTAAGACTTCGCTATTTATATCTGTTTTGCCTTAATTGATGTACAATAATATCAAACCTAGCTTGAGTTGTATTTTCATGTTAATTGTTTTGTTACCAAAAAAAAAAGAAGACCATTTAAGAAATTGTTATCGCGCCTATATATAGAACTGCATGTTTCTCCTTAATTATTGTAGTCCATTGTGCCCCTCGATCGATTCTGTTCTACAACATTGTCGCAGCAACTAAGTGACACCAATAGACTAATAATTATTAAGTACGACGAGGGCAACTAGTGTAATGATCATGCATTAATTGATCATTTGGTAGGAATTTATGAAGCAGTCGATTATTAGTAACAAAGATAGTTACAGAACTTATCAAATTAATTACTTGATAAGAGCTGCATCATTAATAAGCACAATAAAGAAATTCGATGATATTTTTTATAGGAACAGATCATAATGGGTGGCTTCCTTCAAATGACGGGGACATTCTTTATTGATCAAATAAATGCGGGTTTTCCTCATGGGGTTTAAAAGTCTTTTTAATGAGTTTCCTCCGAGTGTGGGTCTTTTTTTATGGGAATTCACGAGTAATATATTATCTATAATGTTACTTAAGAACATATCATAATGGATTTCACTTAATTGCTGATTTTTCTTTGTAGCCTATATCATCAATAATATTAATCGTAAACTTATTTATTCCCTAATTAACGGTCACGTTTTTCTTTTTGGGTAAATTGTACTTTTCCCGCTTAAACTATTGTCCAAGTAGTACTTTGCCTATTAAATTATTAATTTTAGCAATTTTTATAACAAACTACTAATGTTGTTGCAATTTACTCCAAATCGTTAACAAGGTTAAAAAATTGACAGAATTTTATGACATAATTGGAAATTTATAAAAGATAAATTGCATTATATCCACATGAATTATTGGCCAAGTAGCACTTTGCCTACAAAACTATTAACTTTTGCAATTTTTACTACAAATAACTTATTTTGTTGCTGCTTATTTCAAATTCCTAAAGAGTTAATAAATAGATGATGTTGTATGTTTTTTGGTCCATTTAAACAAAGAGAGGAAATGGAGGATTTGAAATTGAAGGTATATTTGAGGTTTATTAAATGTAAATTTCTATTCTCATGATGATTTGAAAACAATCTTTTAGCCACAATCCATGCAAGTCCTAGCATATCGATTTTTGAATTTACATATCGATATTTCATTAAACCATGTGAAGTAAAACATAGTTAACTACCAAGTTGCAAGCACAGCAAGAATAATTTAATAAAAAGAATTAACAAGTTAGGTGTAAGAATTGACCAATAATTAACGAAAGGGACCACCTCGGTTGCCGTTAATCACCTATGATCTCGATCAATTATGGAACTAAGAGCATTCACAGTATATGCGGAGACAAATGTATTATTATATGTGAATGTTTAAATCCATCAATTGCTTATCTTCACGGGAAACCTTTATGCAATCTTTCATGAACCGTGAAGTACCTACCGTAGTATTTCATAAAACGTAGTTTAAGATTCCGTTTGATAGGAACATGAAAAATGAAAACAAAAATAATTAATTTTGGTGAGAAGATAGAAAATAAGTTGAGAAATGTGGTGAGATTAATTCTTGCCTTTTACTTTTTTCCATGATAAAATTTTCTTTGGGTGATGGTGGAGAAATTTTTTTCACAAAATATTAAAGGAGGATAGATGACATATACTCACAAAAATGAGTATAAGATGGAGAGGATATCACCATATGCCTCAACTTATTTTCCATCTTCTCATCCAAATTAGTTATTTTTATTTTCATTTTCCATGTTGCTATCAAACGGAACCTAAGTGTGTGTGAGAGAGAGAGACAGAAAATTATGTGAAAACCCAAAACAACTATGTGAAATTATAAATACGGAGGAAATTGAATGAATACCCGAATATGTGAAGGAATTCGTCAATTAATTATGAACATTATGAGAAAGAAAGACTAAAAACTTAAGATACAGAAAACCTACAGTTGTTCAAACAATTAAGATGCTATGTTGTGTCGTTTAATTTAATTTTCTATAGATGGTCTTAATTTTATATGTAAACTCATGCACGGATCACCGAAAGAATCAAAGGTTCCCTGGACCATTGAGCGGCCGGCCGGCTAGCTCATTTTAATTTATAATGTCATCTCATGCACAATATTATATTGCTACCTATTTATTTCTTTCTTTCTTTTGTATAGATATCCTTGTATTTATTTGTTCAATTATTGTGGTAGGTATATGCAGCTTTCGCTGTTGACATTGCATCCAATTAAGAGGGAAGGAAGAGGTTTTAAGAATATTATGACTTTGTTTAATAATAATATGGAAAATGACAATAAAAATGTTTCATTTGGTAAGAAGTTAGAAAAATAAGTTAAGTCATGTGATAAAATACTCTTTATTTTATACTCATTTTATGAGTAGGTGGCCTCCATCTCTCATTATTTTTTGTGAAAAATTGTTTCTTCCTCAATCACCAAAGAAAATTTCTCCATGGAAAAACCCACAAAGTAAGAAGACATCTCACTATATGTCTCAATTTATTTTCCAACTTCTTACAAAAATCAATTCTTTTTCTTTTTCTTTTTTATGTTGTTATCAAACGAATTATTTGCTTATTTAGCAAGAGTAATTCTACATGTACATAAAACTCTGACATAAAAAACGGACATATCAATGTCTCAATCACTTATTGGTCAAAATAAAATGCGATATGATTCTTTTAACCAATACATGGTGGTCACATTAGATATGTCAATTTTTATGTCAATTTTTTATACCCATCTAAAATTATTAATTTAGCAAAGGTAATTGATTTTTACTATAGATATATTTCATGCATGACTAACAAATTAGAATAGGAAAAATTATCAATTAATTATGTAAGTACTCGTAGATCTTTGTTTCCGCTTATATGAAATGCAGGTGAATATCGATTGGGTTGTGCTTCGTATGGAACAAATAAATAATAATAAGGTGTGTTTGGGTAAATAATAGAAAAAAATAATTATTTTGGTGATGTGGAGTTTGGGTATAAAACTTATCATCTAGAGGATGACTTGACAAGTTTAGAATTAGCTAGAATATAAGGTGTGTTTGGCATGGTTTTGCTTTTATTTTGATTTCATACCAAATTACACTTCAATTTAGAAAGGGTAATTTAGTTACAAGAGGTTCTGTTTTGGATCATATGCAAGTCATGCGGTAATTTTGATTTTGATTTTTTTCAAAAAGCCTAAGATTGTAAAGAAAAAAATTAGGGCCCAATTCCTCTTTTTTAGAATTTTTTATCTTGCAATTCACAATCCTTTTTGTAAAAACTTGCGGTTCTTGATAACTATAGTAACCAATAACTCAATTATGGTAGGCCGGTTACCCAACAATGGTATATATAATTGGCATTTCTCGACATTTTTTTCAGTTAGCCAACTACTATAATTGTATTTTTCAAGTTACTTGATCTACAACAATATCTACTACAAATCGTGAATATAGAGGACCTAAATATAATAAGTCTGGACCCTATTTTAATATTTGACCCTGTGCGATTGCGCAACCTGCATACTCTCAAGGCCACCTCCGGTGGCCGTTAACACTTCAATTAATAATATTTTAATACTCCAATATGAATTTTTATGACATTTTCAATATAATTTTTGGGACGCTTTTTATGCTTGTGAAGGATTTTGGAGAATTGGAGTAACAAGAAAAAATTGAAAAAATACATGATGTAATTAATTTATATTATATTGTTATAGAATTCAGTAAATAATTTGGAGGAAGATGGAGTAGGGCTCCCCCAGTACATGGCAACATGATTTTGCAAGTGGGATGAAGTAGACAAGTCCGCAACTTTTTTAAATATGAGAATAGATGGAATTTTTGGCTCAATTAACTAATGACCCGCAATTAAAGGTGGGTCTTTCTTTATGGATTTTAACAAGTATATAAAAATGCTAATTTTCAAAAAATCTTATTAAAATGTTATGATCTATAATATATCTTTTATAGGAACATATCATAATTAATGGGTGGCATCCTTCAAATGTGGATCATTCTTTATTGATCAAATAAATGCGGGTTTTCCTCATGGGGTTTAAAAGTATTTCTAATGAGTTTTTTCCGAATGCGGGTCTTTCTTTATGGGAATTTACAAGTAATATATTTTCTATAATATATGTTACTTAAGAACATATCATATTAGATTTCACTCAAATGCGCGCTGATTTTTTTTTTGCAACATGTATCATCAATAATGATGGTGTCAAAATCTAGAAATAGATAATTAACCAAACAATAAACGAATATCGGTAAATTAAAAATAAATACGGTGCAATGATAAACACATGACATTTTTTTTAAGGTAGGTTCCCCCGATAGCGCTTATGTTATTCCGGTAGTACGTCCTCTTTTTGTGTGTGCTTGCTTTGTATTAGCTTAAAGGCGATTAATATGGATGATAATACAGACTACCAACTTCTTTCTCTATAATTTTCTTAATTCTATTTATAAGTATAGAGTTAGGATTACAGAAAGCTACCAATCCTCTCGCTATATAATTTCCTTAATTCTATTTACAAGTATAGAATTAGAATTACAAATATCTCAACAGAATAAATAATAAATTGTGTAGGAGAGAGAGTGTATAAGGGTCGTTGGTATTTTTAGGGTATGAAAAAAGAGAGTATAAGACCCTCGAAAATTGGCTTGTATTTGTATTGCCAGTAGTTTTATATCTCTTGGAAGAGATGGATGGATCTTGGGAGAGAAGGAAGATATGTTTTTGTTGTGTGTTTAATGAAAGAATGGTGGGAGGTATTTATAGGTAAATGGAGAATGGAAAAACGTAAATTTGGTAAAAATGAAAGGCAAAATGGTAATTTTTGGTGGAGGTAGGTGAGGTAGGTGAGATGTGTTAGGTGTGGTAGGTGTGAGGGTAAAAATGGGATTTTACCAAAAAAAAAATGTTGAATTACCTTTGTAGGCCAATGGTAAAATTAGTATTTAACCTCATCAATTGCCCCATATCCTTTATTTTTATGTTGAAAGCTGAATGTGAAGGATAAATGTCTTTGCCGGATAAATTGTCTGGCTCAAAACTAAGGCGTGAAAGCGCGTACTTGTCGAGGAAGATAATCATAGGGAGAGCTTGGATAACCGATGTGTAGGGCTTTGTTAACCCTTGACCGTAAGTTTATGGGGCTTGGAACATTAATGTGTAAAGCTGACCAGACTTTGATCATAAATAATTTGATTCTACTCGGGCTTTTTTCAACTATCTTCATATGTATATATACATATATATTTATCTATATATATTTTTTTATTTTTTTATTTTTTTTGGCACCTTTTTTTGTCGGCCCCTTTTCAGCGATTTTTTTTTCGAGATCATCCCTGTCGGAGTCTCCTCTCCCTCTCTCCTTTTCAAACAGTTTTTCCTTCTTTTTCGAACTCGAAATCCGCACTCGTATCTCTTCTCCCTCTTCATCTTCCTCGAGATCCAATCCATTTTTTCCATCACCATCCATTTCTTCTAATGCCATTTTTCTCTTCCAACGCCATTTTTCTCTTTTGTAATACAGTTTCTCTTACAAAAGTAAACCAAAATAATGTCAAACACTCACCGTTTTGCAGGTCTTCCATGTGTGGCTTGTGGTTATAGCCATAAGAGATGTCCTCTATCTTGCGAATATGCTAAAAAAATTTCAAATGTGATTGATCGTTAGGATTATCATACAATCTTCACTGTTTTTGGGGTAAGGAACATTGCATCTTTTTTGCAAGATATTCCTGAAGACCAGCATCTTGAGACTCTCAGTTCATATCTTCTTGAAGCCATGGACAGAATCAAGAATCCAATTAAAGACTGTACTACTCTCCTTGCTTCTCTTGAACAGAAGGTGAAAGAGTTACAGGCACGGGTGACGGCATTAGAGGCTCGATTAGAAGGAGGGTCTTCCTGCCTTAACCAGTTATGCTCCTTTGCTCCTCCTGGAGGTTCCATTCATCGGCATAAAATAACGTGCATGATGTTATTCCGACTTCCGTGAATCTTCCATAACCAGTTCCCGAAAGTTTTTTAAGGCTCCTTATGTCGGAAGAAGGTGTACAGGATATCTTTTCAACTACCGCGAATCTTATAGAAAATGGGGCTCTTCCGACTGAAGTGAATTTGCCGTCAGTTCCGAATCTGTCCTATTACCAGGCTGCCTTGAACGCTTATCACCAGGCTACCTTGGATACCTATCACCAGGCTGCATCGGACGGTTTTTTATCTCAATCTTCGCAAGCTGATTTTGTTGTAGAGTTTGCCGAACCAACGAGCCTTGACTGGACGGCTTTAGGGGATATAAGACATGATTTTTCTGATTCTTCTTCTTTTGATTTCAATACTATTTTGAATTTTGGTGCTGATGATCTTCAGATTCTTCAGCCTTTTTTTAGTGACTAGATAATGTGCACCTCTAGTGTGGGCTTTGTACAAACGTTCCGGAGATGTTCCACTTGTGATTGTTTAAAGTATGGCCCCTATATGGAGATAGGAATTTTTTCGAAATCCTTAATTTCTTAAAAGGAAAATTTGTTCTTTTTGGCTAAGTTTTAAGTAGAGTCATGCCCCCTTCTGACTTAGGCAAATTCTGACAATTTTCTCATTTAAGTCCTTGGTTTCTTAAAAGAAAAATTTATTTTTTTTGGCTAAATCTTTAGTAGAGTTATACCCCCATCTGACTTAGGCAAATTATGACAATTTTCTCATTTAAGTCCTTGGTATCTTAAAAGAAAAATTTGTTCTTTTTGGCAAAGTCTTGAGTAGAGTCATGCTCCCTTCTGACTTAGGCAAATTCTGACAATTTTCTCATTTAAATCCTTGATTTCTTAAAAGAAAAATTTGTTCTTTTTGGCTAAGTCTTGAGTAGAGTCATGCTCCCTTCTGAGTTAGGCAAATTATGATAATTTTCTTATTTATTACCAGGAAACGTCAAAATTTTGGTCTCTGGACCAATGGTGCAGCAGCAGATGATCATTCTCTACCAGATCTCTTTGGGCTGGGGTGGTCTTGCGGTTGTCTGACAGATTTCAAAATTACATTCAGCTTTGTGGAAGTTTGATATCCGCTGAAAATTACTTTAATTCCTTTCTTGTGGTTTGTCGAATAAACTTGATAAAAATTACATTCAATTGTAATAATTTTTTATGAAGCTCGTCGATTTTACCTGATTTTTGAATGATTATGCGCCTGTAAATATTGAGCTAGTGTAGGCGTGCGGAATTTTCGCATTTTTTGTTGCAGCAACTTTGTATCGCCGTTTTGAACCCCGAGATGGTTAAATTTGAAAAAAGCTTGAACTGAAAAGTTGTAGTTCTTAAAATTTTCTTCAAAATGGACAATATAATCACATGATTTGGAGTTTCGAGCACAAAGTTAGGCGCCTGATAATATTGAGTCACCATAGGCCCGCGAAATTTTAGCATTTTTTGTTCCAGAAAGTTTGTATCGAAGTTTTGAACCTCGACATGAACGAATTTGAAAAAAGCTCGAACTGAAAAGTTGTAGCTCTTAACATTTTCTCCGAAATGGACCACAGAATCGCATAATTTAGAGTTCTGAGCAAAAAGTTATGTGCCCGAGAATATTGAGCTACGTTGACCTGCGGGATTTGGAGTTTTTTTACCGAAAATTCACTGGTAATTTTTAAAGAACGAGAGTTTTAGAGAGCTTATCGTTCCCACAGACGGCGCCAACTGATGGTGTCAAAATCTAGAATTAGATAATTAACCAATCAATAAGCGAATATCGGTAAATAAAAAATAAATGCGGCGCAATGATGAACACATGACATTTTTTTAAGGTAGGTTCCCCCGGTAGCGCTTATGCTATTCTGGTAGTACGTCCTCCTTTTGTGTGTGCTCGCTTCGTATTAGCTCAAAGGCGATCAATTTGGATGATAATACAGGCTACCAACTTCTATCTCTATAATTTTCTTAATTCTATTTATAAGTATAGAATTAGGATTACAAATATTTCAACAGAATAAATAATAAATTGTGTAGGAGAGAGTGTGTATAAAGGGTCGTTGGTATTTTTTGGGGTATGAAAAGAGAATAAAAGACTCTCAAAAATTGGCTTGTATTTGTATTGCCAATGGCTTTATATCTCTTGGAAAAGATGGATGAATCTTAGGAGAGAAGGAAGATATATTTTTGTTGTATGTTTAATAAATAAACGGTGGGAGTTATTTATAGGTAAATAGAGAATGGAAAAAAAGTAAATTTAGTAAAAGTGAAGGGCAAAAAGGTAATTTTTGGTTGAGGTATGTGAGATGTGTTAGGTGTGGTAGGTGTGAGGGTAAAAATGAGATTTTACCGGAAGTAAAAATTTAATTTTACTGAAAAAAAATATTGAATTACCTTTATAGGCTAATGGTAAAATTAGTATTTAACCCCATCAAATAATATTAATCGAAAACTCATTTATTTCCTAATTTACAGGTAATATTTTCTATAATGTTACTTAAGAACATATTATCTATAATTGTTTTGTAATGCACGGTTTTTATAATATATTCATTGTATTCTAAATATAAAAAAAGAGGTCGGCTAATTCCAAAAAAAAATGTGGTTGATTACAAAACAATGGGTTAATTCCTAATATTTTAAAAGATAGGTTTGGTTACAGTAAACCTCGTAAACTGGGCTACGTACTAATTATCTATTATTAAAATTGCTATGATATATATTGAGGTAGAGAGAAACAAAATATAATAGGTGGTGATGTTTTCAATCTAGAAATAGATAATTAACCAATCAATAAGAGAATATCGGTAAATAAAAAATAAATGCGGCGCAATGATGAACACATGACATTTTTTTTTAAGGTAGGTTCCCCCGGTAGCGCTTATGCTATTTAGGTAGTACGTCCTCCTTTTGTGTGTGCTTACTTTGTATTAGCTCAAAGGCGATCAATTTGGATGATAATACAAGCTACCAACTTCTCTCTCTATAATTTTCTTAATTCTATTTATAAGTATATAATTAGGATTACAGAAAACTACCAATCTCACTCTCTATAATTTTCTTAATTCTATTTCTAAGTATAGAATTAAGATTACAAATATATCAACAGAATAAATAATAAATTGTGTAGGAGAGAGAGTGTATAAGGGTTGTTGGTATTTTTTGGGGTATAAAAAAAGAGAGTATAAGACTCTCGAAAATTGGCTTGTATTTGTATTGCCAATGGCTTTATATCTCTTGAAGAGATGGATGGATCTTGAAAGAGAAGGAATATATGTTTTTGTTGTGTGTTTAATGAATGAATGGTAGGAGGTATTTATAGGTAAATGGAGAATGGCAAATGATGGTGTCAATCTAGAAATAGATAATTAACCAATCAATACGCGAATATCGGTAAACAAAAAATAAATGCGGCGCAATGATGAACACATGACTTTTTTTTAAGGTAGGTTCCCCCAGTAGCGCTTATGTTATTCCGGTAGTACGTCCTCCTTTTGTGTGTGCTTGCTTTGTATTAGCTCAAAGGCAATCAAATTGGATGATAATACAAGCTACCAACTCTCTTTCTATAATTTTCTTAATTCTATTTATAAGTATAGAATTAGGATTACAGAAAGCTACCAATCTCTCTCTCTATAATTTCCTTCATTCTATTTATAACTATAGAATTAGGATTACAAATATCTCAACAGAATAAATAATAAATTGTGTAGGAGAGAAAGTGTATAAGGGTTGTTGGTATTTTTTGGGGTATGAAAAGAGAGAGTTTAAGACCCTCGAAAATTGGCTTGTGTTTGTATTGCCAATGGCTTTATATCTCTTGAAGAGATGGATGGATCTTGGGAGAGAAGGAAGATATGTTTTTGTTGTGTGTTTAATGAATGAATGGTGAGAGGTATTTATAGGTAAATGGAGAATGGCAAATGATGGTGTCAATCTAGAAATAGATAATTAACCAAACAATAAGCGAATAGCGGTAAATAAAAAATAAATGCGGCGCAATGATGAACACATAACATTTTTTTTAAGGTAGGTTCCCCCGATAGCGCTTATGTTATTCGGGTAGTACGTCGTCCTTTTGTGTGTGCTTGCTTTGTATTAGCTCAAAGGCGATCAATTTGGATGAAAATACAAGCTACCAACTTCTCTCTATAATTTTCTTAATTCTATTTATAAGTATAGAATTAGGATTACAGAAAGCTACCAATCTCTCTCTCTATAATTTCCTTAATTCTATTTGTAAGTATAGAATTAGGATTACAAATATCTCGACAGAATAAATAATAAATTGTGTAGGAGAGAGAGTGTATAAGGATTGTTGATATTTTTTGGGGTACGAAAAGAGAGAGTATAAGATCCTCAAAAATTGGCTTGTATTTGTATTGCCAATGGCTTTATATCTCTTGGAAGAGATGGATGGATCTTGGAAGAGAAAGAAGATATGTTTTTGTTGTGTGTTTAATGAATGAATGGTGGGAGGTATTTATAGGTAAATGGAGAATAGCAAAAAAGGTAAATATGATAAAAATGAAGGGCAAAAGGTAATTTTTGATGGAGGTAGGTGAGGTAGGTGTGGAGGTAAAAATGGAATTTTACCGGGGGTAAAAATAGAATTTTACCAGGGGTTAAAAATATTGAATTACCTTTGTAGGCCAATGGAAAAATTAGTATTTAACTCCATCAATTGCCCCCTATCCTTATTATTTAGCTCGGATGAGCTGATTGGTGAGGATATCCTTCAACCCGGGAGCTAGTAGTAACTCTGATTTCTGATATTCAAGATGTCTTAGGCTTGAATCCTTCGTAGGTGAACAATGTCGACAATTCAATGCCTGTGTTAGGTCTTTTGACTTTATTAGAAATCTTTTTCAAAGCTGAGGCGTGAAAGCGGGCACTTGTCGAGGAAGATAATCATGGAGAGAGCTGGATAATCGACGTGTAGGGCTTTGTTAGCTCTTGACCATAAGTTTGTGGAGTTCGGAACATTAATGTGTAAAGCTAGCTAGACTTTGATCATTAGTCTTAGAGTTTTAGAACATCATTGTGTAAGACTAGCTAGACCTTGATCTCGAGTCTTAGTTCAAGGAAGCTAGATCTCGGATACTAGTCGTTGAGCTCGAAACATCAATGTGTAGAACTCGTTAGACATTTGATGCAAGTCGTAGAGCTTGGAACATTAATATGTAAAACTCGCTATACTTTTGGTCATAAATAGTTTGATCATACTCGGGTATTTTTCAACCATTTATTTCATACACACATATATATATAAATATATTATATATATATATATATATATATTCTTTTTCTTTTTCTTTTGGCACCTCTTTTATTGTTGGCACCATTTCAGCGAAAAAAATTTCTCGAGCTCCTCCCTGTCGGAGGCTCCTCTCCCTCTCTCCTTTGAGATAGCTTTCCCTTCTTTTCTAAACTCGAAATCTGTGCTCTTCATCTTCCTCTCCCTTTCCCTCTTCATCTTCCTCAAGACCCAATCCATTTCTTCCATCAGCATCCATTTCTTTCAACGCCATTTTTCTCTTT
The DNA here is from genome assembly GCA_021464415.1 of Lonicera japonica. Lineage (NCBI taxonomy): Eukaryota > Viridiplantae > Streptophyta > Magnoliopsida > Dipsacales > Caprifoliaceae > Lonicera > Lonicera japonica. The sequence continues at coordinate 43,657,933 of CM038468.1, read as the reverse complement.
TGTAATAAGTTTCTCTTACAAAAGTAAACCAAAATAATGTCGAACACTCGCCGTTTTGCAGGTCCTCCATGTGTGGCTTGTGCTTATAGCCACAAGAGATGTCCTCTATCTTACGAATATGCTAAAAAAAATTCAAATGTGATTGATCGTCAGGATTATCACACAATCTTTACTATTTTCGGGGTGAGGAACTTTGCATCTTTTTTGCAAGATGTCCCCGAAGATCAACATCTTGAGGCTCTTAATTCGTATTTTCTTGAAGCCACGGCGAGAATCGAGAATCCCATTAGAGGCTGTACTACTCTCCTTACTTCTCTTGAACAGAAGGTAGAAGAGTTACAAGCACGGGTGACGGCATTAGAGGCTCGATTAGAAGGAGGGTCTTCATACGTTAACCCGTTATGCTCCTTTGCTCATCCTGGAGGTTCCTCGAGGTTCCCTTTGTTGGCAGAAAATAACGTGCCTGATGTTATTCTGACTGCCATGAATCTTTCAGATCCTGTTCCCGGAAGTTTTTTAAGGCTCCTTATGTCGGAAGAGGGTGTACAAGATATCCTTTCAACTACCGCAAATCTATTAGAAAATGGGGCTCTTCCGACTGAAGTGGATTTACCATCAATTCTGAATATGTCCTATTACCAAGCTGCCTCATGCGCCTATTACCAGGCTACCTTGGATGCCTATCACCAGGCTGCCTCGGACGATTTTTTATCTCAATCTTCGCAAGCTGATTTTGTTGCAGAGTTTGCTGAACCAAAGAGCCTTGACTTGACGGCTTTAGGGGATATAGGACATGATTTTTCTGATTATTCTTCTTCTGATTTCAGTACTATTTTGAATTTTGGTGCTGATGATCTTCAGATTCTTCAACCTTTTTTGAGTGACTAAATAATGTGCACCTCTAGTGAGGGCTTTGTACAAACGTTCCGGAGATGTTCCACTTGTGATTGTTTAAAGCATGCCCCCTATATGGAGATAGGAAATTTTTTCGAAATCCTTGGTTTCTTAAAAGAATTTTTTTTTGTCTAAGTCTTGAGTAGAGCCATGCCCCTTTCTGACTTAGGCAAATTCTAACAATTTTCTCATTTATTACTAGGAAACGTCAAAACTTTGATCTCTGGACCAGTGGTGTAGCAGTATATGATCATTCTCCGCCAGATCTCTTTGGGTTGGGGTGGTCTTGCGGTTGTCTGACAGACTTCAAACTCACATTCAGCTTTGTGGAAGTTTGATATCCGCTGAAAATTTATTTAATTTATATCTTGTGGTTTATCGAATGAACTTGATAAAAATTACATTCAATTGTAATAATTTTTTTTGAAGCTCATCGATTGTACCTGATTTTTGAATGATTATGCGCCCGTAAATATTGAGCTAGCGTAGGCCTTGCAGGATTTTCGCATTTTTTGTTGCAGCAACTTTGTATCCCCATTTTGGACCTCGAGATGGCCAAATTTGAAAAAGGATTGAACTGTAGAGTTGTAACTCTTGAAATTTTCTTCAAAATAAACTCTAGAATCGCATGATTTGGAGTTTTGAACACAAAGTTATGTGCCTGATAATATTGAATTACCGTAGGCCCGCGGGATTTTTGCCTTTTTCATTCTAGAAAATTTTTATCGAATTTTTGAACCCCGATATGGATGAATTTGAAGAAAGCTCGAACTGAAAAGTTGTAGCTCTTGAAATTTTCTTCAAAATGGACTCCAGAATCGCATAATTTGGAGTTATGAGCAAGAAGTTATGCCCCCGAGAATATTGAGCTACGTAGTCCCGCGGAATTTAAAATTTTTGTACCAAAAATTCACTTGTAATTTCTAAAGAACGAGAGCTTTAGAGAGCTTATCGTTCCCACAGACGGCGCCAACTGATGGTGTCAATCTAGAAATAGATAATTAACCAATCAATAAGCGAATATCGGTAAATAAAAATTAAATGCGGCGCAATGATGAACACATGACACATTTTTTTACGGTAGGTTCCCTTAGTAGCGCTTATGCTATTCCGGTAGTACGTCATCCTTTTGTGTGTTCTTACTTTGTAATAGCTCAAAGGCGATCAATTTGAATGATAATACAAGCTACCAACTTCTCTCTCTATAATTTCCTTAATTCTATTTACAATTATAGAATTAAGATTAGAGAAAGTTACCAATCTATCTCTCTATAATTTTCTTAATTCTATTTACAAGTATAGAATTAGGATTACAAATATCTCAACAAAATAAATAATAAATTGTGTAGGAGAGAGAGTGTATAAGGGTTGTTGATATTTTTTGGGGTATGAAAAGCGAGAGTATAAGACCCTCAAAAATTGGCTTGTATTTGTATTGCCAATGACTTTATATCTCTTGGAAGAGATAGATGGATATTGGGAGAGAAGAAAGAAATGTTTTTGTTGTGTGTTTAATGAATGAATGGTGGGAGGTATTTATAGGTAAATGGAGAATGACAAAAAAGGTAAATTTAATAAAAATAAAGGGCAAAAGGTAATCTTTGGTGGAGGTAGGTGAGGTAGGTGAGATGTGGTAGGTGAGGTGTAGAGGTAAAAATGAGATTTTACCGGAGGTAAAATTGAGATTTTACAGAAGGTAAAAATATAATTTTACCGAAAATAAAAATAATTTATTACCTTTGTAGGTCAATGGTAAAATTAGTATTTAACCCCATCATAATTTATCATCCACCTTTTAAATTAAATACAAGGGAAAATATGTTTATTTAAGGTGCAAAGTGAGTCATATATAGAAATTTTATAATCATTTTTAAATGTAAAAATACTGATAGAAATTTTTAAAGTGACATAGCACAATCTCATTAAAGACTATTTAACTTATTTGTTTTCTCTCCTCTTACATAAATGACAAGTAATTAAGGTAGAAAGTAATTAAACAACATTGCAGACCAACTTATCTATACTTTTCTACCTGTCTAAAATAATGTGCCAAATAGATATAGAAGTATTTAAAAAGCACCTTGACACATGGGATTACAAATGTTGAATAAACAGAAATCACCGTCGGAAACGACCTTATATTCTTTTAAAAATTGTCACAATTAATAATTATTGCTGTAGTTCCAAGATCTAACCCAAAACCATATTAATTGACCATGGGTGGAACAGCACCTATTTTAATTTATTGTTTTAGGAAAATCTCATTTTTTCAGTGTAGAATTTATAGTCTCAATAATTATAAATTAAAGATGGAGCAGCCTAATAAGCTTCAAGGGTAAGTATTGAACACAAATATCCATCTACGCAACTATTTAAGAAAAAGTTATTTTCACCAACTTTCACATTACATGATGAGATGAACAGAGCAGATATGGTGTGAACCGTCTTTTACCGACAACTTGATCCCATGTGACTCGATGAGTAGCGTGCTTTTGACATTTTTTAGAAAAAAAAATATTAATTTTTAATATATAATGGATCGTTAATGTACAAAATATAATTTGAAGACGAATGCTTTAGTAAGAAAAGTTAGTTTTAGTGGTTAATGATAAGAATAAATTATTTTGTTATTTAATTATTAATCAAAGTTCAAATCCTATTAAAAAATGTTTTGCATTTTTTTTTATTGAGAAGTGATTTTTTTATGCAATGTAGTTATAGATTGGGAGAGATGAGAAGTGGAGCCGGTCAGTTAAAAAAAATAAAAAGTTAATGCTGAATTTGAAAGCTACATTTGTGTAAGGGATATATTTGATTCTGACAGGGCCCCGGCATTGGGCGTAGGCGGCCCAAGCCACCACCAAGGGCTTTCGACGTATCAAGCTCCCCGAATTTTTTGGACCATATATATATATATGTATGTGTAATGTTCAAATCATTTGACGTTGAAAATAAATATTAAGGATGCTCATAGGCCGGCGGGAAAATGGCCATATGGTAGAAATGAAATTACTGTGTGGGTCATTCGTTCCATCCCTGGCAGCAGAAAGTATTTTTTTTTACTCTTTTTTTGCTTTTAAATGCTTTAATTTTTGTTTTGACTACCTTTTTTTTTTCTTTTAAATGGCAATTGAAGATATTTGTCTACTCTTTTTTTTTTCCTTTTAAATGGTTATTAAATCTAAGTTTTTTTTTTTTTTTTTTTTCAGTTTTTGTTTTGACTATTCTTTTTTTCCTTTTAAATGCTTAGTAAACTTAAGTTTGTTTTTTGTTTTTCTTGAACAAAAGTTACATTTTTTAGCTTTTGTTTGGACTAAAAATTTAAGGTGTTCTTGTTTACACCCATAGAAATATTCAACTCACCACGTTTTTTAAGTTAAACCATCTTAAAAACAATTAATCTAGAAAAAAAAATCAAAAACTCTCTTTGAACACCTCATGTTTCTTTCTACCTTTTCAAGTTAAATTAGTTTTAAAAATTCATGACAAAATAAAATTATGAACCCTCTTTAACGATATATATATATACATATCTTCCTCCTCTTGATTGAATTGATCTTAACACTTTTTCAGTAGAGAAAATCCATCCAACAGAGGAGGAATTTTCCCAGTTAATTGTTTGAGATCACTTTCAGAAAATTCTATATATTAGATGAATATACAAAAATACAAAAGCCCCAAATATACCATTCTAAACTATACAATTGCCAACACCATAATACACAATTTTACCCATGATGATGAATTAGCAATTTAAATAAGATATCCACCTTCATTCGGCTTCCTTTAATCAATCAAAGGCTAATCCTATTAAACTTCATATATCGAATATTTATCTTCATATTTTTATTAATTTTATTCGACTTCAATCATTTAACTTCCAAGTATTTGATAGATGTGTATGTGTTGATTATAATTTATAATGTAACAATATTTATACATGGTTTAGTATTTTTGGAACAATCAAATGAAAAAACTTAATTAAAGGTAAGTAAAAATAACTTAATTGTTTTGTTTTAGCCAAAAATGCTCAGTTTTGACCGTCCAGTTTTAGTTTTGTTTTTTTTTCAAAATTGATTTTTAATATATTGTACCACACCGTACCATACCAATATTTCGGTATCCCGCACTTCGGCATATCGAAAATTTGGTATGGCAATGATAATGAATTTTGGCATACTGAATTTTTGATACGGTATACAGTACAATTAGTATATATAATACGATATTGTACCAAAGTCACACCCCTACTTTGTACAATCTTTCATGAACCGTGAAGTACCCACCACAGAACTTCAATTCATAAAACGTAGGTTAAGTGAGTGTGTGTGCGTGAGAGAGAGAGAGAGAGAGAGAGAGAGAGAGAGAGAGAGAGAGAGAGAGAGAGAGAGAGAGAGAGAGAATTGCATGAGTACCGGAATATGTGGTGGAATTGGTCAATTAATTATGAACATTGTGAGAGACAAAGACTAAAAACTTAAGACACACAAAACCCACAGTTGTTCAATAATTATGTGGAGAAACAATTAAGATGCTATGTTGTGTCGTTTAACTTAATTTTCTAGTATTGATGGTCTTAATTTTATATGTAAACTCATGCACAGATCACCGAAAGAATCAAAGGTTCCTGGCCTATTGAGGTGGCTCATTTTTATAATGTCATCTCATGCACGATATTGTATTGCTACTTATTTATTTATTTAATTCTTTTCTATAAATATGCGTGTATTTATTTGTTCAATTATTGTGATAGGTATATGCAACTTTCACCGATGACGTTGCATCCAAGAGGGAAGGAAGAGGTCTTAAGAACATTATGAGAAGGTTTAAATTCTTTGCAAAGGTAATTGATTTTTTACTACAGATATATTTCGTGAATGACTAACAAATTAGAATGTAAAAAATTATATATTAATTACATAAGTGACACTGTTAGATCTTTATTTCACCACTAGTATGAAATATTGGTAAATTTTTGGATCCACCAATATAATTCTCGGAGCCTTTCATTAATGGTTCAACTGTTTTCGATATCACTTCTTTCAACTTTTCAAGATCATAGACGTTGCTTGGCCGATTCTTCTTGAAAAACTTGAGGGTTCCATAAAGCATTTTTGGCTTTTCATTAGTGTTTGCTTTCAATTCTTCACTTCAAGGTCGTATACGCTGCATTGGCACCAATACTTTTTGAACTTGTCATCCATTCTTATATGTTTGAGGATTGCATAGGGGATTTTAGTCTCTTCTTTGCAAAGCAAAATTCTAATTCGATTGAACCAAGTGACAGAACTTGACCATCTTTTCGAATTCTAAGTCCGAGGAGTGAGTGTTCGTAAAAGCTTACACACATGTGACTTTCCTTCACTGCTTTATCATCTAAAGTATTCCCCAATCCGAGTAAATTGTTATCACCGCTGCATCGAACTCAAGAGCCACTGCCACACCGAGTAGTGTGTAGGTAATTACAACATTGGAAGGGTAAAAAATGACGTATACCATGACGATCACTTGGGCTAGGGTTTATATTGGTCCATATAAAGGAGCAGCAATCAGCTTTTCCCTAAAGCAACAAAAAAAATTACAATTATATTCACGCATTAATCTAACAGAATGGAGTAATGTCAATTGAGTAGTTTCATTGATAATACTACTAATTGGCAATCTCTAATTTCTTGTTCTCTCCTGTTCAATGGATTGCCACAGTTGATTATAAATAGCCCTATTGGGAATTATCGATATATATATATGCGCAGATCAGATATTATTACTAGTCAAATAAACCATCAACTAGCCAACTTTGATAAGACATACATATATATATATATATATATATCTCAATCCATTCAAAATTTTGAATTTATATATCGATATTTGATTAAACCATGTGACGTACAACATAGTTAACTACCAAGTTGCATGCACCTACCAGACTAATTTAATAAAAAGAAACTATAACTAGTTAGGTGTAAGAATTGACCAATAATTAACAAAAGGACAACTCGATTGCCGTTAATCACCTATGATCTCAATTCTGGCTCTAAGAGCATTCACAATAGTTGGAGTAATACGAAGGCAAATGTATCAATATATGTGAATATTAAATCTATTTTAGTTAGTGTGAATAGGGTTATGTACATCTGTAATCTTGGAGTATTGATCAAGTCATACCTTTTATAGTCATTTTACTATAGACCTAATGAACATGTAACCCTATCTTATACATAAAAATAGGAAATGGAAAACCCACAGTAGGAGGACCCATCTTTTATTACTAAACACTCATTCCCACATTCTCTGTGTAGAAGAACTTAATCTCCATTACTGTAATCAACCATTCTTAGGCCATTTGAGCCAAGTGAAGAACACCATCACACACTCAAGGATGACGTACTACCAGATTGGGTATAAAAGCCACCGGAGGAACATACCCTCACAAATAAAATATCCTTTCTCATTGCTATTAGTTTACTGTTCATCCCTATCACCTTTGCTGAACCTGATTACTGACTCTACTGGTTTGGGCTGATCCCGTCTCATTTGGGTTTGGTTAGATTTACACCACCCACAATTGGCACCGTCCGTGGGAATCGGCGACAGAAAAGCTCATTAACGGTAATCAAATTTGGTTTTTCTCTCTATAGTGAATTTTTTTAGTATTTTTCAATCTTTTTATTGTTCTTCGTTTAGTAACATTTGATTCATATACATTTGTAAGAAAATGGTTCATACTAGAAGTCAGCACCTTGATGATGCAAACCCAAAAATTATACCAATTGTTAATCTAACCACGAGTGGAGTCGTGGCTCCTGATGTTGAAACGACTAGATGCCTAAGCAGGGTCTGAGTCACTCCTAAACCTATTACACCTCCCGTTTTGATCGACACAATTATGCAAATAAAGGTCCCACAATCTCTGAGGAACAAAATGAAATATCTAAATTGAAACAGGAGAGAGAGCTGCTGCTCCAAATGTAGCGTGAACAAATTGCGGCAAATGCCGTACAAGGGCCGCCTAAGGTGATGGCCTCAGCCAGAACTCACATTTCCTACACCAGAGAGGAACATGTTGATGACGAGGTAGATTCCGCGTATCGGAATAAGAGAAAATCGAATATGGCTGAGGAGCCATATATGAGATTTCTTAATGAACCAAGGCGTTATAACGCCCCCACTGTTATTGCTTGCCCCAGTGTCTTTGAACGCTTGGGGGCCAGACCAGCCCACATGGAAACGAAAACTGAGAGTCGCCCGAAGAATTGGGCCGAGCAAGATTTGAAAAAAATAATCTATTCGGCTATTGCCGATAAAAAAGACGATGGAAAGTCAACCACTAAATTGGCCAGGAAACCCTTGGGAGAAGATAACAAATCCTTCTTTACCCAGCAAATACAGGATGCCCCGTCGCCCAAAATGTTTGGGCAACCTAATTTTAATATTTATGATGGGCGTTCTGACCCAGCCAACCATGTGCCGTATGTTCCTAGACAGCATGGGGGACACTGTGCTCAGACGGTTCGATAAACTACCCCTCGCCCAGATTGACAATTTTCGTGAACTAGCCGAGCAATTCACAGCCAGGTTTATCAGCAATAGTATGATGGTCAAAGGGCCAGAAGCCTTTACCCACATGAAGAAGAAGCAAAGGGAAAGTTTGAGGGAATATTCACAGAGGTATTAAGAATTGTTTCAGGATATAGAGGATTGTGATCTTAATGATTTGACGTGTAGGCCGCCGGAGACGTTTAATGGTTTGTTATCCAGAGTCGATGAATTTTCAAGAGTCGAGGATGATGATAGAGCAGCTAACAAGACAATCCACAAGAATAATAAGAAGGAAGGGGGAGATAATGGGAAAAAGTCGAATGCCTTTAAGGACGTTAATACAATCTTCAACAAGCGAATCCACAAGATAATGTTTGAGATACAGGGTGAGCAATTTTTTAAGTGGCCGAAATCGATGGCCGGTGAACCAAGTGGTAGAGACACCACCCTAAGGTGTTCTTATCACAAGAACCATGGTCATATAACCGAAAACTACAAGACCTTGAAACAATTTTTGGAGAGGCTAATAGAGCAGGGCCACTTAGCCAAGTATATGAATCCCATTGGGCCTAAAAAGGATAAAACGAAGGAGGCCGAAGATCAAGTGGATGTAGTTCAAGCCAATCGGCAAATAACAGGTGTGATTAATTTAATACATGGGGTTATTGGAGGTCAGAGGCAACAAAAAATTTTCTTAGAGCAGGACTCGCCCAAGCTCACCTTTGGTCGAAGTCCCATCCAGTCCAGGAAGTATTAACCGTACTGGATCCCTCTAAGAAGGATCGAGAAAATAATCTCTTATAACAACTTTCTTTCTCCGAGGAGGATTTGAAGGGGGTTAATATACCCCATAACGATGCTTTAGTTCTAATAGTGAATATTTCTAACTTTGATGTGAAAAGGGTTATAATAGACCCTGGTAGTTCTTTGGAGGTCATGCACCTCAAGGCTTATAACCAACTGCGACCATTCATGCAGAGTAAGAACATACAGTCGGTTGATGCTCCGATCTATAGTTTTAGCGGTGATGCGGTGTGGTCAATATGTATCGTTAGGGTTCCAGTTATAGTGGAAAAAATGGTTTTGGTAATGGATTTCTTCATGATGAACACAGACTCACCCTATAACGCAATTCTTGGCAGAAATTAGTAGGGCAAGATGAGAGCGATTGCCTCCCCATTCCATCAAAAATTGAAAATCCCTACCTCGAAAGGTATGTGTGTGGTGAAGGGAAAGTAAGAAGACGCAAGGTTTTATTTTAACTTGGCGATTAGAAGATTGTTATCTGAGAAGAAAAATTCTGAAGAGGTCGAGCAGGTGAATTTGACAAAGAAAGTAGAGACATGTCACTGGAAACTAAGGTTGATGCGCTTGAACCCTTAAAAAAAAGGAAGGGCAAAGAGTCAGTTTTGTAGCAATCAAATGACGGCCGCCCCATAAATGGTAGGGCCAGAAGGTGACCCGGGGAAGAGGTCTGTGAAGATCTTATACAAGTCCCCATAGTAGTTGGATCTGATGACAAGGAGAAATATTTCCTGTTAGGCAGCAGTTTGAGCACTGAGGAGAGATATGCACTTTTCGAATTTCTTAGGGAAAATATTGATATTTTGCGTGGCAACCCTATGATATGCCTGGAATTCATGTTGAAGTGATGTGTCATAAGCTGCATGTTAGTCTGAACGTTAAGCCAATCAAACAGAAGCCTCCCCGTGCAGCTCCCGAAAAGGCAAGGGCAATAGAGGAGGAGGTCCATAAATTGTTAAAAACATGGGCAATAAGAGAAGCGGAATTTCTAGACTAAATCTCTAATCTTGTTGTGGTTAGGAATAAGAACAGTAAGTTGATGGTCTATATTGACTTCACCGATCTAAATAAAGCCTGTTCGAAAGATAGCTTCCCATTACCGAGGATAGATCAATTGGTAGACTCAGCAACTGGCCATGAAAGACTGAGCTTTTTAGACGTCTATTCGGGATATCATCAAATTTTTTTGTTCGGCTCGGATCAAGAATGCACTGCCTTTATTACCACCATGGATCTCTATTGTTATAAAGTTATGCTATTCGGGTTAAAGACTGTAGGGGCTACCTATCAACGGTTGGTGACCAAAATGTTCAGAAATGAAATTAGCAAATCGATGGAGGTCTATGTGGATGACATGCTTGTAAAAAGAAAGCTCGCAGCCGATCATATTCGGGACATGGGGAAGACCTTTGAAATTTTGAGGCACTACCGAATGCGGCTGAATGTTGCAAAATGTACATTTGGGGTCAATTCGGGCAAGTTTCTAGGGTTCATGGTAAATAATCGAGGGATAAAGACTAATTCGGAGAAGTTCCAGGCAATTCTTGACTTTCAGATGCTAACCAACCTTAAAGAGCTCCAAAAACTCACTGGTATGGCCGTTGTTCTAAATCGTTTTATTTCAAAATGTTCTGATAAGTGTATGCCTTTATTTAATGTATTGAAAATAACAAAAGAATTTGTATGGACTGAAGAATGTGATAAAGCTCTATATGGCTGAAACAATACCTGAGTTGCCCACCCCTCATATCCATACCCAAGCCCCATGAATAACTATACATGTACCTAGCTTATTTTGATCGGGCAGTAAGTTAGGCTCTAATTAGAGAGCATGAAAATATTTAAAAGGCTGTATATTTTACTAGTAAATGTTTGATAGGGTCAGAATTGAATTATTTGCCTTTAGAAAAACGTGTACTAGTACTAATCACAGCATTAAGGAAGCTGAAGTACTATTTTGATGTCCACCCAATCAAAGTTCTTACTTCGAGTCCGATCAAATCAGCCTTGAGAAAGGCCGATTTATCTGGTAGAATAGAGAAGTGGTCAGTAAAGCTGGGCAGATTCCACATAGAATATGAACCACAGGCGGCCATCAAAGGACATATCTTGACATATTTAATTATTGAGTTCACTGGAACAGTCGAAACTTACCTAAGCAACCCATTACCTGTCCTAGTTGGGGGGCAGAATGAGGATACAGAAATGGTTGAAGCTGGGCAGTTTGAGCCTATTACCAAGCTCGTAACAGAGCCATTGGCAACCAAAAATTTGAACAATCTGGCCTTCTGGTCATTGTGTATAGACAGATCCTCGATGTCAGGTGGAACGGGCATAAGTATAGTATTCAGAACCCTTGAATGAGGGATTATTGAACAAGAATTTATGATAGGATTCCTAGCAAGCAATAATGAGGCCGAGTACAAGGCATTAATTCTCCGTATGAAGAAGGCTGGACAACTTAGAATCCAAGGCCTAGTGATCTATTGTGACACCCATAGTTAGTTGCTAATCAGCTAAATGGAGAGTATGAGACAAAGAATGAATGAATGACCGCTTACATGAGGGAAGCTCAGATGTTAAAAAATGATTCAGATTGGCACGCATCGAGAAGTTTCCAAGAGCCAATAATTCACATACAGATGCCCTGGGAACACTTTCCTCTACTGTAAATTCGAAATTGACAAAGGTTATCAAGGTAGAATACTTGGCAAGTCCAAGCATAAATTTTGGAGAGTAACAAATTGTGTGTGATATCTAAGCCAATTTGGGAGTTTATTGGATGGATCCAATCATTAATTATTTGCAAGATAGGTCGTTGCCTGAAGACAGTGGGGAGGCTTACATAATTTGAGCCCAAGCGAGTAGGTATTGGTTTTCACCCGAACAGAAGTTATACAAGAGATCTTTCTTTTGGCTGTATCTTAAATGTGTTTATCTAAGGTTGGTGTAGGTCGAAAAATACCCTAGAAGGGGGTGAATAGGGTTTTTGAAACTTAATTCGATTTTAAAAATAGTTTCAAATAAAGTTTAAATAACAAAACTTTAATACGATGTATATTAAGGAAGTAAGTATATTAATCAATCACAATATCAAGCAATAAATATAAATACAAGTAAATAGAGAGCTTGAGTTTAGAGAGATTGAACCGCATGAGCCAATGACGTTTTGTTTACACGGTTCAGTTATTTACGTCCGCGCCTGAATAGTGCCCCCAAGAAATTTGACTAAAATTGATTTTCTTACGAGTGAAAATCAAACCTTTGCAAGTGTTTTGCCATTTTTACTTCTTTTTTATGGCTCAATGAAATGTCAATACATGAAATATAACAGGCAAAAGAAAATAAGTATGAATGTTAAAGACATAAAGCATTTAAAAGTCTTACCAACATTAATCACCATACACACATTTTCTCCCCCTATGGCAACATCAAAAAGGGATCAAGGCCATGGAGAGAAAATGGTAGTCTCCATGTGGGCTTCATTTATGAGGCAAAGATTTGTATGCCTTTTCATCTTTTGCCATAAGGCAAAGGTCGGCCGTTTCTTCATCACTTGAGTCGGTATCGGATTCATATTTTTTTGATACATTTAAAGGCCCTTTGAGTGCATGTTTTAATTTTTTATACAACTCTTGCTTCTTATCTCTTTTCTCATTTCTTCTAACCTGGCAATTTGATTTGTAGTGTCCTGGTTCATGACAATGAAAAAGATTTCTTTCTTCATTGTCAGCTATTGATTGAGTTGATCTATCATTGAAATTCTTTGAGTATGAAGAATTTTTGTTGAGCTTCCCTAGAGAGTACTTCTTCTTTGCTAAGAATTTCTTGAATTTCTTAGAGATAAGAGCCATGTCCTCATCTAATTTTATTGAGCCATTTCCTTCATTTTTCTTTAGGGCAAAGATCTTTTTCAGATTTGCTTTGTGTTCTTCTTCTTCTTATTCCCTTTGCAACTCATTCTCATGGGTTTTTAAAGATCCCAATAGCTCATCCATGCTAAGAGTTTTTAGATTATTAGCTTTTTGTATAGCCGTCACCTTAGGCCTCCACTTCTTAGGAAAAATCCTAAGGATTTTTTGAATCTTGACTTCATTGGCATAAATCTTACTAAGAAGATCTAAGGCATTAGTAAGAATAGAAAATCTACTATACATAAAAGTAAGAGATTCATTATTCTTCATTTTAAACAATTCATAATCATGGACAAGCATATTAATATTATTATCCTTGACTTGAAGGGTTCCTTCATAGGCAACCTCAAGTTTTTCCTAAATCTCTTTGAAGGTTTTGCAATTAGAAATTTTGTTATATTCATCCATGCTCATTGCACAATGTAATAAGTTTAGAGCTTTAGCATTAAATTGGATTTTCTTGATATCATGATTATCATATTCGGATATCGATTTGGGAATTGCATTTCTCCTTTCATCAATTTTGGTAATCTCATAGGGTCCAACAAGTATAACCCTCCATTGTTCAAAACCACAAGCTTGTAAAAATGTACACATTTTATTTTTTCAATAATTATAGTTTCTACCATCAAACAATGGTGGCCTAAAGGAGGAAGCACCTTTGAAAATGCCGGTCCCTTGATATATAGATATGATCGTAAACTCTAAAATTGTTAAATCAAAATAAGAGTACAACCTCTGATACCAATTGTAGGTCCAAAAATACCCTAGAGGGGGTGAATAAGATTTTTAAAACTTAATTCGATTTTTAAAATAATTTCAAATAAAGTTTAAATAACAAAACTTTAATACAATGTATATCAAGGACGTAAGTATATTAATCAATCACAAGATCAAACAATACATATAAATACAAGTAAATAGATAGCTTGAGTTTAGAGAGATTGAACCGAATGAGCCAATGACATTTTGTTTACGCGGTTCGGTTGTTTAGACCATACGTCCGCGCTTGAGTAATGCCCCTGAGAAATTTTACTAAAACTGATTTTTTTCCAGGTGAAAATTGAACCTTTACAAGTGTAATTGTTCTCACTACACTCTACAAGTGTTATTCTTATCACAACACTTTACAAGTGTTATTCTTTTCACCACACTCAACATAAGAATCTCTCTTGCTAATCTATGAAATAAATCTCTCACAATTGAATAATAGATTGAGTGGTGACACACACCAATGATGTTCACTAACTCTATCAAAGTGTTTTGTAAAGATACAATTATGAACCTCACTTCCAGAGTTAGAGAGATTTGATCAAATGATAGATAAATGGATTGCTCAAATCAACTAGACAAATTTTGATATTAAAAATCAATAAAAATGATGCTTAGAATGAAGGTGAAGTTCAAAATTGATTTATAGATCAATGATATGGTTTGAAGGTGTTTTTTAAGTGTATATATCCCAAAAACAGATTATAGCTGTTTTAAAGAAAATATGACTGTTAAATATAAATATGCGATGAAAAACACTTTAATTCAAACTGCCAGGGAAGAATAGCACGCTGTTTCTAAGAACAGCAAGTTGTTTGGTCCTCAACAGCATGATGTTTTTCGACAACAGCTTACAGTTGTGCCAGGACTAATAACACATTAAAGCCTTTTAAGCCTATGGCACTCTATACACTCAAATCACATTGAAAGCTTGCACCAACCCACATTAAATTGCTTCTTAGATAAAGTAATATTAAATTTGAAAATAATACGAAAAATATATTTAAATGAAAGATCCAATTTTTCAAATAATTAGATAAATTTTTTAAACGGAATTTAAAACTGATTTGAGCAATAATCCAAATGATCAAATATCTAAAACTTTAACAATTAAAGTCCTAATCATTCACTCACGAATTATTCTCTCGAATTCACAACGCTTTTCTATCTCGATATATGATAGCTTGAGTTCATGTGAGGATAGAGAGAATCTCATGGAGTGGTGATACACTTAATAAGGTTTTGGTTTTAGTTCTCGGGATACTTCGGGAAAACAATGGAGCTTGTTAAATCTGTTTAAGCCAAATACATTTAAAATACATGTAAAATACACCGGATTAACTTTTTGTCATTATCAAAATAAAATTAAGAACTTCTAAGTCAACAGTTGGTTCAAAACATCCTTTATGAGCTACACGAAGGAAGTTGTGGGAGCCATACCGAAGGGCAATCACTGGCACACCGGGACAGGACTCAGGGTTATTGGTGGTCGTTCATACAAAAGGATGCCTTATAATACGTCAAGAAATGCGACAAATGTCAAAAACACGCCTCTATGGTACATCAGCATGCAACAGCCTTACACCCAATCGTTAGCCCCTAGCCTTTTGCTATGTGGGGTTTAGATATCATGGGCCCCTTTCCTCGGGGACCAAATAATAAGAGGTTTCTTCTAGTTGGCACATATTACTTTACTAAATTGGTGGAGGCAGTCCCTTTGGCAAACATCACCGAATTTCATGTTCAAACATTTATGTGGAAGAACATTATTAATCAGTTTGATATTCCAATAGTACTTGTTTTCGACAATGGGACACAGTTTAAGAACTAAAGGATCGAGCAATTTTGCAACTCTTATGGGATAAGACAACACTTCTCTAGTGTCTCTTACCCCCAAGGAAACGGATTGGATGAAACATCAAACAAATTTATTATGGACATATTGAAAAAGAGGTTGGAAGAAAAGAAGGGAAGATGGGTACAAGAGCTACCCTCGGTGCTCTGGGCTTTTCGAACAATGCCCTGCCGATCAACTGGTGATGCACCCTATTCCCTAATCTACAAAACTGAAGCGATCATTCTATTGGAGGTCGGCTTGCCCACCCTAAGAACTGCTCAAATTGAAGCTGGGAATAATGGAGAAGCTTTAAAAGAACCGCTGTATTTTTTCGAATCCTAAAGAGAAACAGTTGTGGTCCATTTAGCAAATTGCAATGGTACATTGGAAAAATAGTACAAAGCACATACGAAACCTAGGGAGTTTAAAGTTGGGGAGTTGGTTTTGAGAAAGGTACTCTCGGCACTGCAGTTCAACCCAGTCATGGGAAACTCGGGCAGAATTGGAAGGTTGATCCATACATGGTAACATCAGCTAGTGGGATTATGTTATACCGTTTGTAGGTTATGGAAGGCCGACCAATTCCTAATCCATGGAATATTGCTAACTTAAGGAATTACTATCATTAAGTGTAAATCTAAGAATTCAAATGTGTTTGTACAGTTGGTTCAAATTAATGAAATGAATTTGTGTTTGAAACTCAGATGTTACAATTTACTTAAGAGCTTTATCCATTAAAGGCAGTTTTTAATAACACCTTGCTCGGCAAGGAAAATGATTTATTTAAGACCTTTATCCATTAAAGAAAGTTTCTAATAACATTTTGCTCGGCAAGGCAAACCAATCATAAAGAACTTTATCTATTAAAGGCAGTTTTTAATAAGACCTTGCTCGGTAAGGCGTATGATGAGTTAAGACCTTTATCCGTTAAAGGCAATTTTTTCTAATAAGACATTACTCGGCAAGGCGAACCAATCATAAAAATCTTTATCTATTAAAGGCAGTTTTTAATAATACCTTGATCAACAAAGTGTATGATGAATTAAGACCTTTATCTGTTAAAGGAAATTATTCTTGATAAGACCTTGTTTAGCATGACAATTGATTTATTAAAACCTCCACCTACGAGAGGCAGTTTAACTAATAAGACCTTTCTCTGTCAAAAGCAAAATTTTATCGAATTTGTTTAAGGCCTTACTCGACAAGGCATTTTAATACGACCTCTCTATTGTCAGAGGTAGTTTATGATATTGCTTGTGTTAGTTTATAAGTCAATTTTCTCATTCTAAACACTTAGCAATTTATTATAATGATAGACCATTGCATCATTAGAACAAGATTACAGTACAAACAAATTGCAAAAATAAAGACTTGTTCTTCGTTAATTCAGAAACATATACATGTGGAGAGGCTTCATGGCCCAGTTACAATGGAACTCCCTGTTGCAAAGAACAGATACAATATAACCAAAAGAAAAGAAAAAGAAAGAGAAAAGGAAGCAGAGGAAAGTGAGAAAAGGAAGCAGAGGAAATTAAGAAAAGAAGATGGAGAACAAGGATGAGAGAAAATTTTAGGCGGCGATACCTCCTCCTCTGGGTTCATCTCTCTCATCTACAACCGACGCGATTCCCCTTCAGGCGATTGTACCGCTTGACCAAGCGGTCATAACGGCCCTTTAGGTGGCGATACCTCCTCCTCAAACTGCGAAAATCTTCAGCAATGTTTATTTATCTCAGGAGATTGTACCGTTTGACCAGAACTTATGTTTATTTATCTCAAAGTGAAGTAGTGAAAATGATGATTTTGAGGAAAAAGGCCCACTTTATATAGGGCTTGATGCCCTTGGGTATTAATAACAAAGCATCGATAATAGGAGAAGAACCTAGAAAAGGGGAAAAATTTAAAGAATCAGTTTTAGAAACTTATTTGATAGGTGAAACTTCCAGCGATAAGGAAGAAATCAGGAATCGAAATACGATGAAGAAGCAATGGAACACCGAAAGAAGGTTAAAGCAAGACGAATTCGAGCGAAATTGCTAATTCACCAAGAAGATTTACGAGAGTTTGGTTGTGAAGAGACGAAAATAGGAGAACCAAGGGTTTGTGGTTGAGAATATATAACTTTCTACATTTTCTCTATGCAAAATCCTCAATTACATTGGGAAAAGGTGGTTTGTGATAGGAATACATTTATTGTGCGGGCCCCGCCAAAACATCCCACCTATTCTTTGAACGCACGATCAACTAATCAAATAATAGACAACTGGCTCAGTTATAGACACGGCTGTAAACCACAAGAGTTCTTATAAAATACATGGAATCGACCCATTGAACCAAGAAGACCATCATATAATGATTGCAGTAAAATTGAGTTGTCCAAGCAATATTTCTTTTTAAGGTTAAGCACATGACTTCGACTTGTAAGCTGAATTCAGATGCTTGGGGGGCAATTGTGGGAGGCTAATTTTAGACATGAGCTTCCGTAGAGGGCCCATACACCAACTAGAGTAGCCCCTTGGCCGATCAATTTCCAACTTCATTTTGATCGGACTAAAGGCATGAGATAGCTGAGCTAGAGGATAAGCAATGTAAAATAACTACTTTAGTTAGTTTGAATAGGGTTCTAAACACCTGTAATCTTGGAGTATTGATCAAGTCATACCCTTTATAGTCATTTTATTGTTGACCTAATGAACATGTAACCCTATCCTATACATATAAATAAGAAAGGGAAAACCCACAATAGGACGACCTATCTTTTATTATTAAACATTCATTCCCACATTCTCTTTGTAGAAGAACTTAATCTACATTAATGTAATCAACCATTCTTAGGCCATTTGAGCCAAGTGAAGAACACCATCACACACTCACGGAGGACGTACTATGTACCAGATTGGGTATAAGAGCTACTGGAGGAACCTACCCTCACAAACAAAAAATTCTTTCTCATTGCTATTAGTTTACTGTTCATCCCCCATCACCTTTGTTGAATCTGATTACCGACTCTACTGGTTTGGCCCGATCCTGTATCATTTGGGTTTGGTTAGATTTACAACACCCACAGTACGTATCAATTTTATGTTTGATTTTAAAAGGAGAAAGGAGATTAAAGTAGATTTAAAATTTGTCGCAAACTAATTAAGAGATAAATACATGTTTAATAAATACTTGTTTGGTTTATCACCATTAAAATTAGCTAGGAGATAAATTAATTAAGAGATAAATATGACCCATCAGATTAAAACATACTGGTTGAAGTTAAATATGATCCACTAGTTGGGAAGATAAGTGTAATGTCTTGTGTTTCGTTTCCGAGCCAATTATCCTCTTCAGCCCGGTTAAGGCTTTATCACCGTTAGATCGTGGACATTGGATTTCGAGCCTCTTGAATTTGATCCGACACCTCTATCTTGTCATATTAGTTATATTAAATTTTTAAGATCAATCATTTCATTATTTGGATGATCCGAATTGAAAATGGGAAGTGAATCGCGTATTTTGAACTTTTCAAAAAAGTTAATTTTTGACCAATTTTGAGAGGCTATAACTTTTTCATCCGAAGTCCAAAATGACTCCCCGTTTATGGCCACATCTTTATCTCAATTCCCTTTACAACTTTTATGTTTCGACCAAAAGCCAAATCGCACTCCTCGATGGTCGAATCAGCTTGAAAAGTAAGAAAATTGTTGAAATCTGATTGTTCGGATCACTTCGGCAGAGTGCTGTCTTTGGTGAATTTCTAAAAATGATCCATCAAAAATTTAAGGAACCTTCCTATTAGAAAGTTGTAGATCTTTGAATTACCTTTCCGTGGACATAAAGATCACCTCAATCGGAGTTCCGAGCAAAAAATTATAGCCAAAACACTAATAGTGCACCATATTCACCCATTAGTCGACTGATGGGGATTGAGATCAGTCAACTGATGGGGTCCTGAACGTGATTATAAAGCCAAAACGGAGCACATTTTGTCCCAAACATGTACACCAACCTAAAGAGCTTTGAGAGGGCAACTAGGGGGCTATGTGGGGAGATTTTGTGAGGGTTTAATCACTTCTATATATAAGTTATCGCTTTGAATCATCATGATCATCTTTATCTTCTTCTCCATCTCCATCCTCCATGGCTATGGTTTGAGCTCTATTTGGGGGTTTCCGTAACAGTGCATTCCAGCTCGATTTCTCCTCAATTCTTCAAGGGATTGACCCTCCTATGGTGGGAACACTAGTATTTCAAATTTTTTTGAAACTATTACAAGTTATTTAACCCAAATCATAGCAAAAATTAAGTGTTTTATGTAAATCTCCTACAAATGCATGTTCATGGGGTTGTGGGGTAATTTTCCTTAATTATTTGATTAATTTATATCTCTTACAATCATAAATGATGGATTTTACAAGAATTCCCAACTATTATGTTGATTTGGAAAAGATGGGTATAAAAACCCTTACTTACGAGTACTTTTGTAAACATATGCTATAGTGTGCTTACATAAGATGCTATACTCAATTTTCAAAACATATTTTGCGTATAATTACTCGTGATTGTGGTGTTATTGTTGTACTTTAATTAATAATCCCTTATCTATGAAAACTGCTACCTACTTGCCAGTCCGTAACTATTTTGGGTAGATTTATAAGTTTATTTCGTATAAATTAAGAGCCAAGATCATAGGGGGAAGTTTATACTAAACTTAAACCTTCATAATTTGTGTATTATACTTGGCTTGGAGCCTACATGATGAAACGTACGAAACTCCCCAAAAGAAGAATATTTTTAACTGAACCTATAGTTAACGGACTTGAATCAAGTACATATATTTTAAAATACACATATATATTCTTATGCTTTTTATATGTTTGACAAGATTCTTATGTATAGATGCGAATGAGATATCCTTGAGATATATGTACTATACATACATATATATATAGTTTGTATATGTGAGGTTAGTAGGAAGATTGGAGATATTTATATACATATATGTGTGTGTACTTTGTATAAGTATATTCTTTGGGAGGACACGTTTTATTGATTTCCTAGTTTTGTAAGGCACTAGTGGTCTATGGGATTGACCTAGCCCTGGCGGCTACATACCCTGATCTATGTAGAGGTACCTCACTTTCAGAGCGGCATACTCTATGGTTCGTAGGGGGACTCTGCGAGGCAGCATACCCTACACTATCTAGGTGGTCCACGGAGGGACCTAGCCTGGGGGCTGCATACCCTAACCTTGGAGACTTAGTTCGCAATCGCTATGCACAGTAGAGAAAATCCAAAATGGCTGATGTGAATTGTGATTGATAATTATGAGATTAGTGCCTATGTTTTCTTATGATATTATATTCCTCCGAGTTCCGTGTACTTTGACAATGTTTACATATATTCCTTATCATAACTTCGAGGTTGGGAAAGCACTTGGTGTGCACTGCACATAAAAGGATTTTTATCACAGTTGCATGGCATTATTATATTCTTATGATATATTCATAAGGTAATGATATGAGTATATATATATATATTCACATACGCATACGACTAGTACTATTTTCATTATTGCACGTATGTGTGCTTTATAACATATACTTTCTTATGCAAAATCCTATAGTTCCCACTGAGCCCGTGTTTGGCTCACTCTCATTTTTCAAACTAGTTTTGCAGGTACTTTCGTAGGATGGCACGTGTGCGGGATCTAGAAACCTCTGGAATACGTCAGACTACTTGTAGTCATCTGTAGACGACTTAGTTTACATGCATTTAATATATGTGTATCATTTGTATAACTAACTTGTGTATTCTTTTATTCTTAAAAAAATGTAAAGCCATTTGATTGATTGGGATCTCGTTGGAGGATTTGTTTGATATAAAAATTATTTGATCTCTTTTACTGATTAAAAACTTTATAAATGTGTAGGTTGTATTCTTGAAGTCAGGTTTATTTTATAATTATAGGTTTGGATTTGTTAAACTTACGAACTCCACATGCTAAAATTTTCTGAGAAATGTGGCCTTACATGTGACTTTCTATTATATAAGTTTTAATTTAAATACATTAAACCTGCCGACGCGTATGGCACCGTGATTAACTGGGTCACGAAGGTCTAAACCTTATAAAGAGATTCGGGGCGTCACAATAAGTAAATGCTATATATGAGCCGTTGGATTGAAAAGAAAGAATGAGGGGGGCTGACTTCAAAAAAAGGAGGGGAGGGGGGGGTTGGTTATTACAAAACAAAGGGTTAATTCCTAATATTTTAAAAGAAATGGGTTTCGTTACAGTCAAACTCAAGGGGATTGTTTATTAATTTTTTATTATCAAAAATGCTATGATCTGTATGAGTTTGACAGAAACAAATCATAATGGGCGGCTTCCTTCAAATCCAGGTCATTATCTATATTATAAAATACTAAGTTTGATCAAATTTATTTTTAAAAAATATAAAAAGTTAATGGTTAAAAATATATATGTTATGGTGTGTATTAACTCTACACCCTTGAATGAGTTTTATACATATATCAAGATGTCACATCAAAGTTAAAATACTCACACCAATAATATACACACAATGAATTATCACACACCAATAATTTTTTCTATATTAAAAATGATATATCTTAAAATAAAAAAATTTAAATTTAATAAAAAATTAATATTTAAAATATAATAATCAAGATTAATTAAACAAAATCCATCATGACTATAGAATTATGTAAAAAAATAAAAATTATTAAGTAACATTTAACACTAATAATATACACAGAAGTAAACTCACGCACCAATAAATATTTTTACAATAAAATTCAATATTTAAACTCTACTAATCAAGAAATTTAATAAAAAATCAATATTTAAATATAATAATCAAGATCAATTAAAAAATATTCATCTTAAATAAAAAATATTTAATATTTAATATTTAAAATATACTAATCAAAAAAATTTCATAAAAAAATAATATTTAAATCTACTAATTAAGATCAGTTAAACAAGATCTATCATATATATTATAAAACACCAAGTTTGACCAAATTTATTTTCAAAAAGTATAAAAATCTAATGGTTAAAAATATATATGTTATGGTATGCATTAACTTTACACCCTTGGATGAGTTTTATACACACATCAAGATATCACATCAAAGTTAAAACACTCACACCAATAATATACACACAATGAATTCTCACACACCAATAATTTTTTCTATATTAAAAATGATATATCTTACAATAAAAAAATTTAAATTTAATAAAAAATTAATATTTAAAATCTACTAATCAAGATTGATTAAACAAGATCCATCATGATTATATAATTATGCAAAAAAAAATAAAAAATTTATTGTGTAACTTTTATGGACGTACGTTATGTGTTCGTATATTATTGGTTATCTTAATCTATCAAGATGTACGTTATGTGATTGAATTATGATTAAAAGACTCTTTAAAAAAATTAAAAACAAGTAGGTCCAATCCGGTATACTTTTAGTTTTTTCAGCATAAAGATATATTGAACTTTCATTTTAATTGTTCACAATGTTAGATCGTACGTTATGTGTTCGTACATTATTGGTCATCTTAATCTATCAAGATGTACGTTATGTGATTGAATTATGATTAAAAGACTCTTTAAAAAATTAAAAACAAGTAGGTCCAATCCGGTATACTTTTAGTTTTTTCAGCATAAAGATATATTGAACTTTCGTTTTAGTTGTTCACAATGTTAGATTAGACTAGACAATGGACTCAAAATAGACTGATTCATTTTGACGTTATGTTGTTGGATTATGATTAAAAGGCTCTTTAAAAAATTTAAAATAAGTCGGTTCAATCTGGTATATTTTTAGTTTTTTTAGCATGAAGATATATTGAACTTACGTTTCAGTTGTTCACAACGTTAGACTAGACTAAACGATGGACTCAAATAGACTAATTGATTTTGTCGATTTAAATTCGTCACATGTTAATGTTTTTTATTCTATTATTAGTTTTTTTTTATTTCAGCGTGCCGGATGGCACGGGTATACCCTACTTTATGTATAAAATAGCAGGTCTTTCTTTATAGGTTTTTGGTCTTTCTTTTCTTTTTCTTTTTTTTAATTGGTTTTTGGTCCTTCTTAATATTTGGATTTTTCTCGAGTATTAAAATAACCAAAGTAATTTATCCTCCTAGTGACATGCGGAAAATGATTCCTTTTAAATTAAATACAAGGGAAGAGAAGTTTAATATGTCATTTCTATCTATGCAATTGCAAATTTTTATTTAAGAAAAAAATCACTCCAATAAAAAAATTTATATTTATTTTTATATGAGGTGAAAGTTGAATCATATAAAATGATATGGTACAATCTCTTTAGATACCATTAAACCTATTCATTTTAAAGTTTATGTATTTAAATATCAATTAAGAGATAAATATAACCCATCGGATTAAAACATAAATATTAAAGTTAAATAGGAGCTTCCGGTTAGAAAGATAAGTAAGTGTTATAAATAAGCAGTCGGATTGAAAGATAAATGCTCAAATTAAATATGGGCTATCAATTATAAACATAAGTTATAAGAGTTCTAATATATTATGATTGACAAGAAAGAAAGAAAGAATGAATGAGGGGGGCTAACTCCAAAACAAGGGGGTTGATTACAAAACAATAGGTTAATTCCTAATATTTTAAAAGAAATGGGTTTGGTTACAGGCAACCCCAAGGGGATTGTTTATTAATTTTTTATTATTAAAAATGCTATGATCTGTTTGAGTTTGAGAGAAAAGATCATAATGTGCGGCTTCCTTGAAATGCGAGTCTTTATTTATGTATAAAATGCAGGTCTTTCTTTATAGGTTTTTGGTCTTTTTTTTTTAATTGGTTTTTGGTCCTTCTTAAAATTTGGATTTTTCTCGAGTATTAAAATAACCAAAGTAATTTATCCTCCTAGTGACATGCGGAAGATGATTCCGTCTAACTTAAATACAAGGGAAAAGAAGTTTAATATGTAATTTCTATCTATGCAATTGCAAATTTTTATGTCAAAAAAAATATAAAAAAATATACTTCGATAAAAAAATTTATATTTATTTTTATATGAGGTAAAAAATAAGTCATATGAAGTGACATGGTACAATCTCTTTAGATACTATTAAACCTATTCATTTTAAAGTTTATGTATTTAAATATCTTATTCATTTTCTCTCTTCTTGCATAAATGACAAGTAATTAAGAACAAAACTAATTAAACATCATTGGAGATCAACCTTTTTGTGCTTTTCTACCTATGTGTAATATTTTCCAAATAGATATAGAAGTTTTCGAAAAAAACATCTTGACACATAAGATAAAAAAAATATTGAATAAACAAATATCACCAAATATCACCATTGGAAACAACCTTATATTCTTTTAAAAATCGTAACAATTAATGATTATTACTACAATTTTGAGCATATAACCTAAAACTGTATCAATTGACTATGGGTGGAGTAGAGCCTATTTTGATATATTGCTTTAAGAAAATTTCATTTTTCAGTGTAGAATTTATAATCTCAACAATTAAGACTAAAAACGGAGCAGCCTAAAGTGCATCAGGGGTAAGTATTGAACACAATTATCCGTCTATACAACTATTTAGAAAAAGCTATTTTCAACAATGTTTATATATTTACCTTAAAAATATTGGTATGTCCCTTAAGTGCTTGTTTGGATCAAGTTTTTATTTGTTCTTAGAACCCGAAATACTAATTTCACATAGAGTTCTGGTTTGAGTCTTGCTAACTTATGATTCAACTTTTTGACATGTATCATAAAAGACTCTTGTGTGAATTTACAAATTTACTACTCCTTGTATAAATTGAATCAGAAGGTTAATTATTTTTCTACTATATATTTTTATTTTGTACCACAAGCCTCACTTTATCAATTTTTTTTGAAATGATACCTTTTTATTCCCTTTTTGTTTTTAAATAAACTAATCTATTCGATCTATTCTTAGTAAACTCTTTTAATTGAATCGAAAGGTAATTATTTTTTCTAGGATTTTCTTGAGCGAACAAGTTAGGAGAAGAAAAAAAGCTGCCCTAATTTCAGTTTTAAGTATAATAAGAAGTCTAATAAATTTTTGCACTTCATCTTACTCTGCCACATACCCATGTAAATCATACAATGCCACGTTAATTAAAGACCACTAATTGAAGGAAATTAATTAAACAAGTATAGACTATCTTCAATAGAAAATAATATTCTTTATAAATTTCATTTATCGAATAATTATACTTAGTACATTAATAAATTGTATATTTTGAGAATGTACAACCCACCAATGCATTTAGTAAAAATAATTGATAAAATGAAACAGATAAGGGTGCGTTTGATTGCAAGCATGTAATTTACATAGAAAGAAAATAAGTTTTAGGTAATTGAATTGCCTAGAATTGAGTTGCATGGAAAATGTAATTAAATGTGTTTGATTGCCTTAATTTTCTACCCGGAAAATATTGGTTGTATTGTGGCATTTTTAATGTATAAAAAACTATGGGTATTTTTTTTACATAATTTTATAGTCATGATGGATCTTGTTTAATTGATCTTGATGAGTAGATTTTAAATATAAAATTTTTATTAAATTTTGAATTTTGTAGTTTAAGTTATAGCATTTTTAGTGTAGAAAATGGATAAAATATTGTCTCGAAAACCGTGCAATTGCCTGAAAAATAAAAACTAGCCCCCCCCCCAAAGAAAATATTTTCCTTGTTTACAAGGAAAATGTAAGTGTGTGAGCAAAAGTGGGAAAATATTTTCCCTAGAAAAAAAAACCAATCAAACACCTTAAGTTATCAAATCAAGTGGAAAATACTCCCAATCAAACACACCCTAAGTGTTTTATTGCTCTTCTACAAAATATAAATAAAAAAAAATGTATAAACACCGGAGTTGATCCACTTTAAACTAACCCATTTAATTAGTAAACTCGATCATGCATAATATATAATTGTTATACAACTTGATATTTGTTTATTTATTTATCAATTCTTAATTATGGTAGGCACATGCGTCTTGTAGTTACCTAATACATATTATATATATGTTCATATATATGGTTGAAGAAATTAATTGCTATATGTAGATTATGGAGGCCATTGCAGCTGTGACGGTGAGCGCGCTTTACATAGATACATGCATATATTTTTTTGTTAGTTAATTTATGCAATTATTGATTTGTATTTACTAATTATTGTCTGTCGATCAGGTTTACGCTATATTTTGATAAAGTATTAGTAAAAGCGTACTCGTAGTGCTTTTGATCAAATTAAATGGCGGAATCTATTGTCTCCTTTGCTGTAGAAAGACTTGGTGATTTATTGATTGAGGAAGGCAAATTTTTGTCTGGAGTGACCGACCAGATCAAAGAGATGCAAGATGAGTTGAGGCGAATGCAGTGTTTCTTAAAAGATGCAGATGCGAGACAAGATGGAGACGGAAGGATTCGAAACTGGATAGCAGAAATAAGAGATCTAGCTTATAAAACAGAAGATGTTATCGAAACTTACGCTCTCGAGGTTGGATCTAAGAAGGAAGGGAAAAGAGGATTTAAAAAGTTTATGAGAAGATTTGCTTGCATATTCAATGAAGGTAATTCAAGCGAAAGACAATTATTAAATGGGAGTTTTTTTTAGTTATTAATTGATGTTCTAAAGTTTACTTGTACACTAACACAATTTTATATTAATTACTAGTTGGTGGACTGGGTCTTGACTGATTTCATGCATGTTAATTGTTAGCTTTTCTTATATATTGGATGACTATTGTATATGTTAGGATAGGAGAAAGCGGCAGCTGATTATTTATATATATATATATGTATTTGCCTGAACAAAACCATAGAATGGTCTTAATTTCTACAGAAAAATATTGAATTTAAGTGCGAGAAAAATTGATAGGAATCTTCAAATAATATCTCAAAATTTGTTTGTTACTTTTTCAAGTATGAAATGACTTTTATATATGCACTTAAATTTATCCCCATATTTTAAAAAAAAATCACGGCTGAATAGAAGCATGAACTTTCTCCAAACATTTGAAAATGAATTTAATGTCATTTCTACTCAATTTTTTCCCTAAGAAAAAATATAGCGAGAAAAATGGTTGGATTTACTCTTATTTCTTACAAAAGGTGGTATTGTGTAATATTTAGAATCTTTCTTTCACATGTTTATAGGATTAGATCTCAATTCACTCATATTTCTTAAAAATAAATTTATCAAAGACATTTTAGCGACTATAAGCTAGGTATCCGATTGATGAACTCTAGCTTGCACTAATATTGAGTACATTTATGCAATGACGAATTTAAAAACAAAGAAGTTTTATTATCCATAACATGTATTTAACTTTTATATACTCAAGCCCTTAGTCTTCAAAATCGATATAACTCCTGGCTACAGTTATTATATTCTTAGAGTATTAAAACAATTATCCTTCTTAATTACTTACAGGTGTATCCCTCCACAAGGTTGGTTTAGAGATCGAGACTATAAATACTAAGATAAACAAGCTAACTGCAAGGTTACAAACTTATGGTATAAAAGCTATAAGCCAAGAAGAAAGCTCTTCGGCCTCCGATAAACAACGATGGCTAAGGATGTCATATCCAGATTTGATTGAACAAGATTTTGTTGGGATGGAGGATGATGTGGAACAATTGGCGTCGCGTGTGGTTGGTTCTGACAAGGAGTGCAACATTGTTTCAATAAAGGGAATGGGCGGTCAGGGGAAGACCACTGTAGCCACAAAGATATACAATCGAGTCGATGTTCGAAGTAATTTTAAAGGATTTGCATGGACTTGCATAACACAACAATGTGAACCCAAAAAGATTTTCCAAGATATCTTAAAAGAACTTGTACCAGAGATAAAGAATGAGATAAACACAATGGGAGATAGAGAATTGGTCCAAAAGCTTCACAAAGTTCAACAAGAGAAAAGATGTTTGGTTGTTCTCGATGATATTTGGTCGACTAATGACTGGGAAAGTCTAAAATCTGCATTTCCAATTGGGGGAGCGGCAAATGGAAAAATAATACTGACAACTCGCAAATATGAAGTAGCAAAAGTTGGCTTTGTCCATGAACTAAAATTTTTAGACGAAAACGAAGGCTGGGAGTTACTTCAAAAGAAAGCATTTCCTAAAAGAGATGCTACTCTAGGTAAGTTAATTTATTGGTCAATTCGCCATTGCTCTTTTATATCATTGCATATCTATAGCAGCCTCTTTGTTACAATATATATATATATATATATATTCAAATGTGGTTATAATTTGACTTAATAAAATGTGTCACTTCCACTATTTTATGTGTGAATTGAAATGATTCTGTGCATCCCACAATTTTTATAAAAACATCTAAGGATAAAACGACTTAGTGCTTTGAGGCTGCTAATGAAGTCTGATTCCTAGGTTAAAACAATTTGTAAGAGTATCAACCTTTGATAATTAAAGATAAAACAATTTGTAAGAGTATCAACCTCTGATAATTAACCCATGCGTACGTAAAAGAGAGCATCTTTTTTCTTGATTACCTAACAAGTTTATAAGAAGTGATCCCTTATAAACACATCAATGTTTCAGTAAAGTTCCCATGTGGGATTTGCCTTTTTTTCATTTTTCTATTCTATTTTTCCATCTCAAGTAGTTCACTTTAGGTGATAAATTCTAATTCACCCCATAACCATTTTGAGCAAACAAATATATGACAAAACTAGAATCGGACATCATTTAAACTCAAACATCCTCAACCTCTTCGGTACTCCTACAATAACTAAGCAGGTTTTCTAACTCTTTTACTAAAAACTACTACTATGTACAAACACAACTATATAACCTTCCCCCAACAAATATAGAACAAGAACACACAATATATTCTCCAAACTTACCTCAGTCTGTACGTTCACATTTGTTCCATACCTTCTTTTCCTTCCTTGTCCTCATAATCCTCTTCCTCGTCCACAGTAGCGTCCTCGTATAGCTGATACTCCGACACAAGATCATTCATATTACTCTCGGCTTCAGTGAATTCCATCTCATCCATTATGTCGCTTGTGTACCAATGCAAGAAAGCCTTGTGCCTGAAAATTGCTGTGAACTACTCACTCACTCGAGTGAACATTTCCTGGATTGAGGTTGAGTTTTCAATGAATGTTGATGCCATCGAGAGCCCCCTGGGTAATATCTCACATGCTCGACTTGACATTGTTTGGTATCCAATGAACAAAGTAGGACGAATTTTTGTTTTGGATGTTGGTCATTTGCTTATCTACTTCATTGGTGCTCATTTTGCCACAAAACATGGCCGATGCGATGAGGTAGCTACCGTGGCGAGAGTTGGCCACACACATCATGTTCTTAAAGTCCCACATTTGTTGGGTAAGCTCAGGGACAACTAAGGCCCGATATTATTGGGACCCACTAGAGGTGGGGTTGTGAACCCCCACCATGAAGAAGTGGAGGAGGAGGAAAAGGATTAGGTTTATAGCGAGTTTTCGTAAGTTAGAGTTGAGTTGGCCTAGGAATCGGAGGCAGCACGTGACTCAGCCCATGTTTCAAAGATCAAATGGTTCAGATCACCTCGGAGTGGTGAGCTATAGAGTTCTAAAACAAATATCATATAAAGCTTCATTATCAAGCACCATGCATTCATCTGCATTCTCAACAAACTAATGGACAGAAAGGGTGGCATTGTATGGCTCAACAACACTATCTGAAACCTTTGGGGATGAACACATAAAATGTGAGCATCATATTGTCAGAATATTCCTCCTTGATTTTCGAAATCAGTAAAGTGCCCATACCAAAACCTGTTCCTCCACTAAGGGAGTGCCATACTTGAAAATCTTGCAGATAGTCACACTTCTCGACCTCATTTTCACAACATCAAAAACTGAGTCAATAATTTTAGCACCCTCGATGTAGTGTCCTTATGCCCAATTTTTTCTAGCACCTGCAGACTAACTAAATATAAAATTATTAGGATGGAATATCTAGTTATAAGGACCAGTGCAATCACTGTCCATCGTGCCAGGCTCTAGATCCATGAGCACTGCACGAGGAACATACCTCCCACAGTCACACAAAATGCCTCATTGTAGTAAACATTGACAACGTTCAAGCTGCAAATCTGAATTTCCAACATAATTTCCTATTCGATCAATACCACGTTCTTCACAGACAACTTCCCAGAACCTTGACCCAATCTGGTTTCAACAATGCCCATCCTAAAGGCTCGTTTGGTTCGAGTTTTAGGAATGGAATGGGCATCTTTGGTTCCTAGAAAGCTTATCTCTTATCATCTAAGATACCTTGCCAATCTTTGGTTCGAATATGAATTCTTCTTTCATGGAACGTTGAATTACCTCTTTATATTTAGTTCAAATGAGAATAGGAATGAAATACGCGTGAATTACTAAAATATTCTTCATTTTAAAAAATGAAAAGAGAAGTCCTAACAATTTTAATAATGTAAAATTTAAGTTTTTATTATTAAAAATTGTGAAAAGTCCTTGTATGTATTTAATAATAAAAAAAAAACAGAAGGAAAAGGAAAATTTTGAATAAATTATATTTCTTTTAAAAATAATATAAATTAAAAAAAAAAATAACTGTTCTTATAAGTAAAAGGGATATTTTGGTCCAAAGAAGAAATTTTAGGAGAATATCTATGGTAATACTCTATTACAATTCATTTAAGATGGAGAACTTTGAAGGAATGCTCCATTCAAGGAATGATACATTCCTAACGCAAAACTTGAACCAAATATCGAAATCCTTCTACAACGAAATGTAGTATTCAATTCTAAGAATAATTTAAAACTCCAACCAAAACAAGCCCAGCCGAATGTGCAGAATTTCTCTCATTTTTCATAACAGAAAAAGTTTGAGATATGTCCATAGAAGGATCCCACACAACTGAATATTCAGTAGAAAAATGATAGATTCGCGAGAATAGGTACAATTTCCATGAATGTTCATATATTCAAATGATTTCCAAACACATGTATTTACCACATAAATAAATTATTATATTCTTAGCCATAAATTATTCAAAGGCCTATATCTATTGGACTAGCAATGCTTGGCCCATGTTGATCATTGTCCCCTAGCTTTAGCCCGGCAAGTGCACATTTTTTACATCTCTACAATAATAAGACTTTAGGAGACTAATCAAATAAAATTGGGTATATAAGAGCATCTACAGAAGTTACAAGAGCATTTAGAATAGTGTAGGAAGGGTAAGTAGGCTAAACATATCCTCCACGCGTATGTAACAATTATCATTGATAGGATAAAATATTGTACATTCTGCAGTGTAGATGTATTGTGAAGTTAAGTTTGCCTAAGTTCAATATCATACGCATTCTTGAATGGCGTGTGGCGTCCAAACACCTTTCAAAATGGCATTCGATGCTGGACACCTTTTAGTTAGGAGTGTAGGTCTACTCTAAGGTTGGCAATTCAGGTTCACATGTTAGGTTTGGGTGGTGTCAACACACATATATAACAACCTTACCGCGCCAACCCGAACACATCACGATCTTTAATATTTAATTAGTTGTGTAATTTAGAGCAACTCAAACACATTTTTTTTTAATATACTGGTTACACTACACGACACGATGAACTTGTTAAATAAGTAGGTCATATCATGTAACATAAGTTATCTGAACCAATTAATTAACCTATATAATATAAATAGCTTACGGATAATCTTTCTAACTTGAATCTAAACATGTTCGTTGTGACTCAATTTCAAGTTAATTGTGTCAACTATATTAACTCAAACACAAGCCAGTTGTTAAATGATAGCCTTGTCTCACTCAAAATTGACCTAGATATGTTTACACTTGACCCAAACTCCCTAACTTTATGTCTAGTTTGTGTCTGGTTCTTGGGTTACGTTGAATATTGTAAACCCTAGTCTACTCTCTCTCTCTCTCTAATATATATATATATATATATATCTTCACTCACTTTTAATATATTTTATGTCTCTTTTACCACATAAATGTTTGATGAATATACCTTCTTTATCGAGAAAATATTGGGTAAAATGGTGATACCACGTCACCAATTCCGCATGGTATCACTGTCCAATCAACAAGTGACACGTATCCCAACAAAACATTTCATATGATTTAACTCAACACACACACCCCTCTCAAAACCGAATGTGACGGTTTACAGATCCAAAATTAAAATAATGCGCTTGAACTAGTGAATGAAAAATCTGAATTTATTAAGTCTAATTTAGACAAGAAGTCTACTTCATACTTCATCACAACTGTAGAGAAATATATAGTTTTGCTAGGACATCTTATGAATTACGAGCTTTGTGTGGAAAAAATGCATAAAATTAAATGAAAATGTGTTAATCTTTTTGTAAAAAAAAAACCCCACTCTTAGCATTATTCGAAAATATTTAAAATGAGGATGCCTTTCAACGTTGTTAATATACGAAGGTTTGAAGAGGATTTTTCGAACTTGTATTTTTTGTATATCTCTATTAATATACGTTTAAAAAATACTTAGCATTAATCAAGCACCGCCAAGTTTGACTCCTTGCTCCATCACTGTGTATACAAGAGTATGTGAACTATTAGTAAGGTCTAGTTTTTGACCTTTGAATTGATAAACAGTTAAATGATTTCAACCACGTATTTTTTGCTAAGGTCTAGTTTTTAACAAGTCAAAAGTACTTCACAAATTAATTTTTATATACTATTTGTGTGTTAAATATTACTTCTCAAGTCTACAATATTCAATAAAATAATTTCTTCCTTGGTCAAACTTTGTATGTATTAAAATATTCATAATGATTGTTACATATTCATGATACTTTCTCTTGAACAATTGCAGATTTTAAAGTGGATCAGGAAAAGGAGGAAATAGGGAGGGGCATGGTTAAAAAATGCAAAGGTCTACCGTTGGCAATTTCTGTACTTGGAGGGATTTTAAAAGGCAAAAGCTCGTCGAGGGATTGGGAGATTGTGAATAAAGATATCAACTCATATTTAAGGACGGGCGAGGGAATTGAAGAAGATCATGGAGCAGTAACACATGTGCTAGGTTTGAGTTACAATGATTTGCCATATCGTTTGAAGTTGTGTTTTATGCATTTAGGCAATTTTAAAGAGGATTCCACAATAGATGCATGTAAATTGTACCTGTTGTGGATGGCTGAAGGTCTATTATCTTCAGACGATAAAAGAAAAGGAGAAACAATGACAGATGTAGCAGAACGTTATTTGGGTGAATTAGCACAAAGAAGCATGGTTCAAGTTGAGTTGGTAAATGATTCATTTTGGTCATTAAGTGGAAGATTTAGGTCATGTCGCCTTCATGATCTCATGCGAGATTTGTGCTTGTCAAAGGCGAAAATGGAAGATTTTCTGAAGATCGTCGATTCTCCATCCCAGGAAAATGATTTTGCAGCCTTCATGACCTCATCTACTAGCAAAACACTTAGACTTGCCATCTACTCGGGCGAGTACCACGTCGATTCTCCATCCCAGGAAAATGATTTTGCACCTTTCATGACCTCATCTGCTAGCATCCACTTGGGCGAGTACCACGATAGTGATGTGTACATTCCCGATGAAAAAACTCAAGCAACTAGAAATCTTCGGTCGCTTATGTTATTTGGTCAGTCCAAATTGGGGGATTCTTTGATCTCATGTATCAAGGAGTTCAAGTTTCTCAGAGTTTTAGAGTTAAGGAAGGTCGTATTTGGAGTGAATAGTTTACTCGAAAGAATAAGTAAATTAATCCACTTGAGGTACCTGAGTTTTGATAGATATTACAATATAAATGAGTTGCCAGAATCTATAGGCGACTTGCAATACTTGCAAGCCTTGGATTTTAATTTTATTTCAGTTGATAGAATTGCTATACCAAATGTTCTATGGAAGATGAAGCGGCTTAAGCATCTATTTCTTCCGTTCCAATATAGAATAAAAGATGGTCAGAAATTGAGATTGGATGGGCTAATTGAGCTGGAAACAATGAGTAATTTCAATACAAGATTTTCTGAAGTGAAAGATCTGGTCGAATCAAGGAATCTTCGCGTTCTAGACGCAATTGTCGAAGGGGAAATTGAGAACGGCAACACTGTTTTTGACAAGGAAAAAGCTGAACGGAACCTTAAGATGGTAGCAAGTATTAGCAGATACTTAAACCCCGCCCCAAGCCAATTGCGAAAGTCGAGACTTTCCATCTATAATTGTAATTTCGATTCGGAGGAAGGGATCTCGATTCTAGGAGAGGTATTTAGGTGCATGACACTTCATTCCTTAAGAATAGGAGGGCTTATTGTTAAGTTACCAGAATGCCACCACCAGCATCTATATTCGAGCCTCACAAGCATATTTTTATCGGATTCTAAAATGGAGGAGGACCCAATGGCAACTCTGGAAAAGCTTCCAAGTTTACGAGACCTATCATTGCTCGGTAATTCCTATGTGGGGAGGGAAATGGTATGTTCCGCAGGGGGTTTCTCACAACTTAGATTTCTTCATCTGACCGACCTTCCCAACTTGGAGAAGTGGCATGTGGACAAAGGCGCCATGCCTAATCTTTTTTCCTTGAAAATTTATTATTGCAAGAACCTGGAAATGGTTCCGGAAGGATTAAGATTTCTCAGTGGCCTCGAAGAGATCAGGTTTATCAATATGGAAGATGGTTTTCTTGACAGGGTTCGAACGGTAAATGGTAAAGAAGGTGAAGATTTTTACAAAGTCCAACACGTACCTTCCATCACACTTCATCGAGCGGTTTAATTCGTCTGGGTCATTCATGGGGTTAAGAAAAATAAATCAGGTATTTTCTATTTTCTTTACCCTCCACTACCATCAACTATTTACTATATATTTAATTTTATTGTATATCTTCTATTTTTTTTAAAATAAATACTCTGGACTTTTAATTTGCATTTTTGTATGTAACTAATCCAAATTGAGTTGTACCAGTATATTAGTGAAGCTTTTGCTTTTTTTATATGTAAATATATATCTATATCTATATTCTATATAAAAGTACTTATAATATAACTGTATTTTTTTTTTACCTTTTTTATATGGTCAAATATGCCCCATCGTTTTATAATTATATATTAACCTAAGATAATTAGACTTCTTATTATTTAATCAACTTATAAGAGTGCACATTAGAATTAAAGTTGACATGGATAGATATTTCTTATATATTGTTTAACTCATAAATATCCACGTTATAACTAATTTATACATTGAGTATAATATTGCATTATTTATTTAACATATAGGAGTCAAATTAGAATCAAAATTTACATTTTACATTGGTGGAGACTTTTATTGTTTTTAACTAATAAGAGTCCACATTAGAATCAAATTTTACATTGAATGGCTAATGTTGAAGACAAATTTTACATCAAGATGTTTAAATGGTAGGAGCAACTAATTTTTTTTAAAAAAACAATTGTCTTCAACTACTGAGAGTGTAAACGGATTGGATACGAACCGGATACTACAATATTCATTATCCGTATCTCTTTTTAAATTTACTATCAAAATTCTTATCCGTATCCCTTCGGATAGTATATTAAACTATTTTTATCCTTATCCCATCGGATATCTTGGATTCGGATAATATCTCTATCCATTTTTTTATATATAGCTAAATTTTAAAAATATATTTGACTGCATAATCTTTCAATTAAAATGACACATTATACAAGTTGTAACTCGTTAAGTTGGTGACTATATCGCTTTCTTTAAAATGTTCGACGGTTCTACCCAAATTTATGCAAACAATTTTGAAACTGCCACGCTATTACAGGATAAAACAAGCCCAGAATTTCTCTATTTCTTGATTTTCCTTGTATAATGGAAACTCGAAATGCTAACAACCCCTTAATAATGCTCGGAATTAGTAAACAATTTCTTGACAAAGACAAACAAAAAAAAATCGTTGGTAACATCCCAGAAAAAACAGCGTAGTGAGAAATTGAACCTTATCAAGACTAAACATAATAAGACTAGCTTAAGTTTGTTAAATTCGAAATTATAATTTTATTTTTAAGAATAAAATTTTCCAAAACTATTTTCTCCAAAAAGAATATATATTTAAGCCAAAGCATACTCAAGCCTGGATCGGGTTCGGACTTTCACCGAGCATGGCAAATCATACTTATTTAAGTCCTCACCCAAGACTACAAAACTTAAATGCGCTTAGGGCCCAAACCCAAGAGCAAAACTATTCATAAATGAAGTCATGTAAAGTTTCATATTCTTCCTTTGTGGGACAAAAAGAAACAAAGAAAAATAGCTTGCTATTTTTTTCTCTTCTTTCTTTTTTTTCCTCTTCAAAATACACAATAGTTCTAACAGTTGGCCAAACTCCAGAAATGACTTCTTTTTTTCTTCTTTTAACTAAAGAATAGAGTTCCTCTATTAAGGGGATAAATGATTAATTTTTTTAGATGAAATTTGGTGGGAATCATCCCCATGATGAATAGTAGATCAACTTCCCCAAATTTTATCAAAAATTTCAACCAGAAAGTGGGTTGTCTAAAAATCTAAATTTCATCTGTCGAAATGCATGCGTATATATCAATCTTTAGTTCACCCACTTCCCAAGTGAATTTTTTGATGAAATTTGGTGAAGTTGATCCTTGTCATGAAGAGCACCCCACCAAATTTTATCAAAAAAGCCCATCATTTATCCTCTCACAAGGGAAGTCCATTCTTTAGTTAAAAAAAGGGAAAACCTTTCTGGAGCCCAACTCTTTCGACAGTTAAATATAAGAAACACTTCTATCTAAACATAATTTTTTCAAGTAAGGTTTACATTTACAAATGTTGTGTGTGACTTGCATAAATTTAATAACATGGTGAATGATCAAGGCAAGATAAATCCAACGCAGATGCTTTTCCTCTGCCAAGCACACATACAACAAATAAAGAATCGCAGTTTAATAATTAATGTACGAAATCTCAGGATGGTTACAACCTTTATATATTGATCTTGACCACAAATAAAGTTGGGTAAGAGATTGAGACTATGAAGGCCAGAATCAGTAAACTATCCACAAGTTTGCAAAGATAACATCAAGTAAGGGCATCTAATTCGATTAATCCCAAACAATAGGAAGAAGATTGCGGGTATGAGAGAATGAGTCAGTGAGTGGAGTTTATGAAATCCAGCAGCAGAAGAAATGCGTAATATTTCTTAATGAAGACATTTGGCATTTAAATAAATTGGACCACCTCTAGGATGCCTTAGCGGGGGAGATACTTGTAGCAAAATATAGCCTATGACAGGTAACAGAGAAATGGCTTTGTACAATGATCCAAATGTTTTGATTCATGAACTAAGGTATCTAACCAGAGATGAGAGTCCGAAGCTGCTACAAAACAAAGCAATCCAAAGAACAGAAGGTTCAGGTGAGGGTATAAAGATGGCACTATATTCCATGGTCTATAGAAGAAAGATTTTCGATCACAAGGAAATGAGTTACCGTAAGATTGAGCATGGTTAAGATCTTGCCCGCGAAGGTGGATTGGCAATTGTGCCAAATATCTTGTGTAAGTTGGAAAGATTGAGACGTCTGTTTTTTCCTCATACTGTCATAAATTATAGACGATTATATACCTAATTGGGATTGGATGGTATGAGCAATCTACTGATCTAGCTGCGTTGGATAACATTGATCCGAGTAATTTTCTAACAAAGATCTATCTGAAAATTGCAACTATCTTGGTGGTATGTTACACAAATTACAACAATCATTCCGTCAATAATAGAAGTAACCTGCATAAATCACATCCAGAGTACCCATCAACAAAATATGCACAGTTAACCTAACTTAAAAAAAAAACAAAAAAATAATCTTGTTTTTTCATCACGAGTAATTTTTAATTTGACCAAATGCAGATAGTGTATAGGCTAAATGTTAGAAACAAAAACTTATTTTCCTAAATATTAACACTCAAACAAAACAGATAGTAATGACAAGAAGTTCCATTAAGGCGGTGTTAGCTTTTCCTAATATACTCAATACCTATACCACCATACTTGCAAGATCTCATCAAAGGATTCAAACTAAACAAAAACGTGTCAAAAATAACTAACCTTAGACTTATATGTGCAGTGCTTACTTTTATATATATGCACCTAGGGGCACCTCGGCTCCAGATAGTCTTGCTGAAAATGACAATACTATAATTCTTTAAAACGCTCTGCTGCTCTGAAAATCAATGCCTAGCATAGTCTCCTTGTCAATGGCATAGTGCTCCAGAGAATATTGATCCTTAAGTGCCCGTCCACGAAGGAGAATTTCATTTACCGGCCGTTCCCATTTTGTTTCAATCATATTCTTCAGCTCACCAATGGTAGTAATTGACTGCAGATTACCTGTCTGAAAGTCTCCAATCTTAGATAACTTAACAGGGAGAACAAAAGTTGTCGGATGAAAAACCATATGAAGGGTGGATTGCTTTTCAATGCCATAACTAGCCAAATCTCTACCATCTTCAAGACGTTTACTGCCAAATATTAGGCTGAGAAATTCATTTGTCGGCCAGCACAACTTGCGA
The DNA here is from genome assembly GCA_021464415.1 of Lonicera japonica. Lineage (NCBI taxonomy): Eukaryota > Viridiplantae > Streptophyta > Magnoliopsida > Dipsacales > Caprifoliaceae > Lonicera > Lonicera japonica. The sequence continues at coordinate 43,618,557 of CM038468.1, read as the reverse complement.
AAAACTTTCTCCTTCACATCTTTGATAGTTTCTTTCTGTTGAATGTAGACCGTAACGGTTTTTCCACTCCAAACCTTCACAAATATCTGAATTTTATAAGGCCCCATCTCTAACACTGAATCTTCTTTTAATTCAAAGCAAGCTAAAGTCTTTGAATCCTCAAGTTGCCTTCCTTCGTAAACTAAACACTGATCACCCACTGGGAAGCCGGCCATGCTCCCAACTATTGCTTTGACATCCCAGACAGTGTACAAGAGTTTAACTTCAATTTTAACAATCTTTCCGTTTGGCACTTTCACGGAAACCAACAAAACATCACTTGGATTAAAGACCAAGTGAAGAGTTGATTCCCCCCATATGCCAAGAGAACCCAGGGTCCTGAAATTATCGAGTACCATCCCGGCATGAAAGAGAGAATACTGATCTGAGCAAATCCCTTCTTTTGCACGAACCTTTGATTTGATATTTTCAATGGTATCTTGAATTTTAGCTTCGATCTCAATAGTTTTCTGCTTTGAGACGATGATAACAAATAGTTTCATTACCCCTGAAGTTTGGAGAAAAAGATGGAGAGTAGAGTTCTGTTCTATGCCGCAATCTATTAGCTTGTGATCATTGCTAAGCCGCTCGCCTGAAAAGTAAAGCTCCTGAAAATTTTCTGAAACGCCTTCCTTCTCGCATAACAGTGCCTTCAGATTGCTAATAGTCTCTGATCTCTTGACATTACTTAAGGCAACAGTTTTGATGATCTTCAAGTAAATATTTATCTGTAACCGAAAGGAAAACGAAAAGATAACAAATATTAGTTTGTATATTAATTGGATCGAAGAATCCGATGTTATAGAGTTGAATTAAGGACAGTGCAAGCTAAAGTTATTTAATATGAACTCAATGAAAAGCAGTACGAAAAACAAACATTAGAGATAAATTTAGGATTCATATTCATGTACAAAAGGATCATATTTAGATCAACCGGCAGATGTCAAAGTATGGACAACTTCCAATGTAAAAACTATGTCAATTTGTCAACTTTTAATGACAGCATTTAACAGATTGGATAGGCTGATGATTCAGTCATTCCCACTGAGCAGAGATCATAATCATACACCACTCGGAAAAGAAAAGCTATCGTATCTTTAAGTAGAGATAGAGACAGCAACTAGCAAGAATATCAGTCTATAAACATTCCAAAGTGAGTATGGGAATGCTGGGAAGCGAAGGTATCAGATCCTTATATCATTTTTCCTCCCCGGTATTGAAAAAAAAAATCTGGGTAAACTGCAAATAACCTCATAGTGCTGCAAATAACCCCAAAACGAATTCTGCAAAACCCCCTAAATGTGTAGCTACATGTTCTAGTACCACTAAATGTGTCGCCTGCCCCCCTTTTTGAACAATTTAAAGGCTCCTTATTTATGTAGGATGTACATATTGGAGCCCCCAATATCTCTTTTGGTTATTGACAACCGAGAAAGGTGTACATTACTCGGTTACGAAAACAGAGTATAAAATTCACAGTGACTTACTCGGTCGTCAAGAACTGTCTATATAAGGTTATACTATGCACTCAAGAACCGATTAACAATTGCGAAGAACAAAATGAAAGCAGGAGCAGTACTAAGTGTTTTGGGGTGCCTATATCTCCCCCTCTATGTACTTGGTTAGAGAGACGCCCGTTTTATAAATTTGCCTTGGTCAGCCTAAATTTTCCGGGAGTTTCGGAACCAACCCCGGACACAATTAAACATTTTCCGGTGGAGATTCATCATTTTCAATTCGTATAAATAAAAATAGAAACACAGAGAGTCGTATATGTACAATGTATATAAAATGTAAGTAAGTGGACCTCCTCTTCTTGTTGAGATGAATTTTCGCTGCATGATGACGATGATCCTCCGGCACTATCCATCACCACTGCATTCAAATCCCTTTGATTAAGCAAAAATAAGAAAAACCCTAGGATGAATGTGGAGCGAGTGATCACTAATCTTGAGAGAGAAAAATTAAAATGAAGTACACGCATATTGTTGGTGGGTTTGGTAAAGAACAAGTCAAGCAGCAGCGGAATTTAGTTACTCTGTGCGAAAAATAGAAAATAAGGTGAAAGAATTTTTAATATTTTTGACTGAAAATTTTTACTTATCATTAAGAGCATTTCTAATCGTTGTGTAAATATTTTTGTGTAAATCTTATGTGTCAAGACACTTTTACACAAAACTTGAAGTGTAAAAAAATATGCTCTAATGGTACATTTTTAAACTTTTGTGTAAATTTTGAATGAACCAATAAGATAATTATGCCTATTAAATATTATTCTATGCAATTTATTATTATTATTTCTTGAATTTTGGTATACATAATATTATAATAACAATGGATCTTGATTTGTTGGTCTTAATGAGTAGATTTTAGATATATATTTTTTATTAAATTATATATTTTTTATTAAAAGTTATTACATTTTAAAGTATTGTAAAATAATTGAGAAAAGAAAAAGCTGATGTAGCAGTGTAAACTTGGGGTGTATTTTACACATTCGTTTTACACAAAAACTAAATTTAAAAGACTGTTGGAGTTCAAATTTTTTACAAGTTTTGTATATTTTACACAAAACCTAAATATACACTACTGTTGGAGATGCTTTACGCAATATGAAAAACTTATAATTTAAGAGGATGTCACTTTTATCGTTCAATTTATTTTTTATTTTTTTACTAAAATTAATTTAATTTTTTAATTTTTTTTAATTTGTAATCGAAAGGAGCCTTAGTTTTTAGATCATCTCCAATAATTTTGTATAAATTTTGTGTAAATCTTACGTGTTAAAGTGAGATTTATACAAAAATAATAAAGAATTTGTTTTGTATTCTAAAAGTCTATTTTAAACTTTTGTGTAAATATTAAACTACCAATTAGATACGCACAAGTTGCACTTATCCTATATATATTCCCTTACTTTTCAAATTCATTTATTTCTTAAAAACGAGATGAGAGAAAATAAACGCGAGATTATCTAACGTGGTTGTGTAAATTAAGTTTGTATTTTACACAACTTTTTCACACAAATCCTAAATATCAAAGTTTCTTAAAAGATTATTGGAGACCTTTTTTTTTTCACAAAACATGTAAATTTTACCCAAATAAAAATTATACACTACAGTTAAAGATGCTCTTAGGTCATTTTTACATTAGCACCCAAAGTTTACGTCAAAACTCTAAACTAACTTTGACATTTATAATTTTTAAAAATTAGGGATTAACACCAATTTTTGACTGACTATTTTGCTATCTCCGACGATAATTTTTTTTTTTTTTTATATATATCCAATGGTTCAATATCTTTTTCAAATACTTTTATATCTAGTTTATAAATTTTTTATGTGTAAAAAACATATATAAATTAGTTTTCAATATTTTTTCATTTGGTTTTTACTTAGCATTGGAGATGGCCTTAATTAATTCACCATCTTTAACCTTAACCAACCAAAAATAAAATACAGTTATCTCAAAATAGTCTAACTAAGATGCGTTTGATACGCATGATAAAAGAATAGAATACGATAAATTTATTATATTCTATATTTGGTAAACAACGGTAGTTTTACGAATTAGATTTTTTACACAACACATTTTTAAAATATTAGGTGCATCCAAACTAATTTTTAAATTAAAGAATTATGTAAACAAACGTAGTTTTACGAATTAAATATTTTACTTTTAATATTGCATTAACTAAAAATTGATTGTGAAGGCCAAATCTTCTACATTTAATGTTTAAGCTCAAGCAATTTAAACCATAACCCAATTAAATGTAGAAAATATTTGTTTTATGCAATATATTAATTTGACAAGAGAATCATAATAATTTTAAAAATGATCGAAGAGACAAATTTATTATAAACTGGTTTTTTTAGGGTGATTTTAAATACACCCACTTAACTAATTTTCTCACCCCACTTTAAGATAACTTTCTTCTCACCCCATTGATTTTTGAAAAAAAAAATCAACTCGCCCCCTAGGTGGCATGGGTGAGTTTATTAAAAGCAATATATCTGTAAAAAAATGAGCATTTAGCAACAAATAATTTACCGTTAATATCCACAAAAATTCAATTGCATATAATTTATCAAATTATGAGTGCCATGTGCATCAAAATTAATTCCAATCAAGTAAATGCCGAAAACTAAATTCCTGGGAAATGTTTTGGAAAATTACAAGACACTTGCAAAATGTGGAATACATATTGGAGACCTTCCTGGTGGTTCAAACTCCTGTTGCTAAAAAGAAGACAGGTTTGTATAGCTTCTCTATTTTCTTCGCATCAATTAAATATTGGCATATAATTTATGAAGTGAATTTGGGGTTGGAAAGTTTGCCCAAAGAGCTTTATTTGTAGATATCTTTCTTATATGTTATAATATAACATGTTTTAATAGAATTGCAAATTCTTATAAAACTGTTATGAATCTCACTATACGTTACTGTAGTGTCCATTCTCTTGCATCCTCAAAATTCTATCCTTTTCAAAGTTTTGAGGCTCAGTCATCCACGGTTGCTGAACTTTAGAAAAAAAATGCTCTGTTAATTGTAAAAAGGAGGAGGAGAAGGGTTTTAGTACGCTCGGGTAAACAGTGGCAATAGTGTGGGATATTTTGATGGGGTGAGTTTACATATTTCAATTAGATTATTTTAGGTTAAAACTATTTAATGTAAAAAATTTAAATGGGGTGAAAAGCTTAATTTAGTGAGTGCATTTAACATCACCCTTTTTTTATGAGCGATCTATTTGAAAAGAACTTTGTCTCGTCATTAATTAAAAAAAGAATTACTTAACTAATTTAATATGTAAAAAAATACTTTGTAATGAACAATTAGATTAAATGTATCGCTCTAAAAAATTAAAAGTAACCAGCGAGGCAAAAATGTTTTACGCTCTGTTCTTATGGGAGATAAATTTTAAAATATTTTGACCATATTAGTCGATTTTAAATTATTTTCCGACCCATTTCAAACCTAAACAACAGAATCATGAGAATATAATATCCATGAATTTATTTTTTTATGAGAAAGAATTTTTTTTTCCACTAATAATAATTTTAAAAACAATAAATTAAGAAAATAATAAAATGGCTGATTAAGCTAAATATGATTTTAAGACGGATACCATATAAGAACGACTTGTTTGATAAATTCGTAGTGGGCACCTGCATTTTTAAAACTTTATAGTTTAAAATAATTTTTTACTTATAAAGTATACTTTAGAGGAGCATTCTTTGAATTAATTTTATATGAATATACAAGAGATGGATTTGTTGGTTTTTGGAATAGTATGGCTATTTTGGGCATTTTCCCTTCTTAGAAATGAAATTTGACAGTGTTCTTAGAAATAGGTGCCAAAGTACAAAAATTGAAAACTTTGGGGTGCCAAAGTCCGTTTCTATATAGATTTTACGTTCCAAACTACAAATGGCCCATGCTTTTTTCTTTTTCTTAATTTTTTTTTCTACCCATAGTGCAATTCTGTTATATATAATTTTAAGAAGAAATTTCCTAACACAACCTTTAAATATTTTGATGAAATCTGATTGCTTGGTCTGTGTAACTTAAAGACGGTCCTAATTAAGAGATCCTGTATCTCTCTCTCTCTCTCTCTCTCTATATATATATATATATCACATTTTCATAATTTATTGCATATATGCCTTCCTAAATTGGTAGCTTTTAAATTGTTTTTCCAAAATTTAAAGTGATATTTTCCTTTTTACCTGAATGTTTATATTTTGTTTTCCATCTGAACATAACTTAGTTTCCTTCCAAATTAAAAAAATGGTTCGCAAATACTAAAAAATACCATGCCTACAAAAATAGCGTTAGTCATATATAAGACCAATAATAATTCATTGTAGATACTAATGGAGCTATAGACTCGTATCCATATGCTATAATTTTTTCTCGACTATGTATAGAAATATTGGTGTCATAAATAATAACTTTCCAACAAAAGAATGAAATAGATCGCAAACCATAGTAATAGATTAAGTGTGTAATGACTAAGGACACTGTAACATGTTGCAAAAGAATTGAAAGTGTTACATGAATTTTTGCAATGTCCTAAGAGGAAAAGGCTGATACTTTTTCTGTTGCAGTACAATATATGAGTTATAGTAAGACTAGGAAGAATGTTTTAGGTATTTACTTTTGCTATATTTGCACTTAATTCATAATTTTTAGCGTTTTGAGGGATTATTACAAATAAAATGATTCGTACGTGTTGATTTGAACACATTGCAGCTGATGATCAGATTGGTCAATTAACACAAGCAAATAGGTAATTACCCCTTTTAGTGACCTTATCTCTGCCTCTGTTGAATCTCATCCTCCACCAGCTCATTCTGAATGAAATTTCATTAATTGGAATAGAACCAATCAAGAGCATGTACGCCGAAAACATATGACGCAAGACGAATAGGTTTTTCAAGGCCGAAGTCTAGCCATCCATGGCATAATTGTAATGAAGTTTTACTGATTCACATTTGAACATGCGGAGAATACGTGTAAATATAGATAGATATCCAAAATGCGGTTAATTCATCACATAAAAGCATGATATTAAAATGTACATCTATATATACATATGTATGCACGTCACTCATAATAAAAAGCAAAACAAGCTTTTCATACAACGCAGACTATTTAGAACAACAGAAAAGGGAGTAAGATTGAGCATAAGATCTTGCCTCGCCTATAAGCAACTTGTAATTCTTGCAAATCCTTGACTTACATGACGGCGGATAAGTAATTATACCAAATATCTTGTGGTAGTTCGAAAGATTGAGGAATCGATCTTTATGTTCCTGATAATGTCATGAATTATAGATAATTAGATATAAAATTGAGATTGGATGGTCTGAGCGATCTATAGATATTGGAAAACATTGAGTAACTTTTCTACAAAAGATCTAATTAAAAATTGGAACTATCTTAATGGCACTTCACAGTTCAACAGTACAAGCAGCATGTATTATCACATCCAAAATACCCATCAAAGTAAGCAGGCGGGCTAGCAAACGTAAGTAGTAATTTTTTCTTGTTTTTCATCATAAGTAGTTTAATAATGCAAATAGTGTATCGGCCTAACGCTAGAAACAAAAACTTACTTTCCTGAAAAGAAGTAAGGGGCAAACAAAATAGAGGGTAAAGGTTCCACACATACTTGCAATGTCTCATCAAAGGATTCAAACTTACCAAAAAGGTCTACAAAATAGCTATCTTAAAAGGTATATATATGCAGCAATTACTTTTATATGCGCACCTATGGGCATATTAGCTTTAGATAATCTTGGCTGAAGGTGAAGAAACTATTGTTGTTCAAAAAGCACAACCCTGTTCGGAAAAAGGTTGCCCTGCAGCTTAATGTCCTTATAAAGAATTCCATAGTGCCCCAGAGAAAATTGATCCTCAAGTGGCCGTTCACCAAGGAAAACTTCCTTTACTGGATTTCCCCATTTTCTTTCAATCAGCTTCTTCAGCTCACCAATGGGAGTCGAACTCTGTATACCTGTCTGAAATTCTCCAATTGTAGATAACTTAACTGGGAAAAATGCTCTTGGCCAAAAAACCATATTAAGAGTGGATTGCTTCTCGATGCCATAACTAGCCAAATTGCTACCATTCTCAAGTCGTTTACCGCCAAACATGAGATAGTGGAAGTCATTTGGCTGCCTTTGCAACTTATGAAAAACCTTATTCTTCACACTAGAGATAGTTTCATTCTGTTGAACATGTAGCGTAATGGTTTTGCCACTCCAAACCTTCACAAATATCTGAATACTAAGAGGCAATATCTCTAAGACGGAGTCTTCTTTTAAGTCATACAAAGCTAGCGTCTTTGAATCCTCAAGTTTCTTTCCTTCATAAATTAAACACTGATCACCCACTGGGAAACCAGCCATGCTCCCAACTACTGCTTTGACATCCCTGACAGTGTACAAGAGTTTAACTTCCATTTTAACGATCTCCCCGTTAGGCACTTTCACGGACACCGACAAAACATCTCTTGGATTAAAGACCAAATGAAGAGTCGACTCCCCCCGTATGCCAAGAGAACCCAGGGTCCTCAAATTATCGAGTAGCATTCCGGCATGAAAGAGAGAATACTGATCTGATAGAATCCCTTCTTTTGCACGAACCTTTGATTTGATATTTTCAATGGTATCTTGAATTTTAGCTTCAATCTCAATAGTTTTCTGCTTTGAGACGATGATAACAAATAGTTTCATTACCCCTGAAGTTTGGAGAAAAAGATGGAGAGTAGAGTTCTGTTCTATGCCGCAATCTATTAGCTTGTGATCATTGCTAAGCCGGTCGCCTGAAAAGTAAAGCTCCTGAAAATTTTCTGAAATGCCTTCCTTCTCACATAACAGTGCCTTCAGATTGCTAATAGTCTCTGATCTCTTGACATTACTTAAGGCAACAGTTTTGATGATTTTCAAGTATATATTTATCTGTAACCAAAAGGAAAACGAAAAGATAACAAATATTAGTTTGTATATTAATTGGATCGAAGAATTAGATGTTAAGAGTTCAAGGACAATGCAAGCAAAAGTTATTTAATATGAACTCAATGACAAGCGCTACAAAAAACAAACATTAGAGCTAAATTTAGCATTCATATTCATGTACAAAAGGATCGTATTTAGATCAACCAGCAGATGTTGAAGTATATGGACAACTTCCAATCTAAAAACTATGTCAGTTTGTCAACTTTTAAATGATAGCATGCATTTACCAGATTGGATAGGCTGATGATTCAGTAGAGATAGCAACTAGCAAGAATTTCAGTCCATAAACATTCCAGTGGAGATTCATCATTTCGAATTCGTATAAATAAAAATACAAACACGCGCAGAGTCATATATATGTATAAAATGTATATAAAGTGTAAGTGGACCTCCTCTTCTTGTTGAGATGATGGTAGAAGTACTGAAGATGAATTTTCGCTGCATGATGATGATGATGATGATCCCCTTGCACTCTCCATCACCACTGAATTCAAATCCCTTTGATTTAGCAATAAGAAGAAAAAACCTAGAACGTGGACCGAGTGATTTACTGATCACTTCTCTTGAGAGAGAAATTAAAATGATTGAGGTTGGTGGGTTTGGTAAAGAACAAGTCAAATAGTAGTGGAATCAATTCTTTTTTGCTGTAGACCGAAAAAATAACATCTTTTTAGCTCATTTTTACTTTAGCATCCAAAGTTTACGTCGAAAGACATTTTATAATTTTTAAAAATTAGGGGTTGACACCCATTTGACGGACAGTTTTGCTTTCTGATGATAATTTTTACTTTTTCATGTATATTTTATGTGTCAATGTATTTTTTTAATACTTTTATTTTATATTTAATTGATAGATTTTTTGTGTAAAAAACATATATCAACTAGTTTCTAATATTGTTTCATTTGTTTTTAACTTAGCATTTTTTTAGAAAAATAGAAAATGTGTAACAAGATAAAAATAAAATTTCATTTCATTTATTATCGAAATAATTTATAAAATCCACTCTTCACAATAAAAAATATAACACATCTCTCTGAGTCTCTGTTTTTATATTATCATGCTCAACTCACGTTCTTAATTGATATCTCTATTATGAGAGAGGAAAGATCAAAGACTTTACTAAAAGTAATGGGACCCACCATGTCAATTGCCTTCCACGTTAGCTTCTACAAATGGTGACTTAGGCCATCTCCAATGATGTTTTCTATTTTTGCATTTCTATCCTATGTGTCAATATTATTTTATTATATTTTTATATCTATTGGCAATATATTTATATTGGTGTAGAAGAATAGAAAATATGGTCTTTAATGGTGATTTCTATTGTTCAATTTCTTCCTCACTTTGTCCCCTATTTAATGAAGAGAGAGAATTAGTGGGTGCATAACAACCAATGAAAATTTGCCATGTCACATAGAGAATTTCTATCACCATTTCTACATGTAGAAATGGTGATAGAAATTCCCAATCCCAATAGACATCCACCTAGGATAGAAATAGAGATAGAAATGCCCATTGGAGAATTTTTTTTCTATTATTCATTTCTATCATAGAAATTTGCTTGGGTAGAAACACCATTGGAGATGGCCTTAATGTTTAAGGCTTCCATAAGATTTACACATCACTTCCACGTATATACATAACTAGAAAAAAAAAAAATATATATATATATAGGCTCCTTCTCTTAAATATTATCATTAAATAAATTAATTTAAAGATCATTAATTCAAAATAATAAATGGACCTTTTTTTAAAAAAAAATTAGTGGAGATAATTTTTATAATGAGTGGATCATCTATACCAAATTTTATAAAAAAAAACCTCAATCGAGAAGTAGGTTAACTGAAAAATTGATATAAATATGTATTTTTGGACGTTAAAATTTTATATTTTTAATTAATTCACTTCCTATTTGATTTTTTTGATAAAATTTAGTGGAGAAGATCTAATCATTATAGAGATCACTATCACCTAGTTTCATAAAAATATTCATTTGTTTACCTCTCAAAATGGACAATCCTTAAATTAATTAACTTTAAGTCGGTCATGAAAAGGAGGGGATTGTATATATATATATATGGTTTTTATTAATATTAAAATACAGGATATCACAATTTACCATGCTTTTAAAAAAAATCTCAAAATTTAATATCACATGTCATACCCACAATCGAATGGGTGTCGCAATCCAACCTCTAATACTAATTAAAAATGTAAGATCTGGCTGGTTTTGAAACAAAATAAAAATAAAATCCAACTTTAATTATTATCAAAGTAATTTATAAAATACAATTTACAATATCCACTCTCCACAATTAAAATACAACACTATCTCTCTTTGTTCTTATTTTCTCATGCTCAACTCACTCTCTTAATTGATATTTCTATTATAAGAAATGAAAAATAAAATACTTATTAAGGCCTCATTTGGTTCGTAGATTTGATAACTCAAAAAAAGAAAGTCTTGTTTAGTAAATACAAATTCTGAAAACACTTTCTTGATAGAAGAAAAAATAGGGGGTAAAATCATTTATCTTAAAACCCATGAGATTGATTTTCTCTTATAATTTTCTAGTATTTATTACAAAAATTTTGGATAACAATACTCCTACTTAAATATTTTTTATAATTTACCAAACATAAAAAATGAAAATTTGACGAAAACTTTAATTTTCTACGCCCATAAGAAAAAGACAGAAAAATTAATTTTCCTCCTATAAATCAAACGAGGCATATATAAGTTAACAGCCCCACCAAATCAATTGCGTTCCACGTTTGCATCTACAAATGGTGACTCTTTTTTTAATTTTATTTTCTAAAACTCATGCCACTTTGCATGCTATTACAGACTTAATGTTTAAGGCTTCTATAAAATTTTACACCCCCAGCTCTCACGTCGCCCACTTCCACATATATATACATAATTAGAATAGAGAAATACTATTAGCATTCAACAATTGTCTTAAGGTATTTTAAAATTATTTTTAGTGACACTTATATAAATCTTTTGAGACACTTTTTATGTTACTAAAAATAATTTTAGAGTGCCTTAGTACAATTGTAGAGTGCTAATATTATTTCCCTTAGAATATATATATATAATTTTTATTAATATTAAAATACAAAATGTCATAGAATGTGCGGATTTTATAATGTCGAATGAGAATATGTTAAGTCATATTGAAAATTTTTATCACTACTTCTACATTTAAACTTGTTCTAGATATCCCATATATGATTTACATTTTACTTCACATATCAATGTTTATAGAAAATTCCATTAAAACATATTTTTTCTATTGCTCGCAGAAATTTGTATAGATGAAAATGACCATTTGAGATAGTCTTAATTCACCATCTTTAACCCTTAATCAAACAAAAAAGAATTAGAATTATCCCAAAATAACCCTACTACTCTTAAGAGGTAATGTGCTACCCCTGCAGCCCTCCTTACATGCGCACATATATATAAAGATTTATGCAACATTTTTGGCATTTATCAAATTATTATTTATTTTTTAAAAAACAAAAGGAAGATAATTTGAAATGAGTCATTGAAATAAATATTTTGTCCACGTCAAATTAATACTTTACAAATAAATTTTTTTAAATATTAGGTGCACGTCCAAACTAATTTATAAATTAAAGATTCATGTAAACAAACGTAGTTTTACGAATTAGATTTTTTACATTACTTAAAAATTGATTGCGGAGGCCAAATCTTCTACATGTAATTTTTAAGCTCAAGCAATTTAAACCATAACCCAATTAAATGTAGAAAATATTTGTTTTATGCAATACATTAATTTGACATGGGTCTCATAATAATTTCAAAAATGATTGGCGGGAAAAATTCATTATAAGGACGTTTTTTTTTATGTGCGATCTATTTGAAAAGAACTTTGCCACATCATTAATTAAAGAAAAAAATACTTAACTAATTTAATACATAAAAAAAATATTTTCTAATGAAAAATTAGATTAAAGGTGTCACTCTAAAAATTTAAAAGTATCCAATGAAGCAAAAATGTTTTACGCTATGTTCTTTTGCAAGATAAATTTTAAAATATTTTGACCATATTAGTAAATTTTAAATTATTTTGCGACTCATTTTAAACATAAACAATGGATCGTGGAAATATATTATCCATGAATTTATTTTTTATAAAAAGGAATTTTTTTTTTTGCAGTACTAATTATTTTAAAAACGATAAAATAAGAAAATAGTAAAATGACAGATTAAGCTAAATATGATTTTAAGATGGATCCCATATAAGAATGACTTGTTCAATAAATTCGCAGTGGGCACCTGCATTTTTTAATTTTATTGTTAAAATAATTTTTTATTTATAAAGTATACTTCAGAGGACCATGCATCTTTGAATTAATTTTATGTGAATATACAAGAGAGAGTGATTTGTTGGTTTCTGGAATAGTATGGGTATTTGGGGGTATTTTCCCTTATTTTTGGTCTCGTTTGATTCACGGAAGGAAAATCAATTCTATTGTATTTTCCATGGAGGTGGAAAACTAAATTTTTTGTCAAGTTTCCTTTCTTGTGTTTGGTAAAGAATGAAAAGTATTTAGGTAGGAGTATTGTTATCCAAATTTTTTGTAATAAATGTAAGGAAAAATCAATCCCATAGGTTTTGAGATAAATGACTTTACCCCCTATTTTTCCCTTTGTCAGGAAGGTTTTTCTGGAATTTATACTTACCAAACAAAAGAAAGAAAAAACCTTTCTTTTTTGAATGCTCAAATCCGTGAACCAAATGAGGTCTTTGGGTTGACGGTTAAAGGAAGGTAATTGACATTTGACATCGTTGTTAGAAATGGGAGCCAAAGTAAAAAAATTGAAAACTTTGGGTGCCAAAGTCCGTTTCCATATAAATTTTAGGTGCCAAACTACAAATGGCCCATCCTTTTTTCCTATCAAATCTTCTTCTTTTCTCTCTTTTTAATTTTCTTTTTCTACCCATAGTATAATTCGGAAGGATTTTCCTAAAACGACCTTTGATCGAATATTTTGATGAAATCTAGTGAAAATAATTTAATCATAGAAATATAATCCAAGTTTCATAAAAAAATTCACCCTTTGAATTGCTTGGTTTATATAACATAAGGACGATCTTAAGAGATCCTGTCTCTATATATGTATAGCACATCTCCATAATTTATTGCATATATATGCCTTCCTCAATGGGTAATAGTTAATCGTCTTTCCAAAATATTTAAAGTGATATTTTCCTTTTTATCTGAATGTTTATATTTTGTTTTCCTTCTAAACATAACTCGGTTTCCTTCCAAAAATTGGTTCGCAAATACTACAAATTATCACGGTCATATATAAGACCAATTATTCATTGTAGATCGACACTAATAGAGCTATAGACTCATATCCGCATGCAGGAATTTTTTCTCGACTATGTATAGAAATGGTGTCATAAACAATAACTAATCAACAAAAGAACGAAATAGATCGCAAACCATAGTAATAGATTATAAGTGTGCAATGACTAACGACACCATATAACATGTTGCAAAGGAATGCCAAATGTTAAATGAATTTTTGTAACGTCTTTAGAGAAAAAGACAGATTCAAACACATTGCAGGTAATTCATAATTTTTTGTTTTTGGAAGGATTAGTACAAATAAAACGATTCGTGTTGATTAAAACACATTGCAGTTGATAATCAGATTGGTCAATTAACACAAGCTAACAGGTAAGAATCTAAATTAAATCCTCCACCAGCTCATTCGTAATGAAGTTTCATTAATTGGAATAGAACCAATTAAGAGCATGTATACTGAAAACATATGATGCAAAAAGAATAAGTTTTTCAAGCCCAAAGTCTAGAGAAATAATTGCCATCTATGGCATAATTGTAAAGAAGTTTCTCTAATTCACATTTAAACGCGCAAAGAATACGCATACATATATATAGATTGATAACTAAACCCAGGTTAATTAATCACATAAGAGATATCAAAATGTGCATCTATATATATATGCACGTCGCTGATAATACAAAGCAAAAGAAAATTTTCCCATAAACAGACTTTTGAACACCAGAAAAGGGAGTAAGATTGAGCATAAGATCTTGCCTCGTCTATAGGCAACTTGTAATTCTTGCAAATCCTTAATTTACATGAAGGTGGATGTGTGATTATAACAAATATCTTGTGGAGGTTTGAAAGATTGAGGAATCTTTATCTTCCTGATACTGTCATAAATTACAGACAATTAGATATAAAATTGAGATGGCTGAGTGATCTATAGATATTGGAGAACGTTGATGGACTAATTTTTTTACGAAAGATCTATTTAAAAATTGCAACCATCTTAATGGCATTTCGCAGTTCAACAATACAAGCAGCATGTATTATCACATCCAAAATACCCATCAAAGTAAGCAGGCTAGCAAACGTAAATAGTATTTTTTTTCTTGTCTTTTCATCATAAGTAATTTAACAATGCGGATGGTATATAGGCCGAACGCTGGAAACAAAAACTTACTTTCCTGAATAGAAGTAAGAGGCAAACAAAATAGAGGGTAATAAGTCCAATGACAGGCTCCGCACATACTTGCAATGTCTTATCGAAGCATTCAAACTTACCAAAAAGGTCAACAAAATAGCTAGTTAGCTACCCCTAAAAGGTATATATATGCAGTAATTACTTTTATATGTGCATCCATGGGCATCTTAGCTTTAGATAATCTTGGTGAAGGTGAAGAAACTATTGTTGTTTAAAAAGCACAACCCTGTTGGGAAAAAGGTTGCCCTGCAGCTTAATGTCCTTG
Organism: Lonicera japonica; assembly: GCA_021464415.1. Lineage (NCBI taxonomy): Eukaryota > Viridiplantae > Streptophyta > Magnoliopsida > Dipsacales > Caprifoliaceae > Lonicera > Lonicera japonica. The sequence continues at coordinate 43,603,191 of CM038468.1, read as the reverse complement.
TAAAGAATTCCATAGTGGCCCAGAGAAAATCGATCCTCAAGTGGCCGTTCACCAAGGAAAGCTTCCTTTACTGGATTTCCCCATTTTCTTTCAATCAGCTTCTTCAGCTCACCAATGGGAGTCGAACTCCGTAAACCTGTCTGAAAGTCTCCAATTGTAGATAACTTAACTGGGAAAAATGTTGTTGGCCGAAGAACCATATTAAGAGTAGATTGCTTCTTGATGCCGTAACTAGCCAAATCTCTACCATCCTCAAGTCGCTTACCGCCAAACACGAGATAGTGGAAGTCATTTGGCAGCCTTTGCAACTTATGAAAAACCCTATTCTTCACACCGAAGATAGTTTCATTCTGTTGAACATGTAGCGTAATGGTTTTGCCACTCCAAACCATCACAAATATCTGGATACTAAGAGGCGATATCTCTAAGACGGAGTCTTCTTTTAAGTCATACAAAGCTAACGTCTTTGAATCCTCAAGTTTCTTTCCTTCATAAACTAAACACCGATCACTAACTGGGAAACCAATCATGCTCCCAGCCATCTCTTTGACATCACCAACAGTGTACAAGAGTTTAGCTTCCATTTTGACGATCTTGCCATCTGGCATTTTCACAGAAACTGACAAAACATCTCTTGGATTAAAGATCAAATGAAGGGTCGATTCCCCTTTTATGTTGAAAGAAGCCAGGGTCCTGTTATTCTTAAGTAACGTTCCAGCATAAAAGAGAGAGAAGCCATGTGAGAGAATCCCTTCTTTTGCTTGAACCTTTGATTTGATGCTTTTAATGGTATCTTGAATTTGTGCGTCGATCTCAATGGTCTTTTGCTTTGAGATTATGGTAACAAATAGTTTCATTACCCCTGAAGTTTGGAGAAAAATATGGAGAGTGCAGTTCTTTTGTATGACACAATCTATTAGTTTCTGGTCATCATTGAGATGCTCTCCTGAAAAGTAAAGCTCCTGAAAATGTTCTGAAACAGCTTCCTTCTCCCATAACAATGCCTTCAGATTTCTAATAGTCTCTGATCTCTTCGCTTTTAAGGCAACTGTTTTGATGACCTTCAAGTATATATTTATCTGTAACCAAAAGAAACAAGATGTTAAGAGTGGAAGGACAATGCAAGCTAATGTTATTTAATATGAATTCTAGGACAAGCATTACGAAAAAACAAACGTTACAGCTCAAGTTTAGCTTTCAGATTCATGTGCATATATATATGGATCTAACTTAGATCAGCCCACAGATGTCAAAACTACTTCCGATCTTAAAAATGTCAATTTGTCAACTAGTAATGACACCATTTACCAGAATGGATAGGCTAATGATTCCGTTAATCCTGTTGAGCAGAAAGCATACCCATGCACTTGTCAGTATAGAAAACTAATCTATCCAAAGCACAGTACAAGAGAGATTCGTCAACTAAAAATTCTATCGACTAAACTAAATACTTGATTACGCATTACTTAAGTAGAGATAGAGATACCAACTAGCAAGAATTTCATTCTTAACCAGCCGTTACAAATATTTGCATGATGCAGCAAATACCCCCCTGAAATGTAGGTAAAAAAGGAGTTTTTGTACACTAAACAGAAAAGAAGAATTTTAATTTGATTGCATGAAATTAACAAAAACAAAAGAAATCTTTCCTAGTGTGTCGCAAAACTCACCAATCATGGTAATTTGTAAATAATATTCAAAGGTGCACACAATTCCAAGTCTGATTTCTAATCGGATACTATTTCAAGAATGAGTCCTATAATTTATTTATTTTTTCTTAAAAATATAACAATTCCAAAAGGACCCATTCACGCATAATTGCATACAAGGTTTGTGACACCAGTCTAGGAAAAACAAATTATTATATGCATATGATTCGACAAAAACAAAACCATGTAAAGAAAAAAAATCCCTGCAGAGTAGGCATAATATATGCCTTTTGCAAAGGCCCTGTTGTAGTTTGAAAAACAAAACAGATTCGATCAGTTTGAAGCAAGCTAAAAACAGATAAATCCAAATATATATATGTAACTACTAAATAGAAACACAAAGCTCTCTTAAACAAATATATATGTACACAAGTAGCATCATTAAATGAGTCCGTAAACATATATGTGCACTAGGCTATAACTCGTGCTAAAAATACTATCAACTATTCAAAAAATATCTTAAATCGCCCTTATTGTATATAGATGTATAGTAATAATAATAAGTATTGGACCTCTTCTTGTTGAGATGATGATAATACTGAAGAATTTGAGCAGCACGATGATCCCCTAGCAGTCCCCCTGGTGTATTCAAATCCCGGGATTTAAAAGCGAATGAAAACCCTAGAATGTGGAGCTGGGAGTTGAGAATGTGTTCGCGGGTTTTGTAGAAATGAGTTGTACAAATGGAAATTGGAGAGGTTCCTAATCTAAATTTATTTTAAAAAAATGGATATTATTTACGCTTATCATTTCTTCCGCAAACACCGCTTTGTTACAAACACCTCTCAAAATAGATTTTTAAATACCAACACTCCTTAAGACTGACTTAATGAAAAATGAGTATATATATACACTCACTCTATTTGAAAAGAGTTTGTTTATAATAACTTGTCTATCATCAAGAAATGAATTATTGAAGTGTTTTTCAAATAAGACTCGCTAATGAAAGGTGAGTGTACTTACATAAACTCAACTTATATAAAAAGAGTGTGTTGCTAAGCACTCACCTAACAATATGCAATACAGAAGATGTTTGTGATAAATTAGGGGGTATTATTAGTTAAGTTTTGGAGGGAATGTTTGTGACAGATTTTGAGGGTGTAAATAATATTACCTAAAAAAAACATCTAATATCAAAATTATATAATGATGTTATTTACACCCTTAAAATCTATCACAAACACTACTCTAGAATTTAACTAAAAACAAATTTTAAAACCATTTTATTTATCACAAATACGTCATCCATTGCCTGATGTTAGGCGAGTGATTAATAATACACTTTACCCATTTGAGCCAAGTTTATTTGAGTCAGTGTTCTAAAAATCGGATTTTATCCCCGATTTATCCCCGATTTATCGGAAATCGGCACTGTGCCGATCGGATTTTACATAATCGGTTCAATATATTGGCTGGAGAGAAATCGGCATTTTATCGGCAATTTATCTCCGATAAATCGCGATAAAGTCAATCGGCGATAAATTGAACGATTTTTTTTAACGTTCCAAAATCAAACGACGACGTTTTTAATCCCAAACCCTATTCGTTCTCTCCTCATCGACGACTCCCACACTCGACATCGCCGTTCCTCTCTCTATCTCTCACTCTTCGTCGTTCCTCTTTCTCTCTCTCACACACGACGACTCGACCTCAGCTCGCCATTTCTCTGTCTATCTCTCACTCGTCCAGTCATCCTCAACCTCCCTGTACCTCTCTCTATCTCTCAGTCTCACTCGCTATTCCTCTCTCGGTCTCTCCCAGTCGACTGCCGTGCTTCTCGTTGTTCCTGCTCTGTTTGGCATGCTTATGTTTTACTACTTAGTACTATTTACTCTATGTTTCTACCTTTGAGATTGCATAATATTGCATGTACTATGTTTCTACGTGCTTGGTACTTTGTTTCTATTAATATATTAATGTCCATTTTGCTACTATTATGTTTTATTTAGCATATTGTTATATAATATATTATTTATATGGTGAATAGTGCATATCCGATTTTTTCCGATTTATCCCTGATAAATCCCCGATAAAATGAAAAATCCCCACTCCCCACCTTGCCGATCGATTTCCGATTCACGATTTTTAGAACATTGATTTGAGTGCACTAACCTCTTATTAGACAGGCCTTATTTGTTAAATACTCCGGCACTCCATTACTTGATGTTAGCGAGTTCTTATCAACAAACTCTTTCTAAATAAGCCAAGTGTATGTGAGTATACTCACCTCTCATTAGGCGAGTGTTATAGGAATGTTAGTGATATTATAAATTTTCCTTCAAGAGGTATTTGTGACAATGGGGTGTTTGTGATAAATATGAGGGGCGTAGATAACACCACCCAAATTATATAATAAATAATAATGCTTGTGCTTTCGGCATGAAAAAAATTAATCCAATTTACTTTGGAAAGAATTGCACGTGCATGTAACAATAGTTAGTGGTCGGGTTTGGAAATAATTGCACCAAATTCAACTTCGACCCGTTTAAAACTATAATGAATTGAATCTCAATTCAATATAACACCCCGTATTTCATTTCCTAGCCAATCTTCCTCCTTAGCTTGTTTAAGGTCGAACTTCCGTTTGAGGAGTTGATTTTCGTTTCGGGACCTCTCTTGTTGAGACAATACTTTTATTATGTTATTTTAATGATATTAAGTATGCGTGTATGGTTAGACCGCATTTCGGGAAGCCGCAGTTGAATTTGGCGACTAACGACAAAAATTTGAACTTTTGTCGAAATAAGTTTTTGGCCAAGTTTGGAAGGCCATAACTTCTTCATATGAAGTCCAAATGAGTCCCCGTTTGCGGCCATGGATTCATCTCATTTTCCTCTACAACTTTCGTTTGAAATTCGAGTCGAATAAAAGTCATTTCAGGAGTCGAAACGGGTCGCGAAAATTGCAATTTCTTAAAAAAAAATTGAGGCTTTATATATAGTTTACTAATAGATGAGTTTCAAATTGTGTACATTAAACCTGCCGTCACATATGGCACTGTGATCAACCGGATTTCGGAGACCTAAATCTCCTAACTGGATTCGGGGCATCACATTCAAGATTGAAGAGAGTTTAACTATAAAAACTCAAAAATACTGCATTTATTAAATTGCCAAACCTACCTAGTCTTGACACGTGCGAATTATTACAGTATTTAAAGGAAAAATATTATATGTTGGGTTTATTTAAGTTTAATAGGCTAAATTTCCATGAACCTAAGCTGGATAGACCCCAAATCGAATTTATATTTAAAACGTACCCATGCATACCACAGAAAAAAAAAATTATCTACCCTTGGACTTAATTTAAAGAAAATTAATTGTGTTTACAACCATTATTTGTATTTGGGACTCTAAACACATCGATAACAAACTTTTTTGTATTTCTGAAGTACAAATCAATATTTTACTTGTAAAATTGCTTTCCCCAAGTGGCCCACCTAAAACAAAAAAAAAAAAAAAAATTCTAGATCCACCCCTGCTACCATGGAAATTGATTTCATGAAAAATTTAAGGGGTTAGTTGGGTATTGACAAAATCTCTCTATATACTGTAGTTTAATTGGATAAGATAGTTTTGATTTTTGAGTACCAGCAAGGGATTGGAAGTTTAAAGATGATGTAATTTCAAGCTGAAAAACTGAAATTTGGAGTTTAGAAGTTATGATTGGAATTGATTTTTATAGTACTATTTGACTTTTATATGCTGATATATAACTTTCATAGTAATATGATGAAAATGGAACCAAAACATGAGTGCTAGTCTATGTTTCTCTTAATTCTCGTCGGAGAGTTTACATATAGTCTTACAGATTTGAGCTTGCATTGTCCATCTTTACGGATAAATATAAGCTTGAAGGTCATCAAAACTATTGTTTTTTAAATTGAAGAGATCAGAGACTATTAGTCATCTAATGGCAGGAAGGGATTCTCTCTCTTTTCTGCTGGAATGCTATACGTACTCGAGAATTACAGAACCTTGGCTTCTCTCAGCATAGGGAGAACACAGGTTGTTATATTATATATAGTTATATACATATATGGTATCAAAAGGGATCCAAGCGACTACCATGCTGATGTGAGGTAATTGTATGTTTTGAGCCTGATAACAAGTCCGAATCCTTAGTGTGGAAGCCTCCTGAAGAGGATGTTAGAGCCTTAACCGGGAGAGCAATTTGTAACGACCCATGTCCCACATCATTAGTATAATAGAGAGATCCCCTTAGCTTGGTTTATATGTGAGCTCAGAAAACTCGTATAATAACTTGGGCTAATTATTTTAAGACAGAATCAAAGTGGTTATAAGATTTACAGACACCCCCCCAACCCAACCCCCGGCGAGGCATTTGCGAACACCATTAAACATTTAAGTAGATGATAAAATTCAAGCTTTGCATTGCAAGTAATGTAACCTTGTCATTACTCCCTGTTTTTTGTCTGCCAACTATTATATATTTGGGAATTTTCCTTTTTTTTTTAAAAAAAAAAAGAGTAAATAAAATAAAATACCATTGGGCCTGTACACTATCTGCCTTTGGTAAAAAATGCTTGTGATGTAAAAATAAGGCCATGTTTGGTGGGTGTTTTTTTTTCAAAATTTAAAAAACTCAACTTAAAACTAACTTTATTTTTACACTTTTCAAAATTTATTTCACTTTATTTTCTCTCTAAAAAAACATTTAAAATACCATAACTTTAAATCCAAAAATCAAAATTAGATAAAAAAAAAATATATATTTGAAACCTACTCTTAAAGATCTATAAAATAAGATCCATTGTGACTATTTTTTGAATTTTGTTTATGAGATTTTTTAGTTAGTTGAAAAAAACTCAAACTCAAACAAAAACCTAATTCACTTTTCAATATACTTCCAAATTCTATCAAACACTAAATTTTAAAAACTCAACTTAAAAACTCAACTCAAAACAACAACCAAACATCACCAATGTTTCTGTTGTCGGAAGGAAATGAAACTTAAAAGTAGAAAAGAGAATTTAGTAAATTGATCCGTTAATAATGATATAAGAGGAGCACTATTTATAGGGGTCCAATAAGAAACCAACTAGAATAAAGAAACTAAATAGTATAAGGAAACTAAAAGAAAGGAATATTCTAACACTCCCATTCAAGTTGGTGCATATATATCGAACATGCCCAACTTACTAATAAATCTGGAAAATATTTTGTTGAGATTACAAATCCAACATCAGGAAAAATAATCATCACAAAGCAACATATAAGATAGAGAAGCTACTCCACTCATTGCCAATTAATTTTGAGTTGGATGCTCCGAATTCTAATATGGTATCAGAGCAAGGTTATACACACAAAATGAAGGGCTCAAAATGAAAGGGTGTGTTGAAACTACAAAGATAGATGGCATGGTTGCAGTTTTAAATATTTATTTCGTGGTAAAATTACTCTGATCGATTAGCCACACGTGAGGGGCTCGGGGCTCAAAATGAAGGGGTGTATTGAGACTACAAAGCTGGATGGCATGGTTGCAATTTTAAATATATCTTTCATGGTAAAATTACTCTCATCGATGTTAAATCACTCAAATTTTATATCCAATTCCAATCCCAAATTCTTATCTAATTGCCTCTCAAACTATATATCCAATTCCAATCCCAAAATCCCAAATTCTTATCTAATTGCCAATAATTTATGACAGTATTAGAAAAATATAGATACGTCAGCTAGTATTTCCAACTTCCACAAGATATTTGGCATATGTAATTACACATCGCCCAGACAAGATCTTATACTCAATCTTCTTTCATTTCCATGTGATCGAAAGTATTCCTTCTTCTTGAAACAATGGAATAAATATATAGAGAGCAATCATTCTTTATATATGCATCTGAACCTTTTGTTGTTGGAATTGCTTTCTTCTGTAAGACATTAGGAATCAAAACATTTGAATCAATGTCCAAGCCACTTCTTTGTTTCAGTTTTCAATTAACAAATGTTTTGGTACAAGTATTTCTCTTTGGGAAAGGTATTCAGAATCGTTTAAATGCCAAATGTCGCCATCAAGAAACTATTAGGCATCTTTCTTTTTATTGTCAAGTATATGGTTTCTGATCCGGAGTGTTGTCTTGTAGCAATACACCGACTTCAAACAAAATGCTTCAATAATGTTAAGCTAGAATTAATGTCAATTTAGTACTTATTATCACGTCCCATTCTGTGCAGTAAGATATAGTCCGTCCCTATGAAGCACATATGTAGGTTCAAGATTCAGGTGCGACACGATGCGAGTGCAGTACAGTGATTCATGCCAAGATAAATTAGGTAAAAAAATTCTCCTTGATTTCGAAATCTATGAGTCTCTCTCTCTTAACTTCTATCAAATTACAATATTTTTACTCTTAGTTTCATGTTAGCTTATAGATTTTGAAAATTGCTTTGAAATTTACCCCTAGTAGTCTCTAAATAAATTTAATAAAATGACCAGATCCAACAAGAATCTTTAATTAAATTTAATAAAATGAGTAAATTTGCAATGGGTGCGAGGAATGGAAGAGTTCAAATAAATTTAATAAAATTAAATGATTGGATTCGCAATGAGTGCGAGTCAGGGAAGAGTTCAAAAAATCCGTGCTTCATGGTACGTATAGTGCACTTTGAACTCAATTGTGCACATTTTTGTTTTTCCTCAAAAGACATTTTATTAATAAGGAGTACCGACCACACAAATATAAAATATAATTTAATTCATGTACCCAAATAATATGGGATGAACATTATTAATATACAGTGTACCGACAACTATTATATTAACATCGAGATACATGCAACAATACGTTCATAACACTAAAATCGTTACACATACCACATCATTTTTTGTTGTTTTAGTTTTCCTAGTTGTATACTCTTGGCCAACTCGACTATGTAGTGTGATTTGATTGGAAATCGGAGAATGGAGAAACGAAGTTTGAATGACAAACTTTTTCTTTACAAAAAAAAAAATCAAGAAATATTATTTTTCTAAATCAAGGGCATATTATTTTCCCCAAGTTTGTGATGCCATGTTCCGTCTTTTTGTATTTATTTATTTAGAAAATGCAAAAAATGACACAAGATACCCTTTAAAAAGATAAATAATATAAGCTGAACCGTAACAAAAATGCAAAAAGCACCCAAAAAATTTTAGCACTCTTTTGATTATTATTTTTATTATAAAATTTATGATTTCATTTAACGAAAGAGTGGGAAAAAAATTGGATAGAAAATTTTTATTTATTTATTTTGTACAAAATCAAGTTAAGTTTCATGGCCTGTTTCTTTAGTAAATTACAATTTGTTTTAAGTCACTGTTTGATATCAACAAGGAAAATGATAGAAAAAATAACTAATTTGTATAAGCAATAATACAAAAAAAAAGTTGAGATATAGTCTCCATCTCATAGTTAATTTTATGAGCACTTGTCTTACATATGGCTTTTTAATTTTTTGTGGAATGTTTTTTTCCTTTACCCCTAAAGAAAAAATTTCCATGAGAAAAGTTAATCAGATCGAGTTTTAATTTCATGAAATTCCTAAACTTATTTTTCAATTTCTCGCAAAAATCAATTTTCTTTCTTACCATTTTCATGTTATTGTCAAACAGAGTTTAAAAGTCGCTACAATTTTGGAATAGTGTTATATGTTTGTTATAATTCAATTGATATTATTGTGCGTGTAATGGGAATTATTATTAATCCATGCTACCAAAATTTTAATAATTTAAATAAAAAAGTTAAAAACATAATAATTAAAGCCAAGAGCCTAATAATTAATTTTTTTATTCATATGCCAGTTTTTCCTTATTTTTGAAAATTAATAAAATCATGTCTCTTGTTTTTGTCTTCTAGAATAGTTTTTTTTTTCCAAATTATTTATTTGTTTAACATAAATGCTTACGACTGCAGTATTCTGCAATATAAGGATAATAGAATTTTAACCATACTGAGATGCAATCAATCTTGCTTTAATCTATCTACTAGAAACTTATCTTTGAAAAAACATAATAGAAAATTTTGTATAGTGTAATTTTGGGCCGCCTCCGGTTCGAATTCTGTGGCGCTTGCACTATATAGTGTATTTTTTTTATTTTTTGTGTATGAAATTAATATAATGTTCGCAAGGAAAAAAATTAGAAAATCAAAACTTGAAACGGTTTCAATAATTACCGAAATGGCTTTCGACTTCATATAATTATAGATAATATTATATATATATATATGTATATATATAATATTAGACAAGCAGTACGTATATAATCAATCCGTTCTAAAGAGAATGGTTTTCATTTCAACAACTATGGGCCCGTTTGGTTGTCCTTCAAATTGCGAATTAGATAATTTACAATTAAGTAATTTACAAAATTTTCATTTATTAGTGTTTGGTTGCGTAAATTGAACAATTGTAAATATGATAATTCAAGTTGATTCACAAAAACTCAAATTAAGTCGTTTCAAGTAAAACTTGAAATTGCCTAATTCTAGAATTAAATAATTCATTCCAACTCTATTTTTTGAGAAAATCTAGTTTCTATCTATGATGTTGATGCATCTAGACAAAATTTTAAATAACATAGAACGATAAAGAACATGTTTTTATTCTAAAAATCGAAATTTCTCGTTTAAGTTTTCCAAACACTACTTGAATTAGAATTGAATTATTCATAAATGAGCAAATTCATAATTCTTCAATCGAAAATAAACTAATTCTAAAATATCTTTGAAAAAAAAACATAACAGAAAATTTTGTATAGTGTAGTTTTGGGTTGCCTCGGGTTTGAATTCTGTTGTGCTTGCACTATAGTATAATTATTTGTTTTTTGAAATGAAAGTCTGTAGGGACAAAATTAAAATATCAAAACTTGACATGGCTTTAATAACTATTAAAATGCCTTTCAATTTCATATAATTGTAGAAGATAGTATACATATTTATAATATTAGACAATAACGTATATAATCAATCCGCTCTAAAGAGAATAGTTCTCAATTTAACAAAAAGAATGATCATCCTTTTTTTGTGTAATTTGGTCAAAATGATCACCATTTATCCCTCAAAAAGGACAATCATTTTTTTTAAGTGAGAACTTCTCTCTTTAAAGTAAGAGTGCATATAATTAGTAGGTCTTAATGAGAAATGGATTGTTAAATATTAATTATAATATCGATTCGTCAATAATCTTATCTTAATGAATTATCATCGATATGATACATAACATGTAAGGCTTAACTCATTACCTTTATACGTGCATGCCTATATATTCGTTTCGTGTTATTTAATATTACGTCTATAATGCATGTAAATTTGAAAACCTAAAAATGCGGGGCCAATATATAGCATATATAAGACAATGGTAGACAAGGAATATTGCTGGCTATAAATCTTTCTCTTAATTCCCTTGAATGTGGGGCCAATAGAATTGCACTTTTGTTTTCCATGGGGCTGCCAATGAGAGAGAAAAAAAAGCAAAAGCAAAAAAAATAAAAAGAAAATAAAGCTGAAAAAGAAAAAGTAAAAGGAATTCGTGTATATATTTCCATTTTTGTGTCTTTTTACATTTTAGTTTGTTTTCTTTATTTCTTTTTTACTTTACACAATGGCTCCGTTCTTAGTTTTTGAACTGCTTCTACCTAGCTAAACAGATCGACGTAGCAATGACTTGAATTAAGCACAATTTCTTTGCCGAGAAATTAAAATGAATTTTGTCGGGGCTGAGCGTGTTGTGTCTTCTGTTGTGGAATTGACTAATGATTTGTTGAATGAAAGAGGAAATCTCTTAACTACTATTGAACGTATCGACCTGCGAACAATTGTTTCTATATTAAAGACGACGAAACACTACTTAAGTAAGGCAGAGGCAATAGAAGCTGTTGAAGAACCGGAAATTCGGCAATTAGTTGCCGATATCAAACAAACTGCCAATGATGCAAGACTTGTAATTCAAATTTGTACTCGCAGAGTCAGAGCGTTGGGATGGATAGGAAGGGTTCGAAGAAATGCCTTCAATAATATTCCAATCATTAGCAAGCCTTACTGGTTAAGAGACCGCGAAATTATTGGTAGGCTCTCAGAAATCACAACTCGTTTAATCAGAAGTGTAAGTGCTGGAGAAGATTATACTAGTACTAGTACTTTTGGGTTAATGCGATCTGTTTCCTTTGTTGTCAACGAAGATGATGATTTTGTTGGGTTTGAGGAAGAAATAGAGCTTTTGGTGGGAAAATTGGTGGGTGATGGCAGTGATACATTGGAAGAAGTGACAAAAATTGTTTGTATCCGCGGAGCGGATGGTATGGGGAAGACTAGCATCGCTCGAAAGATATACAATCACCCTCGGGTTAAGCGTCATTTTTCCGCCTTTGCTTGGGTTAATACATTCTCAAAATTTGAAGATGAGATGATAATGCGATGTATCCTTCTAAGTCTGGGCGGCCCGTTAGTTCGAAGGTATGATGAACTAGTGCCCAGCTTAACTCGAGAACTACAAAGGCAAAGATGTTTGGTAGTTTTTGATGATGTTGAGTTGGATAATTTTTTGGATAACAAAAATCTTGAGATCCTGCTCACAAATAACAACGATAGCAAATTTTTATTTACATGTCCGAACCACTACCGCGCTGCAAATTGTTTCTCGTATGAGGCCAAATGTTTGAATGGGAATGAAAGTTGGGAATTGTTCAAGAGAATAGTGCTTCATGAGGGAGGTACTTTGTTCAAGAGAAAAGTGCTTCATGAGAGAGGTACGTAACTATCGTATCACTCCACCCCATTACTAATGCTTATTTGATTTTAATTTCTTCTTCTTTTTTTATTTTTTTTGGGAGTATTTAAAAGAAGATGAGAAATCAATGCAGATATGGAACTATATCTATCTTACAACATGTGGATATATATATAATATAAAATACATAGTGACATTTCAATAATTTGATATATATATATATATACATAGCGACGTAGTGACTTTTCAACATGTGGATATATATAATACATTATTACTTCCGTGAATTTGATATAAATGTTACTTTCTATCAATAATTTGTTTGTTCGGCCTGTAGTGTAAAATACGTAGTGACGTTTCAATTTAACGGCTAAAGTATTCTAAGATATATTAAATATCTATGTGACGTCTATCTGTTATATTTATATTTATGTTCATGTATCTATTGTCTACTAAAATATATTAAATATATACTAATATATAAACATATACATTTTTAAAATTCTTATATGTATCTGTCAGAAATATTTATTAATAACTATTGCTGCATTTTATGCATTTTTATGTATAATATAGTATACATACCTTTTGAGTAATATGGTATGATATTCTTATAATACTTTATTTGTTCTCAGATTTTAAAATATAAACAGTTATTAATATTTCTAAAAGGTAAAAACTTGGTATATGTTAATTGAAATAAGGAAACCACAAAAGTCAACTTGGTATATGTTAACAGTGGGGCTGAAATTATTTGATTGAAAAGGGTATAGTAGTCATAATATAATAGTATTCATTATTAAGTTATACTCCTTGCGTCCAAAATTGCTTGTCCTTTTTTCTTTTTTAGGATATCTCAAAATAAATATCCACTTTTCATAAAAGATAAATACATACCTATTTTGTCCTTTTGTACTTTTTCTTTTCAAGTAAAAGTTTTAAATAAAAAAAGGGTAAAAAGGGAAAGTCAATGTAAATTAAGCAAAAAGTACAATGATGATATTGGAGCCTTAATAAGTTGGATTCTCCAAAAGGGACCAGCAATTTGAAACGGATGGAGTATTTTTTTAATATAAGAGGGACTTAGAACTAATTTCAATATTTTAATAGTCTTAACAACTAATAAATATGATATAGAGGGGTATAACACTAAAATCCCCGTATTTCTTTTCCCCTATTAAATGCATTATTTATTTATGCTATAAGGATTTGGAAACAATAACATACATTAAAAGGTCTATAAATTGATAAGGTTGGGATCAACTAATTTTATTAATTAAATAAGGTTTTAATTTATCGATATGTTAATAATTTATTAATTTACTGAAATATTTGTATTTCCAAAATTGTTTTCTTGATCTTCTTTAAAATTTATTTTCTATAAACTTAGTTAAGTAAATTATATTATCCTTTAATTAAGTAAATTATATTAAAGAGCTACACTATTGTAATCAAATGAATGTTAACTACATATTGAACTATCCAGATGAACATGAAGAGAGCTTAAATATTTTAACTGGCGAAAAGATTATTGTTAATGTCACAAAAAACAATCAAAAAGATGTAGTTGAGGATGATATTTGCCATGAAGCATGTTTTTCGAAAAGAAGTTGATGGTGTCAAAATTTAAAAATAGATAATTAACTAATCAATAAGTGAATATTGGTAAATAAAAAATACATGCGGCGCAATGATGAAACATATGACATTTTTTATTAAGTTAGGTTCTCCCGGTAGCGCTTATGTTAGTCCGGCAGTACGTCCTCCTTTTGTGTGTGCTTGCTTGTATTAGTTCAAAAGCAATCAACTTTGGATGATGATACAAGTTACCAACTTTTTCCTCTACAATTTCACTAATTCTATTTATAAGTATAGAATTAGGATTACAAATATTTCAATATAATAAACACTAAACTGTGTAAGAGAGAGAGTGTATAAAGGTTGTTGGTATTTTTTAGGGTATGAAAAGAGAGAGTATAAGACCCTCATATTTCTTCTTAAATTGGCTTGTATTTGTATTGCCAATAGCTTTTTATTTCTTGGATGAGATGGATGAATTTTGGAAGAGAATGATGGTGTTGGATGAGAAGAATGATGTGTTTTTTGTGAATGTTTTGGTGTGTTTTTGGTTTGTTTTTGGTGTATGTTTTTTTGGTCTGTTGAATGAATGAATGAGTGGGGGTATTTATAGGTAAATGTAAAATGGTAAAAAAATAAATTTGATAAAAATGAGGGGCAAAAAGGTAATTTGGTAAAAGTGAGGAATATTATGGAGTGGAATATTTATTTAAAGAAAAGTGGAGAACATTATAGAGTGGAATATTTATTTAAAGAAAAGTGATGAATATTATGGAGTGGAATATTTATTTAAAGAAAAGTGAGGAATATTATGGAGTGAAATATTTATTTAAAGAAAGTATAGAATATTATGGAGAGAAATATTTATTTAAAGAAAGTGTAGAATATTATTTTTGTAGGCCAATGGTAAAAAAAAATTTTACCCCATCAATCTCTATTCTGAAAACATCTAACTCTTTTTTAATTAATTCTTTGAAAATTTTGTTTATGAATCATATTTTACTACAAAAAGTGGATTTGCACCTAATTGTTTCTTCAATTTGGACATGTTCTACTACAAAAACAGATTTGCAATAGGTGTGCCGAAGCTCCAGTGAGGTATTGGCACTCTAATAGTGGTCGCTGGAGGTCGGGTGGTAATTTTCGGCACTAGAGGATGGTGGTGGTGGCCGGTGGTAATTAAAGATTTTTTTTAGGAAAATAAATTATCAAAGGGAGGAAGGGTATTTCACGTAAAGAAAAAAGACTGACCCAATTTTTGAATGAAAATGTAAGGTGTCATTCTATTGAATATAATCTTAAACACTTATTAATATCGTACATAATAAGGCTAAATGACAAAAAATGGCAACGCACTCATGCCTTTTTGTACTTAGGTTATTGAACTTTTTTCATGATCAATCGTAATAATGAAATTTTTAATTGTTGTTAATTATATCCATTTGCTGCCTTGAACTTTTTTCGTGGTCAATCATGGTAATGAAACTTTTAATTGCTGTTCATTGTATCCATTTGTTGCCTTCCACTAAAATTACCTAATATAATATAAAATTTATTTACAAAAATCACCCCTAACCTTTTAATTTACGTTTTTTGTATTTATGGAGACCATCCTTTTACTTGAACCCTTTAATTTATTCCCCTTTGTATTCAAATTTCCTACAGTACTCAAGTCTTTTTTTTTTTCAATTCAAAATATTTATTTGTTTTTTGGGGTTTTATTTTTGGGTTAAATTTCAAAATAACAAAAAACATAAAACGTAAAACAAAATTTTCAAAGAATTAATTAAAAAAGAGTTAGATGTTTTCTAAATAGAGATTGATGGGGTAAAAAATAATTTTACCATTGGCCTACAAAGATAATATTCTACACTTTTCTTTAAATAAATATTTCACTCCATAATATTCATAATATTCTACACTTTCTTTAAATAAATATTCCACTCCATAATATTCCTTACTTTTCTTTAAATAAATATTTTACTCCATAATGTTCCTCACTTTTACCAAATTACCTTTTTACCCCTCATTTTTATCACATTTACTTTTTTACCATTCTACATTTACCTATAAATACCTCCCCTCATTCATTCATTTAACATACACCAAAAACATACATCAAAAATATACACCAACAAAAACACACAACAAAAACACACCATTCTTCTCATCCAACACCATCATTCTCTTCCAAAATCCATCCATTTCATCTAAGAGATAAAAAAACCATTGGTAATACTAATCCAAGCCAATTTAAGAAGAAATAGGAGAGTCTTAGATTCTCTCTTTTCATACCCCAAAAAATACCAACAATCCACCCAAAATATGCACTTTCTCTCATATATATTTTATTCATCTTCTTGAAATATTTGTAATCCTAATTCTATACTTATAAATAGAATTTAGAAAATGTCACGTGTTCATCATTGCGCCGCATTTATTTTTAATTTACCGATATTCACTTATTAATTGGTTAATTATCTATTTCTAGATTTTGACACCATCAGAGATATATAATAGAGTTCTTAATTTAAATTAAACGCGTAGTTTTATGCCTCTTTTTTTTGCTTGTGTAGCAATATATTTTGTTATTATAATTTTGAGGTAAAAATATATGAGAAATTTTAATTTTAAAGTAAGTTTGAGGTAAAAAAAAATTGCTTTAGTACGTAGCGTTATATTTTGTTAATAACTTTTAAACAAAATGTAGACACGAACGGCCATGTTTGATAGGTGTTTTTTTCTCAAAATTTTAAAAACTCAACTTAAAACCAACTTTATTTTTACACTTTCCAAAATTTATTTCACTTTATTTTCTCTCTCTAAAAAAACTTTTAAAATATCATAACTTTAAATCCAAAAATCAAAATTAGATAAAAAATATATATTTGAAACCTACTCGTCGATATCTATAAAATAAGATCCGTTGTGATTATTTTTTGAATTTTTTTAATGAAATTTTTTAGTTGGTTGAAAAAAAACTCAAACAAAAACCAAATTCACTTTTCAACATACTTTCAAATTCTACCAAATACTAAATTTTAAAAACTCAACTCAAAACATCAACCCAACATCACTGTTACATTTTGTGTAAGATGTGTACCATAAATTTATATCTAAAAATGTTGGGTTACTATTTTATTTTTCAATCGTTTGGTAAGTGAACAAATGTTATTATTTATAAATAAACACTCAAAAAAATGTATTAACCAAAACCTAAAGAAGATCAAGGGACTTTTTGTATGCCCCTTTAGGGTGAAACAATCTCTAATTGATCGAAGGAAAACTAATTGACATATTTATTTTATTATTTTAAATTGAAATGAAAACATTCGAGTATAAGTACGTTTCCATTTTCATCATTTAAATTTAAAAAGGTTGGAATGTAACAGATGGGTGGCTTTTGTAAATATTTAAAAAATTGGGGATAGTTTAGGTAAATAAATTTAGTTTTCCGTCAGATGATTTAAACGAAATGTACGTACCAGATAGATTGTCATTTTTCGTCATTTATGCAAGTAATAATTAACAAAAGTAATCTATATATTAATAAGTCAAGCATAATGGTACAAACTAATATACTTCACTACTCTATCGCACCTTTAAAAAAAAACTTGGGCTGAACGGGCCTACCTCTGAATTATTAAATGCTTTTCGTGGCACAACGTTCCTTTACTTGTGATTGCAAATAAAATAAAATAATAATAATAATTTTAAAGTATTTCTGAATTTATAAACTTAATTCATTTTCAAGTAATTATGACATGTTTTTCTGTTGGAAGTGTTAACGTACATGTCGATCAATGCATGAATTTCCAGGTTGTTTTATTGAATGCATGACTTGATGATGCTTGTTTACCATTTTAGATGCTTGAAATGAACCCTAAGTGCTAAGATTACAATAAATTGAATTTGCACAATATTAATTTGCTTTTTCACATTTACAAAAGTAATTTGAGAAGACATACATGTTTTATGGTATCGATTCTCTCCCGCGCGCGTAGGGAGTACTGTAGTACTTGAGCTCCCACTTGAATTTAGATTTTTCTTTTTTGTTCTAGGTATAGCAATTTTTTTCTCTACAAGGACCTTTGAGTAAACATTGAAAGTAAAAGGCTGGGTTTTTTAATTACTTAAAACTGTATGGGTTGGAATTGTAATTTTTATGGAGGCATTGATTCAACCATTGAAACATTGAGGTATTGCAATAGGATCCGATAAGACTTACTATTATTTATATCCCAATTGATTTTGCGGATGTGCGGTAATTGAGCCTTGTTTAGATTGTTAAAAATGCAATTCCTAGCTCAATCATCTCTACTCTATTTTTATATAATCATTGTTTATTTAGTCAACTTAGGAGATAATGAAACAACCTAGATGGGTTTTAGTCGGGTGAAAATTTTGAAAAACTCACTAGTTCTTATAGAAAAAAAAGTTAAGCATAAGCTCACTCTTTTGTTAAGTTTTAGCCTATCTCTCAAAAAAAAAATTGGGTCCGCCCCAGCCTATATATGGCCTTCTTCATTGTAATGGTTTACACCACATAATCAATCTAATATACATAGAATTATCTCTATCTCTAAAATTCTCTTTTTCTCTTTATGTTCTTAACAATATAAAATCTTTGTTTTTGAGATAAACAGAAGAGAAGTGTTATTATTTATCTAACTTTCATATATGTATATATATAGCAAAAGATCCTATACCTGAACAAATGGAGACATTAGGGAGGGAAATGATTCGGCATTGCAATGGTATTCCTTTAGTTGTGGCTGCGTTGGGAGGACTTTTGGCAACAAAGCCGAAACTGAGTTATTGGACGAGTGTTCAAGAAATGGTTTATGGAGCTAGCACTAAGGACATTTTACGTCTAAGTTACCAAAAGTTGCCGAATGGTATGTTGAAGCAATGCTTTGTTTCATTAGTCAACTTACCCTATAAGTCGAAGTACTTTAATGCTGATAAGTTGTTGCAATGGTGGATGGCTGAGAACGCGATATCTATGTATGTCGCAGAAAGTTATTTAAAAGAATTGGCCCGAAGGTGCCTAGTTGAGGTTCAAATAGACGAGTCCACTGGACGAGCAAAATATTTCCGCCTTCATAAATTATTTCATGATCTGTGCTTGGAACTGAACGATGAGCCAGGTATAAACGAGGTCATTGATCTTCGATCTATGCACCCAGTTATCCCCTCCTCGTCTAGCTCCAATCCTGGGAAAATAGTTCGCAGGCTTTCTTATTATTTGGATAACCTCGATGATTTAGATCGTTATGTCCAACCTGAACGTGATAGTGCTTTGGATGTTCGCTCAGTAGTCTTTTATATCAACGTGTACAACCGTAGATCAAGAATATCACGCATGGTAGAATCTCAACTCGGTCAATTCAAGATGGTGAGAATTTTAGATCTCGGAGGGTTGGTATTCTCCAAACTGGATAAAGCAGTAGGAAAGTTGAAGCACTTGAATTACCTGGGTTTACGATATTCTGTGTTCCACGAGTTGCCGTCCACCATAGGGAACATGGAACACTTGCAAACACTCGATTTATTGGGTGATGAAAATACTCAATACGCAAGTATAATAATACCAAATGTCTTATGGAAGATGAATAAACTGAAGCATCTTTATCTTCGTAGGCTTGTTTGGTCAAACAAAGAGAGGGATAATAAAATGCAATTATCAGGGTTAATTGGACTGGAAACACTAGCGAATTTTGATTCAAGAGTGTTTAACGTGTCCGATCTCTTTGAATTAATCTATCTTTGTGAACTAGAGGCAATAATCTGCACGAAATCCGATTTGGCAAAGATCACGGACTACCTTCGCAAAGCGCTTAACATGTACCGCCTAGTGCTTTCCATAAAGTATTGCGATCTTTACTCTGAGGAAGGGAAACTACTTTTAGAGGGTGTGTTAACGTGCAGTGTACTTCATGAATTGAGCGTGGACGGACGTATGGTTAAGTTACCACACTACGACCCTTCCTTCTCTGAATGCCTCACCAAGATAACTTTGGAGAGTTGTGAGCTTATTGAAGATCCAATGGCAATGCTACAGAAGCTTTCAAACTTAAGAAGCCTCTTTCTCAAGTGGAATGCGTTTGTGGGGGCGCAAATGGCCTGTTCAGCCAAAGGATTCCCTCAACTCAGAATTCTTCAGTTATGGCGTATCCGAAACTTGGAGAATTGGAGAGTGACTGGAGGAGCAATGCCTAAACTTCGTTCTCTAGATATAATGTCTTGTCCAAATCTGAAGATGCTCCCGGAAGGATTAATGTTTATCAATACCCTGAAGAGATTGGTGATCAGATGGATGCCCGAAGAATTCACCAATAGACTACTTCCAGCTAAAGATATAACAGGCGGAGAAGATCTTTATAAAGTACCACATGCTTCCATCCTAATGCCTGATTACAAGGGAAAGGAAACAACAGCACAAGGAGGTATTCTTGTTCACTACTATATAAATCTGCGTCTATACTATCTATATCTATATATCTATGTGAATTATAAAAGTGTAACTGATGAGGCAGATTTGAAATTTTATCAATTGGTTAGGAATAAATTGTAATTTTTTCTTCTTTTTGAGTTAAAATTCTACTATGTTTGATCTTTTGGTTAAGGAGATCTATTCTACTTAAAATTTCACTAAATTTGGTATTTGGTTAGTTAAAAAAATTGTACTTTCAAAATCCTACTCTATTTGATCATTAGTTAGGAGTATATATTTATTCTACTCAAATTCATACTCAATTTAATATTTTAGTTGGGAACTAATTATAAATCATACTCTACTAACTTCTTTTTTTTGTCAGTTAAAGACATTAAATCATACTATATATTGGATCGATGTTAAAGCAATATTAGACATCAGTACCCTTTTCCATTTCTCCTTAATTAAAGCAATTAGTTTTTAAATTTAAAGTAGCCTTATTTTCTACTCTATTTAGTGTATTCTAATCTTTAACTCTACAAATCAACGTCAAAATATTCTATTTATATTATGATTCTCACAAAAATCTCCATTTTCATTTTTGTGAACCAACTTCAATTCTTCTACCAACAATTTATCATACTTGACCACAACGCATTAATTTATTTAATTACTACTATGTCTATCACAAATATTTATTGGGATAGTATTATGACTGAATTTATAGTTATCTTCTTTTATTTGAATTAGTTTAAGTTAACAAGTCTGGCGGTTTCGACTTTCGAATTCACTAAGAATTAATTAACAAAACTTGAGTATTTTGGTAGATTGGTTTTGTTTTTAATTTTTATATTAATAAATATTCTTCGATTACTATGCGCTTAAGTTTGATTTTGTGCACCTTAATTTTATAAAATTCACTACAAAATTATATTGTTTATTGAAATATTGATTTGTTTTTTATTTAAATTCTTGCACATCAAATCTCATTATATTTGGCCCGAAAGAAATATTAGATATTATATCCTATTATATTCGGTCTTAAAGCAATTAGTCTATAAATTTAAAGAACTCCTAATTTCTATTTAGTTTTCATTAGGATTCTAATTTGGGGCAATTAAAAAAAAGGGCTTATTAGAGAAAGATTTTCACACTAAAGTCAAGGAATAATTTTTTTTTAAATAAAGGGCCTATTTTTTATTTTATTGATAATATGACATGTGCTTTTTCTTTTTATTATAAAATGACATCCCAACCCTTAAAATAAACTAAAAAATACCAATATGCATTAAAATATGGACTGCAATATGAGCTTTGCAGTCTATATTTCACTGCAATATAAACTTTGCAGTCCATATTTCACTGCAATGTGAACTTTGCAGTCGATATTTTTAGTGCAAAGTTCATATTGCAGTCCATATTTTACTGCAATGTGAACTTTGCAGTCCATATTTTTAGTGCAAAGTTCATATTGCAGTCCATATTTCACTGCAATATGAACTTTGTAGTTCATATTTTACTGTAATATGAAATTTGCAATCCATATTTTTTGTGCAAATTTCATAAAAAGGGGTAATTTAGGTAATACATAACATGTTTTTATTAATTAAATGATATTTAAATTTATTCAAATACATTCATTTAAAATATAAAACAAAATAGGCCTCTTACACTAATTACCAATTAAAAATAGGCCCTTCATTCAAAAAAATATTATTCATTGGATTTTTGGTAAAAATCAATGTATAATAAGCCCTTCTACCTAATTTTTAGTTCTAATTTCTATTTAGCTTTGACTGTAATTAGCTTTTATGTTTACAGGTTTGGATTTACTAGGAATTAACAGAACTTGAGTAGGAGTGGATTGGTGTGCTATAAATAGAAAAGTACTTTAATAACATTTTTCTAAAAATTAAATTTAAATGCTAACTTGATAAATTTTAATGCGAAAAAAGAGAAAAAGAAGAAAGAAAACAAGGAGTACGTATTAACTCCTTAAGAGAAAATTAATATTTACCGTAATTGTAGTATCTTATTCCTTCGAAACATACCCATATATAAATGTTTTTCACTACAAGTTCATACCTTTTAGAAAAAATAATTTAATTTGCATTTGTACTTGTATTTAATTACAATTACGATTGAAATTATTTTTATTTATTTATCTACAATAATAATTAATTAAATTTGCATTTGTATTTATCTCTTTCATTTTTACTAACTCCTCTTATTTGTTTGCTGCTTCTGTTTCTTGCATTAGTACAAGAGAATAATGATGCAGTTACCAAAAGGGAGTCGGTTATCAGAAAATTGATAAGTCCATCCTCGAGCCCACCTCTCACAGCAACAAAAAGAAACTCGAGAAGGGGAAAGGGGAAAGCTCCGATGACGAGTGATTATATATGAAATTAATGGAATATTAGAAGCAGCTTGTATTTTAAAACTTAGCTAATTAAATAAGGCCGTCATAATAAAACAAAGGCTTATCTGAGGCTTATTATCTAAGATTTTATTCTTATTTCTCTATGCTTAATTTGTTTGTGCTGCATGTATGAAACATTTGTTTGAAATAACTTCTACGAATTCGTTGTTCTAAGAATGGATTATTCTTTTGAAGTTCTCCCTTTTAAATTAATGGAAATAGAAGATCGATTTCTCTAAGGGCTAGTTGATTCGAGTTTTAAATAATTCTCAGAATGTTATATTTCTTTACAAAAGAATTCCAATATTTGGTTCAAAATTTGGGCTATGTATGGAGTATTCCTTCAAAATTTTCCATATTAAATAGATGAGGAATGGAGTAATCTCTTTTAGATTTTCTCCTAAGACCAAAATATTCCTTTGACTTACCAAGACAAATTTATTTATTTTCATTTATATTCTTTTAAAAAAAATTTATTTATTTTTATTAAGCTTTTTTTGTTATATATTATTATTATTATTATTAAATACATACAATGACTTTTCGTGGTTCTTAATGAACAAAAACTTAAATTTTGCCTTTGTAAAATTGTTACGATTTATATTTCAAGTTTATAAAATGAAAAAAATTTGATAATTCACATATATTTCATTCATCTTCTCGTTTGAACCAAATTTAGAGAGGTAATTCAACGTTCCAAGAAAGAAGAATTCCTTTTCGAACCAAATATTGGCAAGGAATCGTGAATGTCAGATCGAGAATAGCTTTACAGGAATTTATGATACCCATTACATTCTCAAAACTCGAACTAAACGAGCCCTAAGTGTTCTCTTTTAGATTTTCTCATAAGATTTCATCTTAAGATCAAAATATCCTTTACTTAACGAGGTAATTTTTTTTTCATTTATATTATTTTTAAAAGAAAAAAAATTGTCATTAATTTTTTTTATTACTATTATTAAATACATAGAACAATCTTTCACAGTTCTTAACAATAAAATTGAGTAATTAACACTTTTGACCCTAAAAAGTTTTCGCTTTTCTCACAGTCGTCCTGAAACTTTTTTTTTTCAACAGAAGTATACCTATAGCTTGTTTTATGTTCCATACTGTGAGAATCCGCAAATGTGATCCTTGAGTCTCAACCTCTAATTTAAGGGTCTGAAATATTGGAATGGATTCCATTGTTTCATTTGCTTCGATGTAGTAATAAATTAAGTTTGTACATTCTTATTCTCTATTTTTAAATGCAAAGGGGTTCGTTCAGAGTTATCAGAACATTTTACGAGAAAACAAAAAAAAAGTTTGTGTAAGGGGAAGGCCATAGACAAGCCTTATCCTTACACGTTTGTCTATGAAACTAGGATTCTATAAGATTCGGGAATTATATTACGATTTGGGAAGGTGTTAAAAATCCATTCCGCCTTTTCAGTCTCTAGTGACTTTATATGTTTATTTTATGTTGAAAAACTTGGATACTTTTACTAACAGTCTACCATTTTTTAAAAATAATTAGTAAAGAAACTTGATTTTGGGAAAAACGAAAAAAGGGGTGAAAACTTTGTATTCCGCGATCCGATATTTTGGTTTTGTTGAAATCAAAATACTAATGACAAAGTTTACAAGTTTTGAAATTGAACAGGTATTCCGATATTGTTTCCTCATATAACAATGTTGGTTTATCTTTGTTTCGGTTATTTTGAGAAAAGATCGAATCTTATCGGAACTGATTTGATATAGAATTGAATTCTGAGGAGAGTGTATAAGATATATCATAGTCTATATGAAAGAAATAGGATATATCCAAGTTTTAATTTCTAAGTAAGTTTCATTGATTCGGGTTTTGAAAACTTGGTTTTATCCGAATGATAATGTACTTACTTTTTCTGGTTTTACAAAAGATTTTTATTAGGGTTTTGTTTTGAAAAATAGTAGACTATCAGTAACTTGACAATAAGTTTATTTAACTAGAAAGTGGATAGAACAACAACTATAAAAGATAAAACAAGTACATAAGTATAATCTTAAATATTAAAAGAAACTTTCGTTATTTTCCCGGCGATATATAATAGAAGGAAAGAGAGAAAATATAATGCGATAGAGGATAATCTGGCGAATATTAGCTTTTCTTCACTAGATATTTTCGAGAATTCGATTTTAGAAGATAACATGTCGAGTGTCGAGAATTGATTCGATAACTCTTCAGAAATCAGACGATTATAGACTTGCACTTGATAATACTTTAAAAGATTAGAGAATACTAGATGTTTTTTTAACCCAAAGATTCCTCCCTCTCCCTTTGGGGTTGTTAGTCTATTTATAGTGCTCGGGAGGGATTGTCGCGCGGCATTCATTAAGAATATGGGAATGTCGTGACATATATGGTCAAATGCTGTGCGACAAATGGCTGAAGTGATTTTCTAACAGACTGATTTGTCAAAAAGTAATTAGTCTATGTTTGGAAAACTTGTCGCACGATATATAGGGGTTTGTCGTGCGACAAACCCTTCTAGAAACAGATTTATTTGGACAACAAACTTCTCGAAATAGTTTCTAGTGTGTAGGTGAGTCTTGGACTCACAAAAAAGTAATTTTTTTTAATAGTTTTAGGGTTCTTGCAGGGGTCACAGATTGGGGTGTCTATACATACTCATCCAAAATTGAATGTCCTGTTAAAAGAGTTTACGGAAAGCACACGTGTCTTGCACAATCACTATGAGCAGGGTAAGTTCGGTATTTCAAATCAAAAGAAAGGAAATTCCTCTCTCTCACTTCCCACGTATTTCATTCATATTCTCGTTTGAACTAAACATTAATAAGACATCATAAATGACAGAAGAAAAGCTTTACAGGAATCTATGACCAAAACTCGAACCAAACGAGCCTTAGGTAAATTTTCTTCTAGGATTTTCTCTTATGATCAAAATATCCCTTTTACTTACAGGTCAACCTTTTCTTTTTCCATTTATATTCTTTCTAAAAGAAAAAATAATAATTTTTTCATTAAACTTTTTTATTATTATTAAATACATACAATAACTTTTCATAGTTCTTAAAAAGAAAAAACATGAAATTTTACCTTTGTAAATTTGTTAGGACTTATATTTTAGTTTATAAAATCAAAAAACATTTTGGTAATTCATACACATTTCATTCATATTCAATTCTTATTTGAACCAAATATTGAGAGATAGTTCAACATTTTAAGAAAGAATTATTTATGTCCGAATCAAACATTAGTAAGGTATCTTAGATGTCAGGACAAAAGTTTTCCAGAAATTTAAGATGTTCATTATATTCGTAAATCTCAAATCAACGAGCTCATAAGGAAATAATTTTGATAACGTTCAAGTATATATTTATAGGTTCTAATAAAAAAAAGTATAAATTATAGGCAACCGAAAGAAACGGGTGTTGGGAAAAGCACCCTGATATGTTAGTTTGGACACCTTCTTTTATAAAAGAAAAAAGTTACTTATAATTTGTGAGTTCTTTAAAGGCACCCTTATTTAAGACAAGACTTCATTCAACCAGCAAAAACAAACCACAACGCTTTTGTAGCACTTTTACAACTGCGTTAACTACAAGTGTTAACTGCCTATATCCTTTACTTCCTCGAAAAACACACTCGTAAAAAAAAGAAAAGAAAAGAAGTCACTCTAAACATTATGTTCTTTATTTTAATAAAGTACGAAAAATGTATATGTTCTGTATATATATATACACTCATATATCTGTGTTTGAATAATTCTTACATGTGTATTTAGTGGTGTGTAATTAGCAAAGTACAATAACAATAACTCACTAAGCATAAAATGATTTGCTCTACATGATCATTACATACAATGACTATTCATGTTTTGACATATTTATAAAAGGATATACTGCTCTTGATTACTGAATTTAATTATATGGAAATTGTCAAAACCCAATCTACTAAAATTTAGTCTTATCGTTTGAAGGGTTTATAATTTGCAAACCAATCCAAACATACATTAACTTTTGCATAATGTTCTAGCAATCATGTATGACTTATCAATATTTAGATCGAGTTTATATGATTTTAATAGGATGTTGTTATTGTCTAGGGTGTTCAAACAAAATTAAAAATTATCCAAGGGTACTTTTAAAAAGGGTGTTGAAGTTATTTTTTTAGGGTGCTTTTACCAACACCCGAAAGAAACAAAACGAAAAAGAAAAATATATTTATAGCTCACAAATTAATTTCATTTGACAATCAGTAGTTACAAATGGAAGGAATATGCGAGCAACGAGCATTAAATAGGTTCATCCATTACATTCCCTAAACACAATTAACACAAAACTAAATTTATTTACCGAAACCACTCCCACCTTTTAATGTATTTACACAAACTGCCCTAATTATTTACTTTTTTATTCTATATATTTATAGAGACTACCTTTTTACCAAAGCCTTTCAATTTATTCTGCTTTAGATTAAATTTTCCTACACTCGACTCTCTTTTCTTTAATTCAAAAGATTTCTTTAGTTGTTAAGTTTTTATTGTTTGGTTAAATTTCTAAAGAAAAAAACCATAAAGAAATTTTTTTCAAAAAATTAAATTAATTAACATTCAAGTGAAAATAATATTTGATTAAAAACAAACATCATGAAATCAATATAAAATATCAATTTTAATTTGGCTATTAAAATCCATTATAACTGCAATATTTTCACAAAATTAAGTGAAAGTTTCAAAAAAGAAAATTTACCTTGCTAATTTACAAAAAAAAATATTTTCAAATGACAACCTTTTTTCTTTCTTGAGGGACTGTGAAAATTCGCAAATATGACACCTGGGTCTCAACCTTTAGTTTAAGAGTCTGAAAAATCAGAAAGGATTCCGTTATTCGATATACTTTGATGTGATGATAAATCAGGTTGTACATTCCTATTTTCTATTTCTAAATGCAAAGAGATTCATTCAGAGTCATCAATATGTTTTACGAGAAAACAGACAAAAAAAATTTGTAAGGGGAAAGGCCATAGGCAAGCTTTTTCCTTACATGATTGTCTATGGAACCGAGGTTCTATATGGTTTAAGAACTATATTAAGGTTTGGAAAGATCTTAAGCACCCATTCCGCCTTTTTAGTTTCTAATGGCTTTATATTTTTATTTTATGTTGAAAAACTTTGATACTTTTACTAACAGTATACTACTTTCCGAAAATAATTTATAAAAAAACTTGATTTTGGGGAAAACGGGGGAGAAGTGAAAACATTTTATTCTGTGATCCGATATTTTGGTTTTGAAATTAAAGTACTAATGACAAAGTTTATAAGTTTTGAAATTAAAAGAGATATTCCGGTACTATTTCCTTAGATAACAATGTCGGCTTATCTTTGTTTCGGTCATTTTTAGAAAATATTGAATCTTATCGGGATTGATTTGATATATAATTAAAATTTTGAGGAAAGTGTATCAGATATATGACAGTCTATATGAAAGACTGGATATATCTAAGTTTTAATTCCTAAGCAAATTTCATTGATCCGGGTTTTTGAAGACCTGATTTTATCTGGATGATAATGTACTTATTTTTTTTCCTAGTTTTACAAACGATTTTATCAGGGTTTTATTTTAAAAACAGTAGACTATTTGTAACTTAACAATAAGTTTACTCAATTAAAAAGTTGGCAGAACAGTAGATATGAGAAATGAAAACAAGTATACAAATATATAATTTTAAAAACTAGAAGATTCTTTTGTTACCTTCTTGACAATATATATAAGAAAGAAAAAGAGAAAATATAATATGACAAAAGATAATCCAGTTGATATTAGCTTTTCTTCTCTAGATATTTTTGAGAATTTGACTCCAGAAGATAACACGTTGAGCATTGAGAATGGATTCGATAATTCCTCAGAAATCAGACGATTATAGATTGGACTATATAACACTTCAAAGATTAGAAAATCAAAAAGAATAATTGAGAACTTTAGCCTAAAAACTGTTGCGATTAAACTCTTGGGGGTGTTGACCTATTTATAGTGCTCGGGAGTGATTGTCACTTGACATTCCTTAAAAAAATGGAAATGTTGTGTGACAATTGGCCATATGTCGCGTGACAAATGGTTGAAGTGATGCCTCTAACAGACTAATTTGTCAAAAAATGGTTTGTCTGTATTTGGAGAACTTGTCGCGTGATACATGAGGGTTTGTCGTGCGACAAACCTTTCTAAAAGCAGGTTTGTTTGGCCAACAAACTTCTGGGAGCAGTTTCTAGTGTGTGGGTGAGTCTCGAACTCACAAAATGTGTTTTTCCGATAGTTTTTAGGGTTCTTGCAAGAGTCATGGATTAAGGTGTCTGCAGGGACCAAAATGAGCCATCCTAAGAAAAATTTGTCATAATGAATTTAATGGGATAATAAAAAATAAGCCCTCAAAGTGAAATTTTCAGTGATGAAGTTATGCAAACTTCCTTTAACTTTGATGTACCAGAAAAAAAAAATTAAAAACGGCTAACCCGTCTGTTTGTTCTTTTCTTCTTCTTGTTTTTTTTTTGTTCAAACATGCTTCATTTTTCTATTTTTTTGTTTAAAATAGGAAATTTAATCTAAAGAAAAATAAATTGAAGGATTCTAGTAAAAGAGTGATCTTTGCAAATATATAGAATATAAAGTTAACAAGTTAGAAGTTTTTTGTGTAAATACATTAAAAGTTTGGAGTGGTTCTATAAATAAATTTAATTTTCCTTTAGTTTTTTAACGGAATATAACAGATGGACCTAATTGACAGCAATTAAAAAACTTCATTTTCATAATTGATCTAGAGAAAATTTTGGATGCAAAAAGTGCTAAAAGAATTTTTGCAATTTAGCCCAACTTCTATAAAACTCAAAAAGGAAAATAGTTTTATACAAGTTGGGCTAAATTATCATGAAAATCAATTTCCAGTCGCAACTTAAAACAACTCATTGTCTGTTTTTCAATTTATAATTCCATCCTTTTATTATTTTAACAGAATGGATGATAAGCTACTGATTCTCTTAATTAATCCACTGTTTGGATAGCATATTCATACACTTGTCGCTGTCGGTATACAAAACTAACTTATCCGAACCATAGTATGCATATAGATTTTGTCAATATTCAACCAAACACCCAAAATATCTACGAGAATCAATTTTTATGTTACAACTTTGTGTAGTCCTAATTTTCTCGTTTTTCCATGTAAAATAGTTCAATGGAATTAAAGTGCTTTTCTCTCATTTCAAATTTTTTTTTTTATAAAATTTTAAAAGATTATAACTAAAAATATATATTTGAAATCTATTTATCAAAATCAACCCGTAAATCAAGATCTGTTAAACTATGTATTAAAAGAATTCAAAAAATAATAGAAAGTGACATGTAACATTTGGCTGCTTCTAATTCGGGGTTTATTTATTTATTTATTTTACACTAAACTTTGCAAAAGTATTGTTGGGAAAAAAAATGAATTTGAATTTTTGTGTAAAAATAGACTAACTCGTAGTATTTACATAATAAATTTTACACAATAGTTGAAGATGCTCTAAGCATCCGCTAGATTTTACGGGAGACAATTAAATAATTATCCAAAATAGAATATGTCAATGGTAAAAACAAAATTGCAATAACTATATTATATATTGTTTAAAATAAAAAAAAAATATCCAACAACTAATTCAAATTTGGGCGAACCATTGAGTTCCCGGAGAAGAGAATGTGGGCTTTTAGTAGAAAGAGAGGAGATAAATTTGGGACAAACACGATTGAGTAGTTTTTCCAGACGTCAATAGTTGTCGTAAAAAGTGAACTGAAATTCTCCCTAACATCATATTCAAATTCACTAATGTTCAACAGCCAATAGTGCAGTCAAGTTCGCGTAAGGTCGTTCTTATGGCCGCTTGTAATAAAAAAATAAATAAATAGTTATCACCCCTTTGATAACTTGGTTGATGTGGGCGGACATGAGAACAATGACAAATCTAGGTGGATAACACGCAAGGCAAGTGCCCCAATCAAATTTTTAAAAAATAAATTTTTGTTCTTCTAAATTTTGTATATTTAATAAGTGGCCTATTTTATAATAAGTAATGAAAATTTTGGCCCCACTAATTAAAATCAAAATTAGTCATAAAAATGCCCGCCGTTAGTAAAATTATTGGCTCTGCCCCTATATATATATTATTTTTGTGTAACACCCGGATTCCCCTTAATCACCCTTTTTAAACGTTGTGCGTGCCAAGTACCCCTCTCCCATGGATCATATTTAATTTTGTAGCATGTATTGCACGCTTTAATAATGATAATAATAATAATAATTTAGGCGCCCTTTAATTTGAAAAAAGTTGTTAGTACAAGTTTGCGCTTTTTTAAATAAATCCCTGACTTCGTCTTTGTGGTCAGGTACTTGAGGTATCGATTTTCTCTTTGACACTAAGTAATTGACAAGAACACTAAGCTGGGCGTGACTTTTGCGAACATTGTTGTGCTTTTCAAATAATAGGTGTGTATATAAAAGTAACTAGTGCATATTTGGCTCTAACAGCTCAATTGGTTCAGACTTCTGTTATTTTCAGGAATTCTGATTGGTCAATTCATATACAAAGTCTCTTATATAATTTATGTCTAGACTCTAAATTGTGTCAGTAGATGATAAAATTCAAACTTTGCATGTAAATTCCTTATTTTGAATTCCAAGAAAATGTAAAACTCGAACAAAATAAATACTAGTGGTAGGTTATTTCTCAACCTTTTTTGGTAAGTTTGAATCTTTTGATGAGAAAAATTAAAACTGCCTTAATGTAACCTTGTCAATACTCTCTGTTTTGTTTGCCAACTATTATACATTTGGGGGAAAAAAAAAGTATTTTTTATTTTATTTATTTTAATTTAACATTGGGCCTGTACACTATCTGCATTTTGTCAAATTACTACTTCTGTTGTTGGAAGGAATGATCGTCATAATTGGTGTGAACTGCCATTAAGATGGCATTGTTGCAGTTTTAAATAGATCTTCCATGAAAAAATTACTCGGATCGATACTAAATCGCTCAAACTATATATCCAATTCCAATCCCAATTTCTTATCTAATTGCCTATAATTTATGACAGTATTAGAAAAATATAAATGCCTTAGTATTTCCAACTTTCACAAGATATTCGGCATACTTACATGTGGATCGACGTACATGCAAATCAAGGATTTTAAAGACTTGCAAGTTTCTTAGGGTCGGCCCAGACAAGATCTTATGCTCAATCTTATGGTAACTCATTTCCATGTGATCGAAAGTCTTCCTTATACAGAGAGAGTAATCAATCTTTATACACGCACCAGAACCTTTTGTTGTTGGAATTGCTTTCTTCTGTAAGACATTAGGAATCAAAACATTTGAATCAATATACAAGCCACTTCTTTGGCAAGAAATGTTTTGGTACAAGTATTTCCCTTTGGGAAAGGTATTCAGAATCCTTCAAATGCCAAATGTCATCATCAAGAAACTATTAGGCATCTTTGTTTTTACCATCAGGTATTTGGTTTCAGGTCCAGGGTGTTGTGTTGTAGCAATACACGGGCTTCAAACATTTTGAAGAAATGCTTCAATAATGTTAAGCTATAATTAATGTCAATTTAGTACTTACTGTCACGTCCCATTCTGTGCAGTAAGATATAGTCCCTATGATGCACATGTGTAGGTTCAGAATTCAGGTGCAACACGATGCGAGCGCCTTACGGTGATTCATGCCAAGATAAATTAGGTAAAAAAATTCTCCTTAATTTCTAAGTCTATGAGTCTCTCTCTCTCTCTCTTAAGTTCTATCAAATTACAATATTTTTACTTTTAGTTTCATGTTAGCTTATAGACTTTGAAAGGGTGTTCTTAAATAAAATTGATGCGATGAGAGTTTTTTTTTCCTATCATCTTTCTTTTAGTGTTTTTGATAAAAATAAAATTGATCTTCTAATATCTTTGATGCAGTGAATTAAGACATATTTATATATTATATGACTTAATTATTTTTTGTTAATTAATTAGTTAACTTCAACTGCTCCTCCGAGCCATTACAATCTAACATAACTTATTATTTCATATCGCTCACATGTACGTTTTAGAGAGATACGGAGAGAGATATAGTTTACGTAACTATGTATAAAAAAAAGTTAATAAAGAAAAAATAGCTTATGGGCTTTTATGGGCTTTTCTTTAATTATAATTAATGTTTAAATTTTCATATATATTATAAAAAATTAATTTAATTTTTTTTTTATTTATAATTGTGTTAAAAATAACTAATAATTTTTTCAAAATGCTTAAAAAATAAAGGATGATCTAAATTTAATTGGAAACGGAGTAAATATTTTAAATTTCTTTTGTATATCAAACATACTATATATATATATATATATATGGATCAGCTTCTGATCTTTTAATATTTTTGATATAGTGAATTAAAACTTATATTTACTTATTTGATAAAAATAAAATATGTAGACAAATTTAAAATATGAATAATAACTATTTAAGAGTAATGAATAATAAAAGATTATATGAAATATCATATAATTGTTAAAATTGTATTTATTATGATTAATATTTTGTACCTTCAGAGGTACTATTTAGATAAATTTTTTAATGAAATTTATGAAGAACAATGTAATTTTTGTTTATTATGTCTTATATTAATAAAAAAATTAATATTTTTACTTTTAGCGACAAAACTTTATCGTTTTTTCAATGTTTTAGTAAACTCACCCTATCACTAAGGTGGTGCAAGATTTTTTAAAGATTTGATGGAGTGAGAAAAAAGCATTCTCACATTGAAATGAGAAGACTAATTCTGTGGGTGCATTTAAGAATACCTTTTTGAAATTTGGTTTTAAGTTTACCACTAGTAGGGCTGGGATAATAAACCGAAAAACCGAAAACCGAACCGAAAAAACCGAAAAAAAACCGGTTCGGTTCGGTTCTTATTATTAAAGTGGACTTTTTTACCGGTTCGGTTCCTAATAGTTATTAACGGTTCGGTTCTCGGTTCCTTGGTCAATTTAATTAAAGGAACCGTTAGGAACCGTTCTAAGGGTTTTAAACCGGTTTTTTAGCAATTTTAAGGGTTTTAACGGTTCTAACGGTTCTAACGGTTCCCCGAAGAACCGTTAGAACCGTTTTTGGCCGGTTCCTACGATTATTAATGGTTCTAACGGTTCTAACGGTTCCAACGGTTCCCCGAAGAACCGAACCGTTAGAACCGGTTCGGTTCCACTTTCGGTTCTTGAAAAAAAAAGCTAAAAACCGAACCGTTTTTAATTTTCGGTTCTCGGTTTCGGTTCTTATCATTTAGGACAAGAACCGAACCGGTCCCAGCCCTAACCACTAGTAACCTCTAAATAAATTTAATAAAATTACTGGATCCAACAAGAATCTCTAATTAAATTTAATAAAATGATTGGGTTCGCAATGGGTGTGAGTCATGAAAAAGTACAAATAAATTTAATAAAATTAAATGATTGAACTCACAATGAGTGTGAGCCAGGGA
The DNA here is from genome assembly GCA_021464415.1 of Lonicera japonica. Taxonomy (NCBI): domain Eukaryota; kingdom Viridiplantae; phylum Streptophyta; class Magnoliopsida; order Dipsacales; family Caprifoliaceae; genus Lonicera; species Lonicera japonica. The sequence continues at coordinate 43,568,790 of CM038468.1, read as the reverse complement.
AGACTTCAAAGAACCGTGCCTCACAGTACATATAGTCTGCTTTGAGCTCAACTGTGTACATATATATATTTTTTTTTTCTCAAAAGACATTTTATTAATAAAGACTACAAACCACACAAATATAAAACATAAGTTTAATGCACATACAAAAAAATATAGTATGAACACCATTAATATGCAGGGTACCAGCAATTATTATAGCCAGACTGAAATACATGCAACAACATGTTCACAACACGAAGATCGTTACACATACCACATAATTTTCTGTTGTGTACTCTTGGGCAACTCGACTATGCAGCTTGATTTGATTGGAAACCGGAAAATGGAGAAATGAAGCTTAATTGAGAACTTTTTTCTTTACAAAAAAATAAAAAATTCAAGAAATATTATTTTTCTAAATCAAGGGCTTATTATTTTACCCAAGCTTGTGATGCCATGTTCCGTCTTTTTGTATTTATTAATGACACAAAATACCCTTTAAAAACTCACCTGAACCGTAACCAAAATACCAAAAGCACCCAAAAAATTAATTTAGCGACTCTTTTGATTATTATTTTTAATTATAAAATTTATAATTTCATTTAATAAAAATAGTGCATAAAATTTTTGGATTGCGAATTTTTATGTATTTATTTTGTAGAAAATCAAGTTAAGTTTGCATGGCCTATTTCTTTAGTAAAGTACAATTTGTTTTAAGTTTTCATTTGATAGCAACATGAAAAATGATAGAAAAAAACAACTAATTTGTGTAACAAATTAAAAAAATATGTTGAGATATGCGGTGAGATTCTGTCAATCTCATGCTTAATTCTGTCAATCTCATGCTTAATTCTATGAGTATTTGTTTTACATCCTTCTTTATTTTTTGTGGAATTGAAAAATTTTCCATGAAAAAAGTCAATGAGAATCTCATGATATGCCTAAACTTACTTTTTAACTTCTCACAAAAATCAATTGTCTTTCCTACATTAATTTTTCATGTTATTGGTAAATGGAACCTAAGAGACACTAAAATTTTGGGGCGGTGTTGCACGTTTGTTATAGTTGAATTGATATTATTGTGTGTGTAATGGGTATTATTATTCCATGTGCCGCCAAATTTTTAATAATTTAAATGAAATTTTGAAAACATAACATTGAAAAATAAGGCTTATTTTAAAAAAAAAATCTGCAAAAGAACTAGTGAATAATATTTTTGTAAATTCAGGACCTATATTTGACAAAACTCTAAAAGAAGTGAAAAGTCAACTTTGTAGTAGATATTTAAATTACATCTTTTTATGGAATCGTTCAAAATTAAGTTTGCAATATATGATTTTTGGCATATTATTAAAAATAAGTATTTAATTGACAGCGTTTAGAATAATTTCAACAAATTATATATTTAAAACTTATTTATTAATAAAATACAAATAATATTTTCGAGGTTATGCAAATTTGAGTTTGTACTTCTTATTTTTTAAAATATTACTATGCATTTTGATTTATTTGACGTTATTTTAGAGTTTTATGAGTGAAATATAAGTATATACTTGTTAAAAAAATATAAACAAATCATACAAAATAAATTTGCATTAAAGTTTTTGAATTGTAAAGTTAAGTTTGCAAAAAAATATAATTTTAGTCAAAACCTTCATTTTAAAACACAATTAATAAATAAGTCCTTATTTAAAAAAAAATATCTAAACCTTCATTTTTTTTAAATATTATTCACTGGATTTTTTGTAAAATAATATTATCACACAATATCTTTGACCCTATTTTTAAAAAAAAATAATAAGTGAAATGAAGAGACTAATAATTCTCGCCGAGATGAGCTATGGTTCGAATCAGAACCGGCCTATATATTAGGAGATAGCGCAATAGGCGGATAGGCTCCATAATTTTGCATTGCTCTTTATACGAATATACATTTATCATGGTTCAAAGTCGCGGTTTCGGACGTTAACTCGGGCACTCAATTTTCAACTCGGATATTTATATCGATTTCGGTTTCGGCGATGTGGACCGATTTATTATTTAAAAACCCTAAAAAATTATAAAAAAATTATAAAAAAATTATGAAAAAAATTCTAAAGTATGAAATTAATAAGATTGATCAATTAGATAAACATAATAACATTATCAAGTACAAATTACATATCATACATTAAAATATCATCATCTGTCGCACTTGTTAATAAAATATTATATCATAATTTAATAAATATATAACAATACAATCTTATAAAGTACAAATATCTTAAATATAAGTTTAATTAGGCCTAAAATAATGATATAGATTATAATTATTATAATTACTCAAAGACTCCAGTAATGAAGAATAAGGATATAAAGGAGGTTGAGAATTAACACTTGTGGGGTAAAGATGAAAGGAATGACTAGATGAAAGATGAAAGGATATAAAGGAGGTTGGCCATAACATATCACCATCATGTTCGTTATCAGTATCATGATTGTAAGCACCACCTCTACCACCATTATTAGTACCTCGTATAGCACCACTATCTAACCCACCTCCACCATCATTATTAGCATCATCATCATCATTCGCTCCGTTGTCGTTGTCGTTGTCACTTGAGAAAACGGTAGGGTCTTTGAGGTTGCTTTAATTATTTTTTTGCTTATTTACCATTTCTTTTTCTTCTTTATTTTATTCCTTCTTATGATCTTCTCTTTTTTAAGATTAAGCCAATTTAATTAAGTAAAGATTAATAAATTACTTTGGAACAATTGAACAAATCAATATTTTTTTTTAATAGTTGCTAATTTAATTAAACAAAGATTAACAAATTATTTTGAAACAAATCAACATTTTTTTTTAATAAATACCAATTTACACTTCAAGTCCCTAAAGTCCAACATGGAGTAATTTTTTTATTTTTTTTTTAACTTTAGTCACTTTATTCAATTATTATTCGATACGGAGTGAAATATCGGCAACTCGGTGTGATTTCGGTAAAATATCGGTGATATTTCAAAATACCGCGATTTTAATCATATCGGGTCATAATAGCACATGGTTCAAAGTATCGGCCGAAACCGATCCGAGATGGCCGATACCGAGTTAGAATAGGGGGTGCCGAACCGCTATTATGACCCGATACGATTAAAATCGCGGTATTTCGAAATATCACCGATATTTTATCGAAATCACGCCGAGTTGCCGATATTTCGCCGATATTTCACTGATATTGAATAATTGAATAAAGTGACTAAAATTTGAAAAAAAAAAAGTTACTCCATTTTGACTTTAGAGACTTGAAGTGTAAATTAGTATTTATTGAAAAAAAATGTTGATATTGTTCCAAAATAATTTGATAATCTTTATTTAATTAAATTGACAACTATTAAAAAAAATGTTAATTTATTCAATTATTCCAAAGTAATTTATTACTTTTTATTTAATTAAATAGGCTTAATGACCTTAATCCTAAAAAAGAGAAGATGATAAGAAGGAAGAAAAGAAAGAAGAAAAATATACGGAAAAGAAAAAAAATAAAACAAAAAAAGAAAGAAAAGAAAAAAAGCAAACAATGGAATGGAGAAAAGACCAAAAGCCTGCCATAGTGCCATGGCTTGTTGGAAAACTAGTAAGATTCTTGTCTATATTACATTATTACTAGTAGACAAATGATGAAAAGAAAGACTAATGAAGTAGGAGTTGAAAAACAAAAGAATAAGGTCACGAGAGTTATTTCCAAATGCATATTCTTAAAGATAGTTATCTCTTTCTTTCCTTCTTTTTTCATCTGCTCTGCCTCTAAATTATTTCTACATTTCTCTCCCTTTTTTTCATATGCTCTACCTCTGAATCATAATGGAGAGTTTGGATCAGTTCTTACAAAAAAAGCAGTGAAAAGTTCTCTTCCTGGTATTACTATCTAAATTATCTTTTTAAATTAAACATAATATTATAAGCATATGCAATGTGATAATAGTAATACTAATATATATTTTTGTACTTATACTTATTTTTATGTAGCTGAGTGGTGGTATAACTATGGTGAATCGGCTCTTAACCTCAGGCGCATTGCCATAAGAATCCTAAGTCAAACATGTTCATCTTCTGGTTGTGAAAGAAATTGGAGCACGTGGTCAATAATCCATGCAAAACTTCGCAATCGATTAGCAATGACAAAGTTGCATAAATTAGTGTATGTGCACTATAATATGCGCCTTAAAGTTAGAAATTTGATGTACATGAGTGATGCAGATGATTATTATAACCCAGTCGACCTAAAAAATATATTTGATGATGGTGATATATATATTGGATGAGTGGGTAAGGGAGAATGAGGTAGGGGTTTTAGAATCTGATGATTTAGCATGGTTGGATTAGGGTATTCAAAAGAGCGAAGAAGAGATGGAGGGTGGTCTCCGTCGTAAGCAACCTCAAAAACTTACTGTTTTCTCAAGTGACGACGAGGATGACAATGGAGGGGATGATGATGATGATGCTAATAATGATGGTGGAGGTGGGCTAGGTAGTGGTGCTATACGAGGTACTAATAGTGGTAGTAGAGGTGGTGCTTACAATCCTGATACTGATAACCAACATGATGGTGATATGTCATGGCGTGGAGATGATAATTATTATGCCACACAAGACACAGACCACGGATATCGACCTGGACTAAGTGAGCAGCGTAGGCATCTAGCAGATTTAACTAGGTTCCCTAGTTATGATGAGTATTCTAGTGGCTATGATCCTCATTCACAAAGCTATCGGCGTATCGATGATCAACTACAGAGCTTGAACTTAGGCCAACACTATTACGGTGGACATAGATACGACTATGATTATGATAGTCGTAGACATAGCATATCCGGAGGTGGAATATCTAGTTATGGTTTTGGCACTAGTTATGGAGGTTCCGCACAAGATTATGCTAGTAGTGGGGGGTCAAATAATACTATTGCTGCTCGTGGTAGTTATTATGGAAGTGGTCGTGGAACATATCATGATGGATCTTCAAGTAGCAACGATTATCGGGGATTTGGGTATTATCATCATGATGGTCAACCAAATTTTCCTGATTATGAATCATCTAGCCATTCATCTCATCCTTACCCCACAAGTGCTAATTCTCAACCTCCTTTATATCCTCATTCCTCATCGCTAGAGTTCTTGAGTAATGATGATAATTATAATTTATATCATTATTCTAGGCCTAATTGACTTATATTTAAGATATTTGTACTTTGTAAGATTGTATTGTTATATATTTATTGAATTATGATGTAATATTATATTATCAAGTGCGACAGATGATGATATTTTGATGTAAAATATGTAATTTGTATTAGATAATGTTATTATGCTTATCTAATTGATCCATATTATTAATTTTATACTTTAAAATTTTTTAATATTTTTTTTGTAATTTTTTGGGCTTTTTAAATAATAAATCGATTCATATCGTCGAAACCGAAACCGATACCGACATCCGAGTTGAAAATTGAGTGCCCGAGTTGCGCACCGAAACCGCGACTTTGAACCATGTAATAGCAGTTCGGCACCCCCTATTCTAACTCGGTATCGACCATCTCGGATCGGTTTCGACCGATACTTTGAACCATGACATTTATGGAAAGCAGTGACATATCCTTAACACTAGTGCTATCTTGCACTCGCACCCATCTTACACATATTCTTTATTCCTAATCCTTTTTATCTCTTTGTCACTATTTCAATTGTTATCTTGATTGTTTTGAACTTTTACTTTATTTTCCTTTTTTTTTTTTAAATTTACTTTTATTTGCTCCGGTAATGTTAAATCAATTTTTAATTAATTTTTTTTATTCATATGGAAGTTTTTCCTTATTTATGAAAATTAATAAAATCATGTACGTCTCTTGTTCTTGTCTTCTAGAATAGTTTTTTTTTTTTTTCCCAATTATTTATTTTGTTTTATATAAATGCTTACAATTGCAGTATCCTTCAGTATAAGGATAATAGAGTTTTAACCATACTGATATGTAATTAATATTGCTGGAATCCACTAACAACTATATCTTTGAAATAGAAAATTGTGTATAGTACGTAGTAATAGAAAATTTTGTATAGTACGTAGTTTTGGGCCGCCTTTGGTTCGAATTCTGTGGCGCTTGCACTTATAATGTATTTTTTTTTATTTTTTGTGAAATGAAAGTTGCATGGACAAAATTAGAAAATTAAAACTTGACACAATTTCAATAATTGATTATATACATAATACTTGTCGACAAGTACTATGTATATAATCAATCCGTTCTAAAGAGAACATTTTTCACTATAACAATTATATCTTTGAAAAAAAACATAATAGAAAATTTTGTGTAGTGTAGTTTTGGGTCACCTCTAGTTTGAATTATATATGTTGCGCTTGCACTATAGTGTAATTTGTTTTGTAAAATGAAAGTCCGCAAGGACAAAATTGAAATATCAAAACTTGACACGGCTTTAATAACTATTGAAATACCTTTCAAATTCATAGAATTGTAGATGATAGCATACACATATATAATATTAATTAGACAAGTATGTATAAAATGAATTTGCTCTAAAGACAAATAGTTCTCACTTAAACAAAATTAATAAGAAGGATAGTCTTTTCTATGTGTAATTTGGTCAAAATGATCATCATTTATTCCTCAAAAAGGATTGTCCTTTTTTTTTTTTTTTTTTAAAGTGGGAACTTCTCTCTTAAAAGTAAGAAAGCAAATAATTAAGTCTTAGAGAGTAAATGAGTAATGGATTATCGATTTCGTCAATAATCTTGTCTTAATGAATTAGTATCGATATGATACATAACATGTAAGGCTTATCTCATTACCTTTATACATATATGTCTATTCATTTTGTGTTATATAATGTTGTGTCTATCATGTAAATCCGAAAATCTAAGATGTGGTCCAGTAGCATAAATATAAAACATGGTAGACAATGAATATTGCTGGCTAGAAATCTCTCTCTTCCCCTCAACGTGGGGCCAATAGAACTCCACTTTTGTTTTCCATGGGGCTGCCAATGAGAGAAAAAAGCAAAAGAAAAGAAAAGAAAAAAAAAAAGTAAAAGGAATTCGTGTGTTTACATTTTTGTGTCTTTCTACATTTGAGTTTGTTTTCTTTATTTCTTTTTACTTTATACGATGGCTCCATTCTCAGTTTTTGAACTGCTTCTACCTAACAGATTGAATTAAGCATAATTTTCGTTGAGAAACTAAAATGGATTCTGGCGGGGCTAAGCATGTTGTGTCTTCTGTTGTGGAAAGGCTTAGTGATTTGTTGAATGAAAAAGGAAAACTCTTAAGTACTCGTGAGAATGACAACGCGTGGAGAATTGTTGGACAACTACGGCGGATTGAAATGTACTTAAGTCCTGCAGGGGCAATGCTAATCGGAGAAGCGAAAATTATGCAATCACTTGCGGATATCAAACAAATTGCCAACGATGCAAGAGATGTACTTGAAAGTCATATTTGCAAAGTCGAGGCGTGGGGATGGATAGGAGGGGTTCGAAGAAATGCCTTCAATAATATTCCAATCATTCGCAAGCGTGCCGGGTTAAAATCCAAGGATATTGAAGATAGGATCTCAGAAATCGCAAATCGTTTACGTAGTTCTTTACAAAATTCTGTAATGCCAGGAAACCTTGAAATTAGTTCTCCACAAAATTCTTTAATGCCTGGAAACCGGGAAAGTAGTTCTTCACAAAATTCTGTAATGCCTGGAAACCGGGAAAGTAGTTCTTCACAAAATTTTACTGGTACTAGTACTAGTACTGGTTGGTTAACGCGTTCTGTATCCTTTGTTGTCAACGAAGATGATGATTTTGTTGGGTTTGAGGAAGAAATAAAGCTTTTGGTGGGAAAATTGGTGGGTGATCGCAGTGATACATTGGAAGAAGTGACAAAAATTGTTTGTATCCACGGAGCGGATGGTATGGGGAAGACTAGCATTGCTCGAAAGATATACAATCACCCTCGGGTTAAGCGTCATTTTTCTGCCTTTGCTTGGGTTAATACATTCTCAGAATTTGAAGCTGGTATGATTATGCGACAGATCGTTCTTAGTCTGGGCGGCCCGTTAGTCCGAAGGTATGATGAACTAGTGCCCAACTTAACTCGAGAACTACAAACGCAAAGATGTTTGGTAGTTTTCGATGATGTTGAGTTGGGTGATTTTTTGGGTAACAAAAATCTTGAGATCCTGCTCACAAATAACGGCAATAGCAAATTTATATTTACATGTTGGAAGGACTGCCGCGCTGCAAATTGTTTCTTGTATGAGGCAAAATGTTTGAATGAGGATGAAAGTTGAGAATTGTTCAAGAGAAAAGTGCTTCATGAGGGAGGTACGTAACTATTGTCTCACCCCACTCCACCCCATTAATTACTAATGCTTAATTAATTTTACATTTTTTCTTAAGTAGTAAAGGGAAGATGAGAAATCAATGCAAGCAGGGCGGAAAAAGTAGTCATGTGAGGCTAGTTAGATATGGACCTATATCTGTCTTATAACACGTGGAGATATATATATATATATAGTGAAATTTATTTAAAAAAAAAAGGCGTTACACGAGAATTCGGGAAATTCTAAATTCGATTCACACTTATAGAGTAAGAATAATTTAAAAAAAAAAGAAGTTGTAGTAAAGATAAAGACTTAAATATTCTTTTTTTTCATAACCAACATAAATCTCTCCCTTTTCTCCCTCCAATGCCCCATTTATTCCTTCTTTTCCCCCTTATTAAATGTATTATTTATTTATTGAACAAGGATTTAGATACTACAAGCATGCAATTTGCGTAGGGTGCAACGTTTAAAATTTTTCACTATCAATAAAATAATTATAAAAAAAACTAATATATAAAATATTCTAATTATGAGGCTTTGAAAAAAATATTATAGTTTTGAGTAATCATAAAAAAACTTACATTCGTTTGTGAAAGTCGAGTAAATAAATCGGACATTTTGTAAGTACAAAAATCCAATGTTATCTTTGAAGAATGACGCGTATAATACACACACACATGCATATAACATTTTTTTTCATGTTTTATGACTGTTCTGGTGAAATTATTTCAAACTCGTGAACCAATCGTTTTAAATGAAATTGTTTTTAAAGCTATGAACAATGTGTTTTTTCTAAAAGAGAAGAAAAATTAATTAAGGATTAATAATTAAGATGTATATATATATATTGCATAAACACTAACTAAATAAATTATGAGAGAGAACATGGAGAATCATAAGGGTAAATAACAAATATTCGAAGAGAGAGAAAGAGTGGGGTAAAAGAAAAGAATATATTAAAAGACAAATGTAATAAATATGAGACACATGGCAAGTTTTTTTTAAAAGAGAGCATTTTACTCATTTATATAATAATACAAATTCGGGATCTACTATTTACTGATTTGACCACTAACTTTTATAATTCAAACGTTATAATTGTCTCAAAGAAATCTAAAGGTCCACTTTATTTGTTGATTTTTGTTTTATTTACAATTACTATTTTACTTGCTATTTTGTGCCCTCGGGCACGGGCATACCCTAGTTTATAGGATAATATACAATGAAAAGATACAAATAAGGGATTTACTATTCACTGATTTAAACGCTAACTTTTAATTTACAATCGAAAGGTTATAATTATCTCAGAGAAATCTAAATGTCCACTTTATTTGTTGATTTTTGTTTTATTTATAGTTACTATTTTACTTGTTATTTCGTGCCCTCGGGCACGAGCATACCTTAGTTTATAGGATAACATACAGTGAAAGGTCCATAAATTAATAAAGTTTGGATTGACCAATTTTATTAATTAAACGAGATTTTAATTTATCGGTAAATTAATAATTCATTTATGTTTTATAAGTTAATAATTTATTAATTTACTCAAATATTTGTGTTTTCCAAATGTTCTCTTGATAATAGATTATTGATGTAACCGATGAATAGATTATTGATAATATCACAAAAAATAATCCAAAAGACGAAGTTGAGGGAATTATATAAAGTATGGATGAAATTCAAGTAAATATAAATTTTAACAGAAAGCAAACAACATTATTGACGTAACCGATGTGAAATCTTAATTAACTTTGAATAAATGCTAAGGAGGTGGATGTAAAATCTTAATTAACTTTGAATAAATGCTAAGGAGGTGGATGTGAAATCTTAATTAATTTTGAATAATACAATTATGTAGAAGTTTCATGATAACTTTTAATATAAACTTTGAATGAAAGAATACAAATCCAATTTGAATACAATCTTGTAAAAACTTCCATGTAGACGTGTGTAGAAACTTCAAGATATAATTAGCTTTCACATAACTAGAATTATGTAAAAGCCTTATCAACTTTGTATTTTAAAATATACAAAATATACAACAGATTTAACTTTATATAAGAGAGGATATGTCCTCCCTTTGTTGCTCTGCCTACACCCTCACCAAGCTCGGGCAACTCTGTTAGAAATTCACGAGGGGGTGTGTGGTGGACACCCAGCAGCTCGATCTTTGGCCCTTAAAATTGGAAGACAAGGATACTTCTGACCCATGATCCTACAAGACGTTAAGGAGCTAGTAAAGAGATGCGGCAAGTGCCAGCGATTCACTAACATCCAACAGCTCCCAGCCGAGCTCATGACCCCGATCAGCAGCCTTTGGCCTTTCTCGCAATAGGATATGGACATAGTTGGTCCCTTTCCCCTGGGCAAAGGACGAACCAAATTTGCAATTGTGGTTAGAGATTACTTAACCAAATGGGCTGAGGCAGAGGCTATGACCACCATTACCACTACGAAGATCTAGAACTTCGTGTGAAAAACATCATTTACCGCTTTAGTTTACCAAAGGTGCTGATCACTGACAACGGCAAACAATTCAATTGCAACCTCTTTAGAGACTTCTGTGAAGATCATAGAATATAGAATCATTACAGCTCGCATGTCCACCCTCAAGCAAATGGTCAAGTTGAAGTCACCAACAGAACCCTTTTGAGCTCGTTGAAGAAGAGACTTGATGATGTCAAGAAAAATTGGTCCGAAGAGCTTCCATCAGTCCTATGGGCCTACAGGACCACCATCTGAGGTTCGACCGGCGAAACTCCTTTCTCCTTGACCTACGGGACTGAAACAGTTATCTTAGTGGAGATAAAAGTACCAAGATACATAATTAACCATCATGATCCAACTCTTAACAATGAAGGCCTATTGACTAATCTAGACCTCCTTAAAGAAAAAAGATAACAAGCTCGAATCAAAGAAGAGGGTTATAAAAGAAGCATGGTAAAGAGTTACAACAAAAAGGTCAAGTACAGAAGTCTCAATATGGGTGACCTAGTAATTCGAAAAGTCATCCGCAACCAAAATTTCTGTACATGGCAAGCTCGCTGCTACATGGGAAGGACCCTACGTAGTCACCAAGGTCGATCAGCCGACCTGGTACCTCTTATTTAAAGACCGTTAATGGCATGGAGCTCATGAGACCATGGAACATAGAGCATTTCAAGAGATACTATCCTTAAGACAAAAATGTGTATTTTATTTTCTGTAACGGGTTACTTTCGAAGAGAATGCATACGAAATGTTTCTTTGTTACTCTGTGATTTAAAAAAAAACCTCTCATAAAGAGGTCGATTTAATAAGTGCACAGCTCACTAAGCACACCTGCACTCCGCAGAAAAACCTCTCACAAAGAGGTCGGTTTAGCAAATGCACAACTCACTGAGCACATTTGAGCTTCGAAAAGACCTTTCACAAACAGACCAATTCAATACTAAAGAAGTCTGATAACAAATGAGGAAAATGTCAAAATTAGCCTAAATAAGAAAGGACATGTCTCTGCTATACACTTAGCCAAAAAGAACAAGTTTTTTTAAAAAAAAATCAAAGACTTTGAAAAAATTCCTACCACCATGTAGGTCAATCACTAAGCATAAAAGTTCCAATCATGGACCTGATGAGAACTTACACTTTGTCAAAGTATGAATATTCCTGATATATTGAAGTGACCTAATAAAAGACCTCATACACAGGCAAAATACCTCTTATACAGGCCTTCATTCCTCACCTCCAGCTGGCTCTGGAGCTCTTTGAGGCTCTTGGTTGCTTCTTTCTTTCCTTGGCATTCCAGCTTGACCGGTTTTAGGGCCTCTTCCCTACCTCTACGGCCGAGCTCGGCCTCGGCATAGGCGGCACTGATGTCAGCTTGGATCTGGTCCTCCAGGGTGCTCAGTTGGGTACGCAGACTCATTGTCTTAGCTAACATATGCCCAGCCTAGTCCAACATCCTTTTCTTATCTTCCCGGCAGCTGCCAGATCTGACTCAACTTTGTTCAAAGCCTCTTGAGCTACCGCTAGAGCTGGATTATGCATGCCCTCCTCAGCTAGACGGAGGGTGGAATAAAAAAGTGTTATGTCTTGAAAAAGAAAACAGTTAGAGAAGAGCTCAAAAAAAGAAGGTGCACAAAGAAGATAAATAAGGCAGCAATAATTACCCGACTCATATGGTAGGCATAGTCATCGGCAGAGTGGCTAAACCCTGCTTATTTTGCGATCTAAAACATCCCCTCATCCAAAGGGGGCAGGGTGATACCAGAAACAAAAAAAACTTTGATCCATCCCCATAAGACCTAGGAGTGGAACTGGCAGTACCTCTCGGAGATCTTCATCATTAGATACTACCTGTTTATAAACAACCCTGGCAGGAGATTTTTCTTTTATAGATAAGGGCAGCACGACCTCGTTGTCGAAGTCTTCAACCCTCTTAAGCCTGGCCTCCTATGAGCCCAGAGATGGGAGGTCGTCAATTGGGCCTGTCATCAAGTCAACATACGAACTAATAGCAACCCCCTGGCCTAGGCCCGGTTCCGAAGCTGAAGTCCCCTTACTTTTTTGGACTTTTTCACTTAAGGACCTTTTTGGAGAGTCCTCTTTCGCTTACTCACCAGCCCTGAATTAATGGCTAAAGGCAGATCTACAACACGCCAAAACGGACATCAAAATAAGTGAAAAAGCTCTACAAACATATTGACAAAGAAGAACTTACTTGAAGATGTGAAAAGAACCTAGCGTAAATGAAGGGCATGGGCAAATTGTTTGGACTTCCTCCTCTAAAGTCCTTCCTCCTCCTATACTTCTTCGGTGGCTGAGGGAGCTACTGATGCATTCTTTGATGACTTGTAGTGGTGGTGGAACAGTAAAGATGGCCACATCCATATCTGTAGGTCTGGGACCCAGACGAAAACGCCAGAGCATCTCGGGGGCCGTGATCTCTTTATAGTGCTTGAGAGTAAATCTTTTAGCATCCTCTATCCAAGGAGAAGTTATCAGAGAAGGCCTTTTCTTTTTCACTGTAGAAAATAAAATGAAGAAAACGGAGTTAACTCGAATATTGTGCTAAAAGATGGTAAAAGAGAATCGAATGGTGAACACTTACAAATGGTGCTGGGTTCAACATACCAGGTCTTCAGGTCGACCATGTTGGGACAATTGACCTCGTGCTCCTAACTTGTCCCAGAGACGTAAAAGAACCTTTTCTTCAAGTTGTGAACGTTGTCGGGCAAGTTTTGGACGAGTTTAGAAGCTCTCCACCTGCTTGGACAGCTCAGTATACCTCGATTCCTACTTCTTCCGTCCTTGGGGTGGTACAAGGTGAAGAACTCTTCTACAAATACCTCGTGGCTCCTAGTAGATACGGCCTTAAAAATCAGTATAAGGCCTATCAAGCAGCTCCACATGTTCGGTGAGAGCTTAGCAGAAGCTAGTTCAAAGGCTGCAAGTAGCTCTCGGAGATGGTCATCCATGGGAAATTGGAATCCACGCTCGAATGCAGACTCACAGAAACAAACCTCCCCGGATTTGTAGTAGCAGGCTCTCTCCTCTGCGTCAGGAGCCCTGACCCTAAAGTTGGCGGGGATCTAATATATGTCCCTAAACATTAAGATATCCGCCGCGAAGAAGGTAGAAGGGATGGAAAATGCCACCAAAGAGCTAATGTATTTCGAATATGCCCTAACAGCCTCCTCGGAAAATCCAACCATCGGTGGAAAGGAAATGGTGGTGATTTATTTGTCACTATCCATAATAGTGATAGTCCTATATTGAGGAACAACAGCCGAAGCGGCGCTTGAAGAAGAACCCACATCCTTTTGAGGAGGGATCTCGAGTTTTTGCCCTTGGTCAGTTAGATGTTCCATCAGATCAACTATGATTTGAAGATGAGTTAAAGGGCAAAATGATGAACTAATTCGAGGAGGTTCTTTAGGGAGATACTCGAGAACCGCTTAAAAGAGTTTTCTAAAGGTCCTCTGTAAGCCATATCCATTAAAAGAAGGAGTACTTTGAGGACTGCGAGCTCTAAGACGCCTAAGGTTTAAGAAAAACAAAGTGAAAGTTCTGATAAGTCTAAGAGGTTTATATAAGGTGTGTATGAGAAGCTAAGTGCCACATTTTAGCACGTTCTTCAAGGAATACGGAATGGCCACACGCGACCTCCTAAGCGATAATGGTCACGTCTAAGAGCTTGGGGTATTAAAGGCAGGTCACGAATTCAGGTCATAAGCCTCGGTGTTCGAATTTCCCAGTTAATCTGACAAGGACATCCCGACTTCTATGAAGAGCTCGTAACATGCGCTAGCCACTCTATGGAGCTCGAAACTCCCCTCGGGATCGAACCAGAGTTATATCCTTACCAATCAGCTCCTCTGAGCTCAATGACAAAGATATAGGGCAATTGATAGTGCAAATTATTAATTAAATTCACTCCTCCAACCATGAGCTGACATGTGGCAGTTAATGTCAACAATCAGGCCTACCTAGACAGGAAGAACACGGAGGAGCCATGTTGGGTCACTATAAGAGTATTAGAGTTCCTCATAAGTTGGGAGCCCATTTATGAGTAAATTACGGGCGTCAAATTGCGGAGCTCGGGCCCCAGAGCTCTTTCGACGAGCTCGGAGCTCCTTCCCTCCCAAACCACTCTACTAGAATAGTTGACGAAAGTATGGGTAACTGCCACCTGTTCTATAAAACACGCAGAACTCCCCTCACCTTTATTAAATGCATACCAACTGCATTTAATCCGCCGAAATTCATGGAGAAACAAGGTTAGAGTCGGTAATAATAAAAGCATGGCGCCCGAGCTGCTTTGGGAGCTATAACTACACTTTCCCTCCAGTCATATATATACAAGACGCATTTATTTTTTTCAGGGGAGACTCCAACAACAAAGAACAATCAAGCATTTACCATAAAGGGTGAGATATAGAGAGACATAGCTCATAAGTTAGAGAGATTAAACCCTGGGTAGCTTAGCCTTCTTTTTGTTATAATATCGTGATGATGGAATAGCTAGATGGAGAGTTTGTAACCTTGTAAACATTAATCCAACTATTATAATACAAAGCTACCCGAGCTCCTAGCTCTATTCCACAAGGGAGGACTAACCCATATTTTCATACGATGCCAACCCCCTCTATACATCTTTAACTCCGTTGGTTTATTGTGTTTATTGTATTAGTCATTTGATCCGATCATTTGACTGTGTGGTCTAAAACACTTATCTAGTTTTTAGCACTAATAAACCTAATTGGCAGAAGATTGAAAAATATGATTTCATCTTTAACTTTAAAAGTATGTAAATTTTCTTCATTAATTTTATTTATTTTGATAAAGCACGTCATTTATTTCTAGAATCTATATTTCTCTTTGATTAAAATTTAATATATTCAACAAATTGCTTTGTTCAATATCACTTCGATATTCTAAGTTAGTAAGGGCAACCCTAAGTACCATTAATGCCAGTGGGTTCTATTCAAATCTCATGTGTTACCTCTCCTTCTATGGCTGACAGTTTGGCCTTTGTTATAAAGAATGCCTAACAATTCTGGCCTAAATTGATAGTAGACAGAGAGGAGTCGGAAATTCTTATAGCCAATTTTTATGCTCCCTCAATTTCCATGCAAATTCCACTCATAATCTAATGAATTCTATACAATTGATTTTTTTGGATATTAGTGGCAAATTATTCATCACTAAATGTTTAGCTTTTATAGAGAAATCACTTTTAAAAAACTCACCCTAGCTGGGGGTGAGTTGAAAGGTTTTTTTTTTCAAAAAATCAATGGGGTGAAAAGAAAGTTCGATCTCTCAAAGTGGGGTGAGAAGACTAATTAAGTGTGAGTGCATTTTAAATCTCCCATTAGATTATTTTATGTACTCTATTTATTTTGTGTATTAGCCTATTGTGAGAATCCGCAAATGCGACCCCCAGGTCTCGATCCCGTCTTTGGGTGTCTGGAACGTCAGAACGGATCTCGTCGTTCCATTTACTTCCATTCGTTGTTTAATAATTCATATCGGGAGTCTTTCTATCCTATTTTCAGATACAAGGGGGTTCGTTTAGAGTCGCCAGTACGTTTTACGAGAAAACGGAAAAAACAGTTGTGCAAGAGAAAAGGCTACAGATAAGCCTTACTTTACACGTTTATTTACGGAACCAGGATTCTATAGGGTTCGGAAACTATATTACGGTTTGGGAAGGTGTTAACCACCCATTCCGCCATTTCGGTCTCTAGTGGTCTTATATGTTATCTTATGTTAAAAAACTTAGATGCTTTTACTGACAGTCTACTACTTTTTAAGTGAGAAAACCCTAATTTCTGGGAAAAGCGGGAAAAGGGATAAAAACCTTTGTGTTCCGAGATCCGATGTTTTTATTATTTTGAAAGATGTAAATACAAGTGATAAAAGTTGTTTTATTTTGAGAGAGAGAGTTTTCCGTATTATTTCCTCGGATAATGACGGTTTTCTCGTATTGTGATTACTTTTGTAAAAGTTCGGATCTTGTATCGGGACTAATTTAATATGGAATTAGAACTCTTGAGGGGAGTTTTATCAGACAAGTCGCAGTCTAAAAAGACAAGATATGTTGATTTTAATTCCTAGATAAGTTTTATCAGTCAGGGTTTTGAAAACAGGATTTTGTATGGACGATAATGTACTTATTCTTCTGATTTTGCAAATGATTTTATCAGGGTTTTTTTGTTTTGAAAACAGCAGACTACTTTGTAACTTGGCAATGAGTTTATTCAAATAAAACGTGGACTGAATAACAGAAGTAAAACAAGTACACAGATAGATAATTTAAATACTATAAGAGATTTTCTTTACCTTCCCGACGAGAATAATAATAAGAAAGAAAATATAATCCGGCAAAGAGATCTCCGACGATAATGATCTTTTTCTTCTTCAGATATTTCTGAGAATTCGATTCCAAAGACGAGACACGTCGAGTGTCGTGAATAGATCCGATAATTCCTCAAAAATAAGATTATAACAGAAAATACTTGACGAAAGACTAAAAAATCAGATATAAGCCAATAATTCTCTAATTCCCAGTTCCTTCTTTGAACCCTTGGGGGTGTTGGCCTATTTATAGTGCTCGGGAAAGATTGTCGCGCGACATTTCCCCAGAAAAGGCAAGTGTCGCGCGACATAGTGTACAATGTCGCGCGACATACGGCTGAAGTGATGTCTCTGACAGACTGATGTGTTAGAGAGTGGATGGTTGGGGTCAGAGAGGTTTGTCGCGCGACACAGAGGTGATTATCGCGGGACATGCCAGTGATTGTCGCGCGAGACACTGATATGTCGTACAACAATCCCTCTTAAAAACAGGTTTGTTGGCCAACAAATCCTTTCGGGGTAGTTTCGGGTGCTCGGGTGAGTCCCGGACTCTAAAAACAGTAGTTCTCGTAGGTCGTTAGGGTTTTTGCGGTGGTCACGGATCGGGGTGTCTACACCTATATATGATCTTCTTCATTGTAATGATTTACACCACATAGTCAAATCTAATATACATAAAATTCTCTTTTCCTTGTTATGTTTTAAACATAGTATCAGAGAATTAAGATTCCCTAATTCTAAAATCTTAATCAATATTTTCGCTATTACTGATGGGCGATTTATACTGTGGCTCACCGGTTCTCCCTTTGCTCGCTAATATAACTACCGTGTCACTAAAACAAACCACATCAATATGCAAAACAAGCCCAACACCATCTCTTAATCAAAAACCTTAAGCCAAACTCACTGTTTTATTTCCAAAACCCGCCGTCAATATTTATTCATCAAAATTCAACCAAAAAAAAAGAAATTAATAAAGAAACACTTTGTACGTCCACTCACCAATCATAAACTGTCAATATTTATTCATCAAAATTCAACAAAAACAACAAAAAGAAATTAAGAAATAAACACTTTGTACGTCCACTCACTAATCATAAACCCTTTTTAATTCATTACATTTTACGGCACTGACATCTAAACCACATAATTCATCAACGAGTTGAGCACCTCTGTGCCTGTATACAATAAAAATGTACAAATTTAGAAAAGTATCCATCACAGCCTATGGTGTAAATTATCTACCATTCCGCTACTCTATCTTTATATAATCATTGTTGATTTAGTCAACTCTCCATGATCAATAATTATACCCTACCTAATTAATTTAGGTTATCCTATATGCCATATTTATTTCATGTATTAGCCTAGCTATATATGCCCTTCTTCATTGTAATGATTTGTAGAACATAACCAAATCTAATACACATAGAATTCTCTCTATCTCTAAAATTCTCTTTTCCCCTTTCTGTTCTTAACAATATAAATTCTTATTAGTTAGGATGTCATGCATATTGATTGATTTTTATCT
The DNA here is from genome assembly GCA_021464415.1 of Lonicera japonica. Lineage (NCBI taxonomy): Eukaryota > Viridiplantae > Streptophyta > Magnoliopsida > Dipsacales > Caprifoliaceae > Lonicera > Lonicera japonica. The sequence goes on along the minus strand of CM038468.1, from coordinate 43,550,075 downwards.
ACCTTAATTCTCTTTTATTTTTTCTTAATTTGTTTTTCTGACAAACAAAAAAGAAGTTATTTATCTAATAGTTCGTTTGGATGGAAGGAATGGGAAGGAAGGGAAAGGAAAAGAGGAGAAGGGATTGCATTTCTTTTATTTGGATAGAATATTTAAAGAGAATGGAATGGAAATGGAAAGAGTGGGGGGAGTGTTATTCCTTTCTATTCCCTTACTTTCTTTCCTTCCAATATTGGGAGGATTGAGAAGGAAATGAAACATTTTTAATAAACAACTTACTTTTTTAATAAATTACATTCTTTTTCTTCCTTTCATTCTTTCTATTCAAACAGAGTTATTTTCATTCGCTTCCTTTCCCTCCATAACTATCCAAACAATAATAAAATTAAACTCATTTCATTCCATTCCATTCCTTTCCTTTCCTTCATGACTAATCATTTCCTTTTCGCTCCCTCCTTTTAATCCAAATGGACCGTAACTTTCATATATGTGTGTATATATATAGCACAACACAACATGACTGGGGACTTTGGTTGTCGGTTAGTCAATGCCTAGGTATCAGAACTGAGGAAATTTCAAGTCAAATTTTCCTTAGATTTCCTTTGATATTGAAAATATGCATTCTTTCATTAATCCACTTACCGTACCATTGTGAGTACTTTGATGCTGATAAGTTATTGCAGTGGTGGATGGTTGAGAACGGGATATCTTTGTTCGTCGCAGAAAGTTATTTGAAAGAATTGGCACGAAGGTGCATGGTTGAGGTTCAAGTAGACGAGTCCACTAGACGAGCCAAATCATTTCGCCTTCATAAATTATTTCGTGATATGTGCTTGACTGCGATGGGAGAGAATGATGAACCACATATAAATGATGTCATTGATCTTCGATCTATGCACCCAGTCATCCCTTCCTCGTCTAGCCCTAATCCTGGGAAAAGAGTTCGCAGGCTTTCTTATTATTTGAACAACCTCGATGATTTAGATCGTTATGTCCAACCTGAACGTGAAAGTGCTTTGGATGTTCGCTCAGTAGTCTTTTATATCAACGAGTACAACCGTAGATCAAGAATATCACCCATGGTAGAATCTCAACTCCGTCAATTCATGATGGTGAGAGTTTTAGATCTCGGAGGGTTGGTATTCTCCAATCTGGATAAAGTAATAGGAAAGTTGAAGCACTTGAATTATCTGGGTTTACGATATTCTGTGTTCCATGAGTTGCCGTCTACCATAGGGAACATGGAAGACTTGCAAACACTCGATTTATGGGGCAATGACAATACTCATTACGCAAGTATAATAATACCAAATGTCTTAAGGAAGATGAGTCGACTGAAACATCTTTATCTTCGTAGGCTTGTTTGGTCAAACAAACAGAGAGATAACAAAATACAATTATCAGAGTTAAGCAAACTGGAAACACTAGCAAATTTTGATTCGAGAGTGTTTAACGTGTCCGATCTCATTAAATTAACCAATCTTCGTGAACTAGAGGCAATAATCTGCAAGAAATCCGACTTGGCAGAGATCACAGACTACCTTTGCGAAGTGAATCACGTGTGCCGCCTAGTGCTTTCCATAAAGTATTGCGATCTTTACTCTGAGGAAGGGAAACGACTTTTAGAGGGTGTGTTCACGTGCAGCGTACTTCATGAATTGAGCGTGGACGGACGTACGGGTAAGTTACTGCACTACAACGATAGTTTCTCTAAATGCCTCAACAAGATAACTCTGGAGAGTTGTCGATCTTCTTATTGAAGATCTAATGGAAATGCTAGAGAAGCTTTCAAACTTAAGAAGCCTCTTCCTCAAGTGGAATGCGTTTGTGGGGCGCGAATGGTCTGTTCAGCCACAGGGTTCCCTCAACTCAGAATTCTTCAGTTATGGCGTATCCGAAACTTGGAGAATTGGAGAGTGGATGAAGGAGCAATGCCTAAACTTCGTTCTATAGATATGATTTCTTGTTCGAATCTGGAGATGCTCCCGGATTAAAGTTCATCAATACCCTGAAGAGATTGGTGATCAGATGGATGCCTGAAGAATTCAACAATAGACTACTTCCAGCTAAAGATGGAAAAGGCGGAGAAGATCTTTATAAAGTCCCACATGCTTCCATCCTAATGCTTGATTACAAGGGAAAAGAAACAGCAGCACAAGGAGGTACTCTTGTTCACTACTACATGCATATCTATGTCTATACCATCTATACCTATATATCTATGCGAATTATAAAAGTGTGAATGATGGGGCGGATCTGAACTTTTATCAATTGGATAGGAATAAATTTTATTTTTTTTGAGTTAAAATTCTGCTATGTCTAATCTTTTGGTTAAGAATATATATTCTACTTAAAATTCTACTAAATTTGATTTTTGGTTACTAACAAAAATCGTACTTAATTAATTAATTTTTTTTTATTTTTTGATTTAAAACCCTACTTTGTTTGATCATTAGTTAGGAGTATATATTTATTATACTCTATTTAATATTAAACATTAAATCCTATTCTATTTGGTCTTAAAGCCATTAGTCTTTAAATTTAAAGTATCCTTAATTTCTATTATACTTACTGTATTCTAAATTTCTAATCTATAACACTACAAATCAACATCACAATATTTTATTTATATTATGATTCTTACAAAAATCTTCATTTTCATTTTTGTGAACCAACTTTAATGCTTCTATAGACAAACAATTATTTATCCTACTTGACCACAACATATTAATTTATTTAATTACTACCATGTTTATTACAAATATTTGTTGGGGTGGTATTTGTTGGTCGGAAAATAACCCTAGAGGGGGGTGAATAGGGTTTTTGAAACTTAATGCGGAATTTAAAAACTTTTCGAAAATGTTTAAGTAAAACAATTTACTAAACAAATATATCAAGGAATGTAAGCACATAAACAATTAAACAAACAATCCCAAGAGCAAATAATCAAACAATCAATAATAAAGAGATTGAGTTAGAAAGATTGAACCGATTTGAAGTCCAAGGCTTTTTGTCCACACAGTTTTGGTTTACCAAACCATAGTCCGCGCTCGGTTAGTTCTCCGAGAATTTATACTAAAATTAATCTCCTTCCGGGTGAAGATCAAACCTCTACAAGTGTTATCTCACACACTCTACAAGTATTGCTACACCATAATACTCTCACAAGATACCCTCTTGCTAACCTTGTGAATTTTACCTTTCACAAAAACTAAACAAGAATTTACCTTCTTGTTTTTCTTATGAGATTTACCTCTCACAATGAAATCTAATTGTTTGGTGATTCTCACCAATTTACAATAACTCTCTCAAGTGCATAAAGAATACAATTTGAAGCTCACACTAGAGTTATCCTATTTGATCAAGATGATATAGCTCAAAAATAATTTCTTAAATCTTTGAATAATGAAGATAGATGAAGAATATAGTATATGAATGATTCAAGGTCTTTAGAATGAGTCTTGGAAGTCATATTTATAGTCCCAAAAGTGATATAGCCGTTTGTGGTGGAGATATAAATTAATGGGGCAAAAATGCACTTTAAACAAAGTTCCAACGGCTATATTTTGTCAAGGGAGTCGGCTCCCTGAGTCTTCATGGAGTCGACTCCATGACTTTCCATGAGGGAGTCGACTCCAGCATTTTCAGTGGAGTCGGCTACATGGCACTAGAGTGGGGACTTTTGTGCAATTTTCCAACTTTTGCAATATAACTCCAAAATTGATTCTAATGCTTGGGGAGTGTTCCAAATAAGTTTCTAAGACTCCCAAATATGTTTTTGTATCAAAATTCATTCATATGAATTAATTATGAATTTATTTCAAAACCGGTTTTTATAAGAATGATGTTTTGAAATGATTTTGATTCAAACTTGGTTTTGATCAATCTAACAATGAAGCAAGTTTATGTTTGAGCTATATAATCAATCAATTAAGAAACTTTACATTAATCCTAAGCAAACACTCAATTACCGAATAGGTGAGTCTTCGAATGCTTCGATTTGTTTCTTCAAATTGATTCTTCACTTGAAGCTTTTCCCTTGAAGCTTTAGCTTATGATCCTTGATCTTTTGTGCTTCATGAAATGCATTGCTAGCATGTGAGTGATGAGAATGATCTTCTTTGACTTGACCAATGCTTGTCGAGGAATGATCTTGATTCGGATAGATCGGTTTTAGTCCAATGCTTCGTTGACTTGATCGGATATTGATTGAATGATCCTTGTCAAACTTCCTTTGAGCAATCATGCTATTCTTGATTTTTCAAATAAGAAATCTATAATCTTATATCAAGAACATGTTAAATTACACATGATTGATTTATTGTTATTATCAAAATAAGATTAAGACCTTCAAGGTCAACAATCTTCCCCTTTTTGATGATGACAATAAATTAATGTGTGTTTTCAATAATAAGCATAAATAACATATGAATAATTGAAATATGCTCCCCCTCAATTTATGCATAGATAAAATAAATGATTTCTAAAAAGCATTGCATATATTTGAGATAGTTTTAAAACCAATAAAACAATTTTGATCTCAAATAAAGTTTTCAAAAGAAAAACAATTATCAATGTTAAAGACATAAAGCATTTAATAGTCTTACCAACATTGATTGCTACCAACACACATTTTCTCCCTCTATAGCAACATCAAAAAGGGCCAAGGCCACGGAGAGAAAATGGTAGCCTCCATAAGTGCTTCATCGATGAGGGAATGATTTGTATGCCTCATCATCTTTTGCCATAAGGCAAAGGTGTGCCATCTCTTCATCACTTGACTCGATATCGGATTCGTCTTCATTTGATTCGCTTGAATTCCCTTTGAGAGCTTTTTTCAATCTTTTGTACAACCTTTCCTTTTTCTCTTTCTTCTATTTTTTTCTAACCGGACAATTTGACTTGTAGTGTCCCGGATCATGACAATGGAAGCACTTCCTTTCCTCATTATCAACTTTGGGAAGAGTTGATCCATCATTGAAGTTCTTTGAGGATGTGGAATAGTTGTCGATCTTCCCTTTGGAATGCTTCTTCTTTGCTAGGAATTTCTCAAATTTCCTAGAGAGAAGTGCCATGTTAAATTACAAATAAGAAATCTATAATCTTATATCAAGAACATGTTAAATTACACATGATTGATTTATTGTTATTATCAAAATAAGATTAAGACCTTCAAGGTCAACAGTATTCTTACTAGATTTATAGTTATCTTCTTTTATTTGAATTAGTTTTAAGTTAATAAGCCTGACGGTTTTGGATTCATGAGGAATTAATGAAACTTGAATATTTTAGTGGATGGTTTTGTTTTTACTTTTTATATTAATAAATATTTTTCAATTACTATGCGAGCTGAGTGAGTATGTTTTTTGTGCACCGTATATAAATTAAATTCGCCTATTAAATTATATTGTTTATTGAAATATCGATTTGTTTTTTATTTAAATTCTTGTACATTAAATCTCATTATATTTGGCCTGAAAGCAATATTAGATATTATATCCTTTTATATTCGCGCGGTCTTAAAGCAATTAGTCTATAAATTTAAAGAACCCCTAATTTCTATTTAATTTTCATTAGGATTCTAATTTAAAACACTATAAATTAATATCTAAAATATTATCTTTATATTATGATTCTTACAAAATTCTCCATTTTAATATTATGTTAACCCACTTTAATTCTTCTACCAACAATTTATTATATTTGGACCATAACATAGTAATTTATTTAAATACTACAATGTCTATTACAAATATTTATTGGGCTGGTATTCTTATTAAATTTGTAGTAAGAATTAGCTTTTATTTCAATTAGCTTTTAAGTTTCTAGGTCTGATTGTTTCGGATTCACTAAGAATTAACGATACTTGTGTAGGAATGGATTAGTGTGCTATATATAGAAAAGTGCTTTAACAACATTTTTTTAACTAAATTTAAATACTAACTTAAAAAGGAGAAAAAGAAGAAAGAAAACGAGGAGTATTAACTCCTTAACCGAAAATTAATATTTATCGAGGTAATATTATCTAAGATTTTATTCTTATTTCTCTATGCTTAATTTGTTTGTGTTGTATGAAACATTTGTTATACGTTAAGGCACTTCCGTTGAAATAACTCGTAGGAATTCATCGTTCTAAGAATAGAGTATTATTTCAAAGTTCTACCTTCTAAATTAATAATGAGAATAAATGATTACTCTATGAGCTCGTTTGATTCAAGTTTTAAATACTTCTCGGAATGTTATATTCCATTAAAGAAGAATTCCGATATTTTGTCAGGCATCTTAGATGCCAGGAGAAAAAGTCTCCAAATATAAGATACTCATTCCATTCCTAAATCTTGAACCACCGATCCCATAAGGAAATAATTTTGACAACATTCAAGTATACATTTATAGGCAACCAAAAGAAACAAATCGAAGAAAAATATATTTGAAGTTTGCATATTAATTTCATCCGCTAATCAACTATTACGAATGGAAGGACAATGGCAGCGATGAGCGTTAAAATACCGTTAGAACAAAAAAATACCACTAGAACAAAAAACAAAAAAAATTAAATTTTAAGTTTTGTGTAAAAATAAATTAACACATAAGATTTATATATTAAATTGTACACAATAATTGAAATTGCTCTAAGAGCATCTCCAACCGTTGTGTAAATCCTATATGTCAGGACGTTTTTACACAAAACTTGAAGTGTAAAAAAAATATGCTCCAATGGTACATTTTTAAACTTTTGTGTAAATTTTGAATGAACCAATAAGATAATTATGCATATTAGATATTATTTTATGCAATTTTTTATTATTTTTTCTTGAATTTTGGTATACATAATATTATAACAACAATTGATCTTGATTTGTTGGTCTTAATGAATAGATTTTAGATATATATTTTTTATTAAATTATATAATTTCTATTAAAAGATATCACATTTTAAAGTATTGTAAAATAATTGAGAAAAAACCGAAACCGGTTGATTTGGTTCGGTATGGGTTGGGAATTCGGGGTCCTCGAATTGAACCGAAAAAATCGAATCTTTAAAAAAAAATATTTGGTAACTTAATGTAATTACTTACGTTGTCTTACAATACGTTGAAAAAAAAGGAAACTTTCTTACAACATTTACATTATATAAATGACCAAACCCTATGGATTATTTACATTTATAAATAATTACTTAAGCTAATTATTAAAATAAATATATTATATAATTTTTTTGTAGCGCCTTTTGAGTGAATTTATATTTTTAGTGCAATTTTAAACTAAAGTTTTAACAATACAAAAAAAAACCGAATGAGATCGAACCGGACCGAAACCGAATAATTTGGAGAGGGTTTGGGTTTTATAGGTATGAAAACCGAAACCGAACCGAACCGAACCGAAACCGAACTATAAAGTTTGGGGAGGGTTTGGAGTACCTTAATTTCTATCTCGACCGAAACCGAAAACACCCCTACTTTCAAGAGTACTGCCAACGAAGGATTGATTGAATCATTAAGGATTGAATACTTTAATAATAGTGATTAGGTTTTAATTTTGCTATCATCGGTCCCTTTTGGTGGTCGATTTGTAAATCTTCGCTCAAAATTTTCTTACCCTGTACTAGAGTAGCCTCCCTGAAACTTTTTCTTAGACCAAAATAAAAGGCGATCATCTCATTCAAATTAGGTAGTCTACTGGACACAAAACATGATTAACATTCATGAAGCATAGGGTCAGGGTTTGAGCCCCCAACTTCGAATAGCATTAAAGAAATCATGTTTGAGTTTGACCTTCACGCTTGATTAATTGATGTCTAAAAACAACAATTGTTTGCTAGCTGTTCATTTAATGTCTAGAGGACTCTGTAAACTGTAAAAAAAAAAACCATGTTGAATCTCATTCTGCACCAACTCATCCGTGTAAATAAATCAAGACCATGGCCGCCAAAAACATGACACAATAAGAAGATTCAAGCCCAAAAAATGTACACGAGAAATAATCCACAACCACAAGAGTAGCATAATTGTAACAATGTTCCAATCATTCACATTTGAACGCGCAAAGAGTACATACGCGTATAGATAGATAACCAAACCGCTACCAATTCATCACTCAAGAGTATGTTATCAAAATGTACATATATATGCACACCACTCACAATACAAGGCAAAACAAGCCTTCAACATTAAAACTAACAACTTTGAACACCAACAAAGGGACTACTAGTAGTAGTAGTACTCAAGTTCTGTGCTACTTTAGGTGAGAAACCGTCACCTTGCGAAATTGGATTGGCCAAAAGTATATTCTCCAGCGAGCTGAATGGCATGTGATTTGGGCATTGGACTACTTCCTTCACCGGTCTCAAACACGCTAGGTGGCCATGCAACCGGTTGTTGCACACTGGAAGTTTGCTAGCCTTTATTGTTCCCTCCTTCTCTCTCGGCACTGGTGCTCCGCTAGGATCCTATGTGTATAAATAATTCAAAATTTCTCTGTTAGAACTTTATACTGATACCACTGATACCAGTTTGTTATCCACTGTTACCATTTTAGTACAAATATTGTTCATTCAAGATTAGATGCGGCAAACTTAACTTATAAAAGATAATTTTAATAAAATTTACAAAATTAGGAAGAAAATTGCAAGGGAAGATACCATACCCCAAGTACAAGAAAAGTGAATGCTTGATTATCAGCACCAAGATGGATTTCAATCAGCTTCCTCAGGTCAGCAAGTGTTGCATCCTTAACCACCTTCATCATGGAAATTAATTTCCCCGGATTCTCCTTCGATGCCTCCCACTTCACATATACTTCAAGATCGTTTGTGTTCTCACTTAGCGGGTTGTAGTTCTCCTTTGAGTCAAAGGATTTCATCTCATCAAAACCCGAAATTTTGCTTATTTTCTCTTGCAAATTCTCCTTGTTCTCAAATTGATCAGATGCTACAAGATTTTCATTATAAAACTTTTTCAACGTTGGAATTGGGGTTGTATTGTGCTGAGATAGCTCTCTATAATTACCACAAAGTGTGAATATATTCTGGATTCGTTTTTGCCTAGAGAAAGCTTCATGTTTACCGTTTTGAGACTCATTTCTTAATCCATTTCCCACATGATTCTCCTCAAGTGACCCTAAGAGACCAAGGGATTGGACAAAAGAACCCATGTTAACATTGGACCTTTGGCTAGAACGCACTGTATTTTCCTCTATGACCTCTTTTTGCACCTCTTCATCTACATGTTTCTCTTTATCATCATCACCCTCTTCTTCTTCCTCAAATACGGTACTCAAACACTGTTTGCTCGAAATATTTGGTACAAACATGTCATTATCATCTTCCTCTTTCGAATTAGTTAACTGGGGATATCCCAAAATTGCTTTGATACAAGTATTGCTTGTTCTTTGAGAGGATTCTCGTTTCCCCACATCAAGATCTAACGATTTGTCCAAATCCATGGATTTTTCCATCCCTGGATCTTCGTCACCATAAGCCTGACACAGCCTTTTAGCAAATCCGTTTCCATCTATCTCTGTCGACACATTTCCATCCCTTGACTGGCATAATTCTGATTCAATTTCCTCCAAACGCCGCCTTAGCATTTCGAGTTCGTGCTGCTGTTGAAATATCTTTTCCTCCATTTTCCTCCTCTCCATTTCAACATACTCATCCGCCATCTTTTGACATTCCTCTATTTTCTTCTCCAATTCAATTTTCAGCATCTGGGTCCGTTCATTCACCTTAATCTTGATCTCCTCTTCGCTCGTGGGCCCTCCCTTTTTTTCCACTAGCGCGAGTTTGGCTCTCAGGGCCGAAACTTCTTCTTCTTTCTTCATAAGTTGTTTGTGGGCTTCATTTCGCTCTTTTTCTCTGACTTTGTTCTCCATTTGTAGCTTGTAAATGAACTGGTCCATAGCTGCAATTCTTGATCCCAAAATAACGGCCGATGAAGAATCTTCAGCACCATTCTCCTTAATCGGCGTATGGGGACCACGGACTATACATTTTGCTTTAGCACCGTATTCAAGGGTGGAGATTGTCTTGTGCATCTCCTTGGGATCCGGGCTTGCACACAATATCATCAAGATTTTAGATTTGTCGTCCTCGAAAGAATCCTTACAAAATGAACACAAGGATATCAGAGCTAAAAAAATGAAGAAGGAATTGAAATGGTTGGAACTGGATAATCATACCGGGTGCATTAATGAGTTGCACATTCAAAGATAAAAATAAAGAAGGAATTGAAAAAATTGCAACCGGATAGTCATACGAGCTGCATTACTGAGTTGTATATTCTACAATTCATGCATCCGGCACAAATAACCGGTTGATGAAGCTGGTTGCACTAACAAATATTTACCTGAAGAAGCATGGTTAATTTGCTATCTCTAAATGGAACGTGAGAATCGCCATTGGCGATGGACTCCACCACTCTCTTTAGTGCTATATTCCCCTGGTTAATTTTTCCTGTCTGCACTTTCAAGGGAAGCAAAAAAATTGATTACAATTCTGTTTGGTAGTCATTTTTATCAAATAACAAAAAAGTAATTTTCACTATACATTTTTCTCAAAGCAATTTAATTCGACCAAATGGACCCTTTTCTTTTGGAGAAGAGGGGAGGGGGGGGATAAGAGTAATGAAAGATTTTACCTGCATCTTTGCTTCTAATCCATTTTGACCAGCTTGTTCAATGTTTTCAGAACCAGCCATGTCAACAAGCATAAGCCGACCTCCCACAGTTGGAACATCCAATATTATCTGCGCAAATATTACAAATTAGTTTGATTTACACATACGCTACATAGATATATGAGAAATTTGACAAATATGAAAGTTTTAAGAGATTTAACCATGCAGTGGCTTCGAGAGCTTCTCTCGTTACAAAGTGTGCTTTTGACAATCCTTCGCTTCTCTACTTTTTGGACCTCTTTTGATATCTTTCCTGCTTCGTTTCCAGAGATAAAAGTTGCATTTTTAGCCTTCTTTCCCATCACTTCCAATCTCACCTAAAAATTTTTGTTAAGTACAAATTTGAAACTACAATGAGGAACCCAAGTATTCATGTAGAACAAAAAAAGCTAAGCAATATCTGCTCAACAAGCATTACGCCAAGCTTGTGCTAGACACGTTTATACTCTACAAGAACAAAGCCCAAGTCTACAAATTTTTAGGCTACACAGGCACAATATTAACATCAATGTAATCAAGAATCCGTAGTTAGTCTTATCTACTGTGTGTAAAACTTGGTTCATCAATTATGTCCTATAACAGAAACTAGTCCCTTACCTTGGGATGTCCCAAAAAGGAATGTTTGGGACTGAACTGGGTGCTATGCAATAACAGTAGCATAGCTTTCAACTCAAGTACTCTGGTAGGCAGTAGCCAAGGGTAAGGCCAGCAATACACCCCATACTTAACTAGTACTTAACAAAATAAGCAAAAACTAAACCAATTTAAATCCTCAAGAGATCTTTATTAAAATCAGCAAACAAGATGTATAATTATCTAAATCTCCTATTTGGGTAAATTTTCCTAAACTGAACTATATGATAAGAACTCCTTATACCCCCACAAATGCAGAAAAAAGTTCAGCTATGTATGCTTATACTTGTTGAGATGATAAATCCCACATTGGAAAATGAAAGCTGCACAAAACAATTCATTAGATCAAGGGGGCAACTCCACCCACAGCCAATTGGTTTTGGGCTGGATGCTCGAACTCTAATATAGTATCAGAGAGACGGTTATTCACCGTGTCAGGCCCAAAGGCCACACGAACTCCATGTTACCAAATGTGAGGGGACTTGTTGAGACCAATTGGTTTTGGGTTGGATGCTCCCAACATCATCAACTTAGAAGGGCTACAGTGAGTGCATACCAAACTACCTAATTGAGTCAAGACATATTCATTTCCAAAATCAATTATACTAAATCCAACATGAAGATTCTATTAATGGGTTCTTAATATAAGTTAAAATTAATTTAACAGGATCACATCACAAAATTTATCAACCGACAATTGAAGAACAAATGAAGCAAAAAATCTCACCTTGGAAGCGTTGCCTTTATTAGACCACCCAAGACTAAACCCTCCACCACTATTTGTAGACAACAAATCATAAATCTCCTCATTATATATCTCCAAGACACTAACTTGAACAAACATCCCCCCTATTTTTTCATCTTCGTTATTGCCCAATATATCTCTCAAAGATTTATACACAATCCCCTGCTCCTTTCCACACCCGAACATAGTGTGACTCTTACCCGAACCCGTTGGACCGTACATCATAATCGTACATTTATCCCCCAATTTCACCCCATTAATTCTTGATCCTACAAATTTTTGGTAAAATTCCTCAAGTCCATCTTCTTCTGATAATGAAACACCATCAAGAATGAAATCCCTAGACCCAATGTCGGTTCTGACCCGAATAGATTGACGGTCCAGATTTATGTGTAATGCTGAAATGGGTTTTTCTTTCCGGTCCGGGTAGTCCCGGATGCGGCCGATTACTTCCACCGGATGTTCCGCCGGTGGTGGGGGTTCTTTCACCGCCGGTGAGGGTTTTGGGGTGTTGAAATTTAGGGTTTTGGAGTGTTTTGATTGGGGGGTTTTTGGGTGGTGGGTTTGATTTGCTTTTGGTGTGGGAATCAGGGACTTAGAAGGTGTAGGTGCCATTGCAAATTGGAGATGGTTCTGAAAAAATTCTCGAGAAACCAAACAGAAAATAGGAATTTTCTCGGGAACCAAACAGAAATACACAAAGACTGTTTCTGGGTAGATATGTACTTTATTTAGAGAAGAAATTGGAAGAAATAAGTGAAGGGTTTGAAGAGAAGATTGAGATCCAATTACCAGAGCTTGGAAAAATGATGAAGTCAAAAGGGTATTTCGTTTTCAATTTTCAAGTTTAAAGAAACTAGCCGTTACGGTTCTAACGTCTTTATTTTGGGGCGATTTGTCTTGTTTTACTCGTGAAATAATCGGGAGTTTTATTAAGTGGACTAGCCCCAGTTGGGCCAAACCGTTATCCAATTTATTAATACTTTATGGACAATTTCAAACCTAAGGAGTAAGGCCCAAGACTAAGAACACATTAAAGGGAAAAATATATTAAGAACACTCTATTGAAAAGAAGACCCGGGTAAAATAGACAATTTAATAAAAGTTTGACACATTTTCATCTAGCGGTTTAAATCCATCCTAAGTTTATATAATTGTATAGATATAAATCTTTAAAATAAAAGAAAATAAAAAAGAAAAGAAAATTTTAATATTTACAGCTATTAGCAGTCCAACCACTCCAACAAAGAGTGAAATAACGTAAAAGCTCCTCAAGCCTTTTATATTCTGAAGCACTCCAAAATTGAGTGGCTTGACTTGATGGGGCTTTTTCGACATTTCACTTTATTTTAGAATTTAGAGTACAAGAGAATATTAACAATGTGAATAGCAGCATCTATTTTAATTTATGTAACATATAGGAAAATTGTACTCCCATCTTTCAAGTTAGTCTCAAATAAAGAACTTATATCCGGTCCCGTATTAAGTTTTTTTTTTTAACTTTCACACTTTTCAACAATATATCTAACTTTAACGAGATCATTGGTGTAGACACGTGATATGAGTCTAGCATGCTAGGAAAAATAAAAGTCAAACATGTAAGGGACACTTGTTTGATTTCTTTTGTTTTTGGTGATACGGATCTAGCATGCTTTTTTGGTTCATACGGGTGAACCACATCCAAATTATTATTTTTTTAATTGTTTTTTGATACGAGTAAGATACACTCTTTTGATCTTATATGAGTCAAACTTGCCCGTATAAATAAAATTTAACCATGTGATAAATCTATATATCACTATCGCGCCGACTGTGAATGTTATTAGCTAAACTTCGAACAACTAAATTATAAATTATAAAACAAATGAAATCTAAATGAGATGAAATCCCAACATGAATAGAACTTTTAAGTGAGTACAATTTGATTTAAGAAAGTTTTTGCAATAGTATTTCCTTATTTTATGATGCTGAGAATCATATCATAATAATAAAATAAAAAATAAGACTCTTTTTTTTAGCATGAATGTGACCTTTACTTATATTTAAACTCCATTTTTTAGATTTATTTTGAAAGCACCCACTTGTTCAACGCCTCTTTTGGTATGCAGAAAACAACACTCAATAACATCATTGTGAAAACTCCCAACAACTTTAAATATTGGTGTGACAAGACTTTATTTCAGCTAAAAACCAACGTAATAATTAGGGCTAAGGAGAGCCACATTTAAACCTATGCAATCATTTCGCATTTTCAAAAGATGCATCCTACACTATTCATTATTTGGTCCTATGAATTTGATCGTTTGCCTAACTTTTTAATAGATTTTGTTACTTATTTAAGAAAAAGTCTCTACAAATTAAATTGAACTCAATACACTTATTATAGTAGAGTTGTAATGCATGTTGTGTCAAACATGTTGTTTTTTAAACTTTTAAGATGTGTTTGATTGGCATTATTTTTTTAAAAAAATTTAGGTTTTTTCACCTTTGTTTTATTTTTGTTGTGTTTGATCGGCATTATTTCTTAGGAAATCAATTTCCCACTTTTAGGTGATGTGATATTATTTTCTTTCCAAAGTTAGAAAATATTTTCTTAATGGGGTGAAAGTTTTATTTTTTAGGTAATTGTATGTATTCCAAGACAAATTCAAATTTATGACTTTAGCCCCTTTTATAGGTAGAAAATTAAGACAATCAAATATATTTAATTGACATTTTTCATGCAATTCAATTCTAAGTAATGGAATTGCCTATAACTTATTTTCTTTCTATGCAAGTTAAATGCTTATAATCAAACGCACCCTTAATTTTTTGTTATTTGATTTTTTCTCATACCTTTATCTATCATGGTAAGATTTTATACCTTATTAAATTCTTAACATAAATAACTGCACGACAATAAAAGTTAGGGTGCTATTAAAAGCACCTTGAAATTTTAATTTAATCGCCTATTTTTTAAGCACCCATGTTTTATTTTAAATTTTACAAGAGCCCCCACAATGAAATAGCACCCTAATAAAAACATGTCAATAATTTATACCACCACGAATCAATATTTTGGGACAAAATATTTTGTCACTGTATACGATATTTTCATTGCAAAATTCAACATGGGGATAGGAAAACATCACTGAAAATGTGTTTAATTTATAGAAACTTGTAAGAAAAAATGCTTAAGTTATTTCACGGTTATCAAATAAAACTAACTAATAAATTTTTCTCCACTAATAAATATTGAGTAGACTTTCATCCAACTTTTGCTTATACAGCATAACTGTTTTATGGTTAGGGTTATTGGAATACCCACATTATAAATATGATTGTCTACTTTGAATATTGAAATTAAGTTACTTTACTTGATAAATTTTGAGACCATGACATAAAATAGAGTATGACTAGCAAATAATATTGCAAATTTAACTTTTAAAAACATAAATGTAACCGATGGTGCGAATTAGAAAATTGATTTACTTCGCCAACCACGAGCACACACTTGCCCATCCATATCAACAATTCGACCTCTTGTAGTGCATGGAGCTTGAGGAGCTTTGTCCAAGTACCGTATAAAGTTCAGAGCTCATGAGGGTTTGGGCATTTGGCCCCAGAATAATTTTCGTTCAACAAATGACGGAGCTCGAATGCCAGAGCTCTCCCAAGTAGTTCGGGAGCTCTTTCGCTGACCATCATGTCAGAGCATGCACAGACATGATGGGAAATTATTACTAACTCTGCCAGCATTGCAGAACCACCCTCAACAACATTAAATGTGTAACAACTGCATCTAATGCACTGAAATCCATAGAGAAACAACGTCAGAGTTGATGAAAATAAAAGATGGCCTTGGACCTGCTCCACAGAGCTCCCTCCACACGTCACCTATGTCTTACATATATATAGAAGAAGCATTTACTTCTCTCAAAAACCTAACGGCAATCAATTAATTCAGTACTCAAGTAACAAACGGTGGGCAACTCAGAGAAAGAGAGAAAAAGAGAGTTACAGAACACACAACAAAGCTCTTGGTATAGGAAACCTAGAACTCACGTGGCTTGAAAATATTCTTGTTGTAGTCTAGTGAGGATAGAATAGTTAGAAAAATCTTGCAAGATTGTAATACCAATTCAGTCATTACAATACAAAGTGATCCAAGCTCCTAACTCTATTTTCATATGAGGCGAACCTCCTGTATACATCATTGACTCTTCTAACTCATTTACAATTATTGTTTTAATCATATGAACTGATCATTTGACTGTTTGGTCTAAAGTAACCATATTCAGTTTTTCGCATAAACAGTAACAAATTCAAATAGTTTATGGACATGTATTGGCTAAAATGTTCACTTAAAGTTTATTATAATAGATTTTTCATATACTATAAGTCACTAACATATCTAATTAATTAATAAATTCACAAACACAAATATGTAAAAAAAATATATGCATATGTACAAACTTATGTATACATAGATATATAGAGCATATCTCACACGGACTAGTGTATGTGCACCAGTCCTTCCATATGCTTTCCAATAATTTTAACGTTAATTTTAACTTCGTAACCAAACAAGCTTGCTCAAAATTTGAGACAAAACAAACATTTCTCTCTCAACACTGTCAAAACATCTCCCTCTCCCTCTCTCGCTAATTTTATTTTTCCTTTATCTATCTAGGTCTTTCACAAAGGCGATTCAACACAAACAAATCCTCAATCATCAAAGTTGAGTTCTCTCACAGATCCTCCTAAATAGTAAGTGGATATATTCTCTTTCTTTCTCTCTCTTTGATTTAGAAATATAGGGTTTTAAATTTAGGTGAATTTTAGGGTTTTCTTTCGGATTCAAAATTGGGTACAAAATATATTGAAGATAATCGAAATTGCACAAATATTCCGGTGTTAGTATAAAAAAAAACTTATGATGTTTTGTTCAAAAAAAGCATGTCGGTTTTGCTTGTTGTTATAATTTTAGGTACATAATGTTTATGTGAAACTAATATTGAAAAAAACTTATGCTGTTTTGGTTTGAAACCAAACTTATCATATCTTGCGAATTTTACGTACTTAATATTCTCCACACAGGCAAAAAGTGAGTGGGAAAAAAAACTAATAATAATTCCAGCATTGCTTATGTGAAAAAAAAAAAGATGAGTGTTACAGTTTGGTTTGGGATACATATATAGGTTTTGAGCTCTATAATTATGTGCATTATGTTTGGTTTGGTTTGGGATATATTTATAGTTTTTGAACTCTGTAATTATGTGTATTTATATAGGTCTATTACAATCGTTTGTGAAAAAAATGGAAAATTTGGACACTAAAGTAAGGGGAGCTATGAAAATTTGGATAATGAAGTTAATTTAGAGTTAGACTCGGATGAAAATAGTTTTATATATACTGCTCAAGTATCAAATGGGCTGAAACCAAAAAAATGACAACAATTTAAGATAATAGATAATGTTGTGATATTATATAATGTTTATACTAAAGCAAATGGGTTTAATGTACATGCTTAGACTACCAACAAAGATCTGGGAAGTGATGAAATAAGGAGGAAGAGGTGAGTTTGTTTTAAACAAAAAAAATCTTCAAGAATCACTAATGTTGGAGTATGTTTGATGTTAAAGTTATGACATTTTACTTGTTTTAAAGATGACAACCACTGTATTTTGTAGACATAGGTTCGCTTTTTGCAAAAAAATACGGTGGTTGTCTCTAAAACAAATAGACAATCACAATTTTTATTACCTAATTAAGAGATATTTTATTAATTTAATTGAATAATTAACTGCAATATATAAAGCAAGAAAGCAAAACTTAATTGTTTGTTTAAGAAAAAAAATCCTAATCTATTAAGATTTATAGAGTTATTTATTATTTATTAAGGGTAGAATAGCCCTTTTATATTATCTTTATTTAGTAGTCTATTTTATATCTATTTGTATGTAGGTTTTCTATCTATTTTGTATGTAGATTTTCTCTAATTTATTTCACATGTTATCAGAGCAGGTCTCAAGGGAGGAAGTTTGATCGTACAATTGCATCTAGGGTCTGCGTAGTCAAAACGCTCAGTTTTTGCGTTCGTTCGGTATTGGTTTCATTTTAGCAATCTGGTATTTCATTTCCCTTTCATTTGTGGTTTAGTTTTCTATATTCTTTGATTATGGCTACTGAAAGAGATGATTCACTTTAGTCTGTGAATGTGAGGTTGGATGGAAAAAATTATTCATATTGGAGTTATGTGATGAGAAATTTCCTTAAGGGTAAAAAGATGTGGGGATATGTTAGTAGAATTTCTGTGAAACCTAATAACACTAATGAGAATTATGTTACTTTGTTAGATGCTTAGGATGCAAACAATGAACAAATTATTACTTGGATTAACAACTCTGTTGAGCATTCAATAGGTACACAGTTAGCGAATTAAAAGACTGCGAAGGAGGTTTGGGATCATTTACAGAGGTTATACACCCAATAAAATTTTGTAAAGCAGTATCAACTAGAAAATGAGATACGGGCTCTTAAGAAAATTAATATGAGTGTTCAGGAGTTTTATTCTGCTACGACAGATCTTTGGGATCAATTGGCCTTTACAAAATCGGACGAATTAAAAGGATTTAATGCCTATATTGCTCATAGAGAGCAGCAACGGTTGGTGCAGTTTTTAATGGCTATTCGTAGTGATTTTGATGGACTTAAGGGTTCGATTTTGCATCGTTCATCACTTCTATCTGTTGATTCGATTGTCAGTGAGTTATTAGCTGAAGAAATATGTCTTAAGTCCTTTTCTGAAAAGGGAATTGTTTCTTCTCTGAATCCTTCTGTGTTAGAAGTACCATTAAAGCCACCCTCTAATAATCAGAATAAGCCATACATGCACAAGGAACGAATGCGGCTTTTGTAAGGAGAAAGGTCATTGGAAAGCTCAATGTCCTAAGTTGAGGCACAAGAATCAATTGCAACAGCAATCTCATGCATAGAAGCCTGGCAACCTGTCACAGTCCAATACTAATAGACCACCTCAGGTTTACAAACCACCTCAGTCAAATACTGCAGCAATAGCTTCATCAGGTCTTTTCACCGATCCTAGTACTTTGGCTGAGCAATTTCAGAAGTTTCTCTCCTTACAATCACAAGCTATGTCTGGCTCTTCTTCCGTAGGTTAGTTGCCACATGATTCTTCAGGTATGTCATCTTCTATACGGGTCTTGGATTCTGGTGCTTCACATCATATGTATCCAGATTCTTTATCTTTTGCTTCTATATCTCTTTCGTCTTCTATTTCAGTTATGACTGCTGAAGACACTCCCATGCCTTTAGCAGGTGTTGGTTCTGTTGTTACTCCTCTTTTGTCTCTCCCTAATGTTTATTATATTCTGAAACTCACATTAAATCATGCTTCTGTTGGTCAGTTATGCGATTTTGGTAATTTAGTAACATTTTCCTCTTCTTCTTATTATATGCAGGATTTATAATCTCGAAAGCTGATTGGGACAGGCCATAGGATGGGGGGACTATATGTTTTGGATGAATTGAAAATGTCAATTCCTACTACTACGAGTATTGATTTGTCTTCTTTTCGTTTGGGTCCTTCTTTTTCTAATTTTTATTTATAGCATTCTTGCCTTAGTCATGTTTCATCTTCTCGTTTGAGATTTTTGGCGTCCATAAGGGCTTTAGGAAATTTGCAAACTCATGATATTTCTGATTGTAATGGACATAAACTGGCAAAATTTTTAACTTTACCTTTTAATCGTAGTACTTCTGTTTCTTCTTCTTCTCCATTTGATTTAATTCATTCTGATGTATGGGGACCTTCTCCTGTTCCCACTAAAGGAGGGTCTCGCTATTATGTTTCTTTTATTAATGATCATACACGTTTTGGATTTATTTAATGAAACATCCTTCTGAATTTTTTGAGATTTGCTTAGCCTTTCGAGCTCTTGTCAAAACTCAAAATTCTGCTGTTATCAAATGTTTTAGGTGTGATTTGGGTGAGGAATACACTTCTAATAAATTTTGTGAGTTGCTTTCCAGTGATGGAACTATTTGACAAACATTGTGTACATTACTCCTGAGAAAATCGGTGTCGCTGAAACAAAACATGGGCATATTGTTGAAACCGCTCAATCTCTCTTATTATCTACTTCTAGTCCTAGTGTGTTTTGGGGTGAAATTGTTCTTACTGCTGTAACTTTGATTAATATAATTACATCCTCTCATATTTCAGGTATTTCTCCTTTCGAAAAATTATATGGGTATGGTCCAGATTATTCAGTTTTAAAAGTTTTTGGTTGTACTTGTTTCATTCTACGTCCTCATGTAGAACACAGTAAGTTATCCTCTCGATTTACAATTTGTGTCTTTCTTGGTTATGGTGAAGGTTAAAAGGGGTATCGGTGTTTTGATCCGATTACACAAAAACTTTATATGTCTCGAAATGTTGTTTTTCTTGAACATATACCTTTCTTTTCTATTCCTTCCATTACTCCTGACTTAACTAAATCTGATCTTATTCATATTGATCATTTTTCAGAGGATTCGGATAGTTTTCTACCTCAGGTTCCTAGTATTTCAAATACCCATTTCTCGTATTCTATCTCCATTACCTTTACATTATACTCGACGAGTTCGTACTCATAGTACTGCAGGTACTGAAACTTTGCTCCCAGGGATACTTGAAGCTCCCTCTTTCCCCCCTCAAGCTCCAGCTGAGATTGTGGATCCACCTATACGCCAATCCATACGCATTCGTAAGTCCACAAAGTCACCATATTTTGCTTATTCTTGTTATTCTTCATCTTTTACTTCCTTTTTAGCTTTTATTCATTGTCTCTCTGAGCCTTCTTCCTATAAAGAGGCAATTCTTTATCCACATTGGTAGCAAGCTATGGATGAACTTTCTGCTTTGCATAAGACATGTACTTAAGATCTGGTTCCTCTACCTTCGGGTAAAAGTGTTATTGGTTGTCACTGGGTGTATAAGATCAAGACTAATTCTAATGGGTCTACTAAACGATACAAAGCTAAATTGGTTGTAAAGGGGCATTATCAACAGTATGGTATGGATTATGAGGAGACTTTTGCTCCTATTACGAAAATGACTACCATTTAAACTCTTATTGCCATATCTTCGATTCGGCAGTGGTGTATCTCTCAACTTTATATTAAAAATGCATTCTTAAATGGAGATCTCTAAGAAGAAGTTTATATAGAGCCCCCTCGTGGTTTTTCACATGGTTCTGGGTATGTTTGTAAGCTCAAAAAGGCGTTGTATGGTTTCAAACAAGCACCTCGTGCTTGGTTTGAGAAATTTTCTATTGTGCTATCTTCTCTTGGATTTGCTTCTAATAGTAATGATTATGCTCTCCATGTTAAGTGCACTGATGCTGGTCGTATCATTCTTTCTTTATATGTTAATAACATGATTCTTACTAGTGACGATGTTGATGGTATTTCAGTTTTGAAGATAGAGTTAACTAGAAAATTTGAAATGAAGGATTTGTGTCCTCTACGATATTTCTTGGGTATTGAGGTAGCCAACTAGCCCACAGGCTATCTTCTTTCTCAATCAAAATACATAGCAGATATTCTTGAGCGGCCTAAACTTACTGATAATAAGATCGTAGATACTCGATCCCATTGAGGTGAACGCAAAGTATTATTCTTCTAATAGTATATCTTTGTCAGATCCTACTTTATACCGTACTATTGTTGGGAGCTTGGTATATCTCACTATTACTCATCCGGATATTGCATATGCAGTTCATATTGTTAGTCAGTTTGTTGTTTCTCCCGCTGTAGTTCATATGGCAACTATTCTCCGTATTTTACGATATCTTCGAGGTATAGTCTTTCAGAATCTTTTACTTTCATCCACCTCTTCCTTGGAATTACATGCATACTCTGATGCTGATCATTGTAGTGATCCTACAAACCATAAGTTTGTTACTGGTTTATGTATATTTTTGGGTGATTCTTTTATTTCTTAGAAGAGCAAGAAATAATCTGTTGTTTCTTAATCTTCAACCAAAGCGGAATATTGTGCTATGGCATCTACTACCAAAGAGATTATTTGCCTACGTTGGTTACTTGAAGATATGGGAGTTTTTTTTCTCATCCTATTCCCATGTATTGTGACAACAAGAGTGTTATTCAAATTGCTCACAACTCGGTTTTTCATGAACGAACCAAGCATATTGAGATCGCTTGTCACCTTACACGTCATCATCTCCAGCATGGAGCTATTACGTTGCCTTTTGTTTCGTCTTCCTTGTAGATCGCATATTTTTTTACCAAGTCGCATTCTACTTCTCGTTTTCGTTTTCTAGTTGGCAAACTCTCGATGCTTGTAGCTGCTGCATCGTGAGTTTGAAGGGGAATGTTAAGATTTATAGAGTTATTTATTATTTATTAAGGGTAAAATAATCCTTTTATATTTTCTTTATTTAGCAGTCTATTTTTTATCTATTTGTATGTAGGTTTTCTATCTATTTTGTATGTTGGTTTTCTCTAATTTATTTCACACTTTTAACATACAAGTCAAAAGAGTTGCTATGATAAATGATTTGTTGTATGAAACAAAATTTAAAAAATAATAATAACCATGTGCAACGCATCTACTAAAAAATTAGTATGTAAAAGAAAATGATTTGTAAAAAACAAAACCGAACCATAACCCACAAAAAGCAAAAGTTAATACTATATACGAGTATAGTAATGGATCTCATTTCACCTAGATTTTAAACATGAATTTACATGGTAGGTGAATAACTAAATGTGATCTTTGAGTATAATGAAAAGCTTTATTGTCATTATCAATATTAAATTGGTTTAGAACAAAATTTTACATTTTCCAATTAAAATATTTTCGATCTGGTTTATTGTCCCTATCAATAACATTAGCCCTTGTTAAAAAATTATTGAGATCAATAAATCCTTATTAACATTAAATAATTTATGTCTGGTACAATTATAAGAAATCTTTTTCTTCTAATTTGAGTTGCATTTATTGCAGTAAGGAGGTTTAATGAGGCTTCTGTTAGAATATTATATGTTAGAATAACATATTATTGTGGTGTATATCTCAGTGTAACTTATCTCAGTGTATAGTATCTTATTGGGTTCTCCCTATTAATAGAGGACTCTTTCTCTTAATAAGATACACAAAATTAAACCCTAAATTTAAAGTTGGTATCAGAGGGATAATCCCCCTCCTCCAACATCAGCCCGCCGCCTCTTTCCAAAACCCTTCTGCACTTTCTCGCTCATCTTTTTCTTGGTCTTCATCTTCTTCACTCAAAGCTCATCTCAAGACCCTTTTATATTATTACAAATCTAAATTCAAAGCTCACATACTACCACAAACTCAGACCTCTACTAATACTCTTAAAGCTCATTAAAATCACAAGAAAAAAATCACTAAACTGATCAGATCTGTGCGGGCAACAACCTTCCTCTCTTTCAAAACCTCGTTCGTACACAGATCTTGTCCAAAACACTCCAACCAACACACCACTAGCTTCGTCTCAGAAAAACGATTACAGTGAAAAAAAATCCTCTCAAAACAACCCTTCACGCGCTCTCACATGCGTCTTATCTTGAAGACGCTTCGTTAACGCCGATCCACGCGCCGATGAGCTTTCACGCGCTCCCACGAGCCTTCACGAGCTGTCTACTGCTCGCTGACGTCGTCACGCGCTGTTAACTGACGTCGTCAGTGCCGTTAACTGACGCCGTTAGTTAATAGTCTTCACCGGGTTTTTTTTAGCGAGTTTTTCTACCGATTTTGCACCTCCTTGACCGGTTCTTAACAAGGTTAGACCGGTTCCTAAGGTTTTTTACCGTCCTAATTTCAAATTCAGCCTATGTTTCTTCAAATTTTGCTCATATAATTCAGTGTTACTTATAATACTATATAATGAGTAATGTTCCGCCTTCAATTATTGAATCATCAAAGAAGGATTCATCCCCAATCATCGTTCAAACTGAAAATTCTACATTTAACATTGGGGTTGTGTTGGATGAAACCAATTATGATCTGTGGTCTCAACTCATGGAGATGCATATTGAGAAAAAACAGAAATTCTCGTTTATTCGTGGTACAACTCTGATTCCGACAGAGGGAACCATTGAGCATAAAGGGTGGTCTTCAGACAATCAGCGGGTAAAAAAATGGCTTCTAATGTCCATGAAATCGGAGATTATGAAGCGATACATCTGGGTTCCTACGGCACGAGAAATTTGGAAGTCTCTATCTAAAGCATTCTATGATAGGACTGATGAATTACATGTTTTTCGTTGAATCATAAGGCTTTTACAGCCAAACAAAATGGTCGATCTCTCTCTGAATATTATGGAGAGCTTATCGAAATCTTCAGCGAGTTGAATTATCGCGACAAAGTGGTTATGAAGTGTCCGAATGATATCGCATCTTATAGAAAGTCGATTCAGCGCTTACGAGTTCACATATTTCTTGCTGGATTAGATAACGAAAATGAACAAATTCGAGGGAAAATCTTACGAAAAGACCCAGTTCCCGAATTAGAAGAAACATATGCACTGGTTCGTCGAGAGGACGTCAGGCGAAGGACGATGAATAACGACATTGCTAATATCGATGCCGCGACGATAGTAGCTCACAACCCCCACCAGGACCAGCTCCGAAATAACTCGAATTGGAAAAATCAAGCAACTTTATCTCGTGACTCGTAATCAAGGAATCGAGGAGGCAAGTCTCAATATCCTCCTTGTTCGGTATATGGACAAACCGACCATTCTAAAAGGGGATGCTATCAAGTAATCGACTATCCAGACTGATGGGAAGAAGGCTTCCGGATTGCTTACCGCTGCTGAAATACCCGGTAAGGCCTTAAATTCTGCATCTGTTTTAAATAATACATGGATAATTGATTCTGGTGCTACAGATCATATGACATTTAATTCTAGACATGTCCTTAGTCTTACCCCCTCATCCACTAATTTTATTTTCACAGCTAATGGTGATCCGGTTCCTATTATCGGTGAGGGGACAGTTCATTTAACTAATTCTATGAACTTAAACTCCGTTCTTATAGTTCCCTCACTCAATTATAATTTGATCTCAGTTACTCAAATTACTAATACTCTAAATTGTATTGTTGTGTTTTGGCCTACTTATTGTGTTTTTAAAGTCATTCAGACAAGATAGACGATTGGTTATGGGATTAGGCGGGGTAAATTGTACTATTTGGACTTAGAAGTGAAAAGCACGAACCAGTTACAACAGGCCCTACAAACTGGTATTATTCGAGACAAGAAAGTTGAAGATGAAATTTGGTTATAGCATCGTCGTCTGGGTCATGCATCTTTTGGCTACTTAAAAAAGTTATTTCCTAAACTTTTTACGAATGTTGATCTTTCTATGTTTAAGTGTGAAACCTGTGTACTAGCAAAAAGTCATCGTACTTTATTTTCACCATCATTGAATAAATGTTCAGTCCATTTTATGTTGATTCACTCTGATGTTTGGGGTCCCTCTCCTAACAATTCTTTGAGTGGTTTTTGTTGGTTTGTAACTTTTATTGATGATTGTACGAGAATGACAAGGATCTGTCCCATGAAGTCTAAAAGTGAAGTTAGTTCTTTGTTTCAGCAATTTCATAGACAGATTAGCACCCAATATAATGCTACTATCCAGGTACTTCGAAGTGATAATGGAGGTGAATATATGGCTACAACTTTACAGGAATTCTTGCAATGTCATGGAATTGTCCATCAAACTACTTGTCCATATACGCCACAACAAAATGGTGTTGCAGAAAGAAAGAATCGTCATTTGTTAGAAATAGTTTGGGCATCATTACTTGGGGCTAATACACCGGTATCTTACTGGGGTGAAGCTCTTTTCTCGGCCGCATATTTAATCAATCGTGTTCCATCCACGATTCTTGACTTTTAAACGCCATTTGATGTGCTCCATAAAACAGTCTCGGCTCCAAAAGATTCTAACTTACCTCCACGAATCTTTGGTTGTATTGCATTTGTTCACTTACCCAAAGAACACCGAAACAAGCTCGAACCCCGTGCAATTAAGTGTGTATTTGTGGGCTATGCATCTAATCAAAAAAGGTATCGTTGTTATCACCCTTCGTCCCGAAAAATGTATGTGACTAAGGATGTTGTATTTCATGAAGGCGAAACGTATTTTCAGCCGAATGAACTTCAGGGGGAGCACTATAGTGAAGTTCAAACTCTTGATTGTGTTGATGAAGACAAGTTAATCCAGGTCGAGATATCATCGCAAGTTCCAGTGATACCAAGTTCGTCACAGTCGTCAGAACCAAGTTTACCAAGTCCAATTTTACAATTGCCCTCGCATGATAACCAATCGTCTGTCTCTGACACATCTACGTCTGAATATCAGGTACCATCTCCTGAACCTTCAAAACGGCAACTTCCTTCCCGAAATAATAGAGGTATTCCTAAACCAACATATGAACCTGACCTTACCAGTAAAGCCAAATATCCCATGAGTAACCATGTGTCTTATAAGAGGATGTCTGAATCGAATAAGTCATTTGTAAATCAGTTATCCTATGTATCTATTCCTAACATTGTGCAGGAAACCTCTAACGATCCAACATGGAAGGCTGCTATGGACGAAGAAATGAGATCTTTGAAGAAGAATGGCACATGGGATATAGTTGAGTTACCACCAGGAAAAAGGCTTGTCGGGTGCAAATGGGTATATACGGTGAAACATAAGGCGGACGGAACCATTGAAAGATACAAAGCAAGAATGGTAGCAAAAGGCTATACCCAGACTCACGGAATAGATTATCTGGAGACATTTGCACCAGTAGCAAAAATTAACACAGTACGTGTCTTGCTCTCGTTAGCAGCAAATTTGGACTGGCCACTACAACAATTTGATGTAAAAAATGCATTTTTGCATAGGGATTTGGAAGAAGAAGTATACATGGAGTTTCCATCAGGGTATGAAGTTCCTATGAAACATAGAAATAAAGTGTGCAAATTGAAAAAATCTCTGTATGGTTTAAAATAATCTCCGAGAGCTTGGTTTGGAAGATTTACAAGATCAATGAGGAAATTTGGTTATAAACAGAGCAACTCTGATCATACATTATTCTTAAAAGGGTGCAATGGGAAGATCACAGCACTCATAGTTTCTGTTGATGATATAGTAGTTACTGGGAATGACTCACAAGAACGAGAAGCCCTGAAGAAGTATCTATCTCGAGAATTCGAGATGAAAGATCTTGGCAAACTGAAGTATTTCTTGGGAATTGAAGTATCTAGGTCCTCCAAAGGCATCTTTTTATCTCAAAGGAAATATGCATTGGATCTGTTATATGAAACGGGAATGTCTGCTTGCCAGCCATCAGAAACGCCCATGGAAGAAGGTTTGAAGTTGGAAATTGAAACTGGTCAAGTACCGGTCGATAAAAAGCGCTATCAGAGATTGGTGGAAAGACTTATGTACTTAGCATATACCAGACCTAGCATTTCTTATGAATTGAGTATAGTGAGTCAATTCATGCATAATCCGGGAGAAAAACATATGAAGGCGGTCATGAAGATCATTAGTTATCTAAAGGCATCTCCAGAAAAAGGGATTTTGTTTACAAAAAATAGTGATACCTTGAAGGTTGAAGGATACATTGATGCTGATTGGGCTGGAAATATAAGCGACAGAAGATTAACATCAAAATATTTTACATTTGTGGGTGGAAATCTTGTTACCTGGAGAAGCAAAAAACAGAATGTTGTGTCTCGATCAAGTGTTGAGGCTGAATATCGATGAATGGCAATGGGCGTCCAAGAGTTGTTATGGCTAAAGTTTTTATTGACTGATTTAGGCTATCCATCGATAGAACCTATGGTGTTATATTGTGATAACAAAGCAGCATGTGATATTGCTCAAAATCCAGTTTAATATGATAGAACAAAGCATGTGGAAGTTGATAGATTCTTTATTAAAGAGAAATTAGAAGAAAACGTAGTTGCTGTGCCTCATATACGTTTAGAAGATCAGCTGGCTGATGTTCTCACTAAAGCTGTTTTCAACAGAATATTTTCCAGATTAATCAGCAACAGTTGGGCATGTTCGACATTTATGCACCAACTTGAGGGAGAGTATTAGAATATTATATGTTAGAATAATATATTATTGTGGTGTATATCTCAGTGTAACTTATCTCAGTGTATAGTCTCTTATTGGGTTCTCCCTATTAATAGGGGACTCTTTCTCTTAATAAGATACACAAAATTAAACCCTAAATCTAAAGTGCTTCATATTCACAAGACGACCGTGTAAACCATATATAGGAATCTCGTGATTATCTCTATTTTCATATCAATGTCGGCCAAAAAGTGAAAGTACAATTTAACGTAGAGAAATGTCAAGTGTTAATTAGCTCCAAAATATTCTTCAAACAATTCTTCTCTGAAGAGTTGTTTTCACTATGTGCTGTTGACATAGTTCGAGTCTTAATTATTTCGTGTGAGAAGCATGTAGTATTATTATTTGAGCTAAAGCTTATTGGCTTACATTCTTCTTTTAATATAAATATGTGGTTTAAATTCATATGAACTACAAATTATAAGACATTTTTTGGACAACATAACATTTTACGATCAAGTTTAATTACATCTCTACCATGCGACTTTTTGTATCTCCCATATTCTAATACGAAAGTATGATTTGAATACATCCAAACTACAACTTTTTAAGATTTTTTTGGAAGGAATTTTTTCTTTTATCACATGGTGCGCATTTGTTCACCTTATTTTATGGAACATGTTTATTTTTACGAGTAATTTTGGGGTACAAACAATTTAATAAGATATATATGATGTAGCATTTTATCCAACCTTGTTTTAAGATTAAAAATTGTAATTTGTTGGATCACCTTTAATTACTATATATATTGTACATTATATTAATCTTTCAATTCTCGTGTCGATATGGTCATTGAATGGTTCTTTACTCCCTTGTACGTAATTAATTTCCAGATCCGCAATTCATTAAATGAAAATAAGTTTCTTAAATACTTTTTCTCTTCTCTGGGTAAGTAATCATCGATTTCGTTCATAATTGACGTACTACAACCATAAAGGTTATTCATTTTTCCATATGGATCTACATTAAATAAATTTTCGACAACACATTTAGTACTTGTAAATCTTGAATAAAATTACATTAGCTACTCTTCAAATTAAAATTTGAAATTTTTTCCGATTACTTAGTTAATCTAGTTCTCTAATCTCACTTTATCTTCAACTAGTTAAGTCCATCTTTTTTCTCTCTTAAATTTTAACCAAACCCTAGTACATTTACAGTTTTACCCCAATCTTTTCTCTAACTAATGGAGGATGGAATAGAGTTTGAAACTAACCACTAATCCTAGTCATTAAGAATATCGTACAAGTAATCAACAAGAACCATTTACACTCTTTAGAGATCGATCTCATTTAATTCTAGTCATTAAGTGGCGTGTCTGAAAGTGGACAGTGTTTATATAAACTCGATCTGCACACTAACAAATACACTTTCTATACGCCACTTAATTAACGTATTAATTTGCTCATTTAAGTTAGTACATATATTAAATTGCTGTTTCAAAATATTTTGGATTAGCAGAGCCAAAAAAAAATTCATCAAGATAAAGTTTGGTGTTGAATCAATTTGACTGTAACTAAACAAGATGGTGACAGCTACTGATCGAGTTTCTTCTATTATAGGTATAAATGACCAAAAAAGGCATTTAATTTTTAATTGATCTCTGGATCATACAGGAAGTAGGGAATCACACAATTGGAGCCCTTTGCTTGAGGTAACCAGCAATGAAGCATTGCCAACAAACCTAACCAAATCCCTAGATATTGGCACCAAATAACAAAACTCAAATGCGTCACTTTACATATATAATATTTACTACAAGTCATGGTCTATTTTTAAGCTTCAGATTTTCTATTAAAATTCCATGAAAAGTATAATGCTTCTTCATGAACGTACTCTAATATAGTAGTCGATCCGTTCTAAATTAAGAGTCTAAACATTTCAGATTAAGTATATTATTGGATCTTGTCTAAACATAGGCTAAAAAATTGACTGATATATATACTGACAATTGCAATTACAATGTTTCTAATATGACAATCCAACATCTTAATCTTGAGGTTTAATAAAGGGCAACTGTTTACTGGATTTATAATTTGAGATGAAAAAAATATTATAAAATAATTCATCAATTTTAGGTCCTATACCTGAAGGGGCCTTTGGTGGTTGCCTAACTCAACCTTGCACTAAATGAATATTGGTGTAAATTAAGGTGACAAGTCCTGTTTTCACCCAAAATAGTTAGCTTAAGTTGTAATTTAGATGCATTGAACTCACATAAAAGTAAAGATTGATCTCCACATTACACTATCAAATAAACCTAATTAAATTCCTCATTAGGGTGTGACCATATCAACGATTTAGGCTCATTCCAATTGTCACACACATAATTATCACATGTCCACATGGTAGGCAAACCCGAGTTCCCTCTGATACCATATATATGCAATTGTTAAACCTTCTTTATCTAATATGTCAACTATATATATAGATTTGGTGTATCCTTTGATCGATATATTCTGGGCACATATTGAAGCAATACCATTGATTGACTGGACATGCATCAAAGGCAAGCTTACAGATTATTGAATTATAATATATGATCGAAAGGAAAAGGAAATAATTTACAATTTACGAGGTATGATCAAAATGAAATTAATCAAGATAAAATCCCCAATCTTCCCTTGATACAGCCTAGAATTAACTTTATATAAATATACAGTTTACAGGGTAAGACCAAAAGGAAATGATATAGTACAATTTAGTAGGTATGATCAAAAGGAAATAAGAGCAAATCTTCAATCGTGTCTTATTGTATGCCAAGAATCCGTCAATTAGTAATGACATGGTTTGTCACCCAAAATGGCCGAGTCCAAAATATAATTAAAGTTGAACTCATGTAAGTCGGATTTCGCATTACACTATTAATGTGAGATATGAGTAGTTACACATGGGATATGATAAGAAGAGAAGATATCACATAGGACGTGATGAGAAGAGAAAATATCAAGAACGATCAAAAATAATTGAAGTGCCAACCAAACATGTCACATAGCGCATTGATTTCTTTTTCAAAATACAAACATATATATATGGAAAATTTCTCCCATACATACTATATATACAGATTGTGATTTTTGATAGGGTAAACGGTGAATTTTTTGATGAAGATCATCTCCACCAAATTTCATTACAAAATTTAACCGGAAAGTGTGTTAACTAAACGACTAAAATCTCAACGGTAAAAAACGGCCATATAACAATTTGTTAGTTAACACATTTCCCTGGTTGAATTTTTGTGATGAAATTTAGTAGATATGATATTTTTATCATAGAGATTATCTTCACCAAGTTTCATCAAAATAGCAATCTGTTTAACCACTTAAAAGCCACAATCCGTAAATATGACATGTATGGTTCGGAATGTATGAGAAATGTTCCATATACATATATAATATTTTATTTTTCTGATTAGATTGGTTTTAAGGTGGTAATAGAGAAATTCATATAGATGATGGTAGAAGAGAGGGGTGGCCTACAAAAACGTAAATAATATGTGGGGGCAAGGTTTGGTTTTAGTTAAGAAACTGGGGCAAACTCGAAAGTGTGGTGTTCTCAATTGGCACGTAAGACCAATCTAAGATTGACAAAGAAGGCTTTAAATAGGAGAGAGAACTCATCATTTTACATGCTTTTTATCTTATATTATTTTTTGAGCTCTTCTTCATTTTCTAATTACTATTTAAATCTTTTGTTGCAGCTATAAACTCAAAGAAACAAAATTTCTTTAAATTCCAAAGAGAGATCAGAGAGAGAGAATGGAGAGAGAGGGGGTTCATAGTTTACTAAAGGGAGGGAGGAGAGAACGAAAGTACAGTCATGGGTTTTCATCAGGTGAGATGGAGTCCTTGGCAAGCATATGCGAGGTTCTATTGCCTCCACTACCATCAAATTCTTTAGACGTAAGTGGAAAGGATGATGCTCAAACTAACAAGGCCATTGACTACTTCCACAAGGTTTCTGGCTCTCAATTTCCTCTACCTGATGAGGTCAGAAACTCTCTATATCTCTCTATATATACACACATATATGTATACAGCCAGTCTTCTATGCACCGTCCGTTTGTGGACTGGGATTTTAATGATCGTTTTCTTTCACTAAATGTATCTCCCAATGTACTGGCCGGTAACAGAAAATGTACTGTTGCGGAAACCCCGTTGTATATGGACAGACCTCAGTACTAAAGAGAGGACTAATGCATATACAAAATATACAGATACCATGTTAAGAATGATTTTTTATTGTGATATATAAGAGTCACAAGTTTCTATATGATAACAAAGAATTAAGAGGAGCATAAATAATTTCTTGAAGTATATCTAGAAGAGATTATATGGAGTGAGTTTTTGAATAATATGCAGAAACAAGGTGCAGTTAGTTTCAGAGGGTATAATAGTCTTTTTATGTACACACACCACACAGCCTTAATTTAGTAAGTTTTTTTTTATAATAATACGTAAACATCACATAATATTATATACAATAACCAGAATTAGGGGGCATTCACGTGTCTATAAAACTATACTTAAAAGGTGTTGATGTAACTTGCAGTTATTTTAAGAAATTTAGGAGGCAAATAAAAATATATAAAAAAAAAATCATATCTCCTTGTTAGGATTAATATACTGTACTCTTCCTCAACTCTTTTTTATAGAACATTTTAATATAATAATGATAATAATAACAACATTTTTTTTTCATGGACATAATCATTATATACGAATGTTTTAATAGTAAATAAATTTTATATTTGACCATTAATTACGATGTACGTAGTTCATGTCTCTTTTAAAATGCGTGAAAATCAAAAGGTGAATTTTAATTTGTGACAGACAAACAGAGCCATTAATATTTAATATCTTCTTTGGAAATGGGAACAGATTGCTGAAACATTAGTGAGGAGGGGATTTTGGGAAGGTAAGATCTTGGTGAGAACAGTTATAAGGGTACTTTCAAGCAGGCTGGGGACATTATTGCTTTGTGGGTCTCTCTGTTTTGGGGATAAATGGCCATACATTAACAACTTCTCAAGAATTTCCTTGGAGAAGAGAGAGAAAATTCTTCAGAGATGGTTCAAGCACAGGTTCTTAACACCTATCAGACTTGCATTTGTATACATCAAGTTATTGTGTCTCTTACTCTTTTTCTCTCAGGTAAAGCTTCTAAATTTCCTAAATTGCTTTATGATTGATGCATGAATAGAACAACTTTATTGCTTATGTGAGTGTGTATGCGCATGGGTGCACGCAAGTAAATTAAAATATACTAAAATTTAACGAGATCAAAAGGTAGGTATGTAGCCATGTAGGGGCAAAACTTAAGCTAATTTGAGCAATGCCCCACATGAAGGAAAAAACACTTAGTTATACGTTATATATCTAAGTTTTGACTTATCTAACATCAGTCGCCTCTATGTCAAATCCTATGTTTAACCTTAGGGTGTGTTTGATTGCTTTTATTTTTCATAAAAAATAGGAGTTTTCCATTCAAGTTGTTACTTTTGTGCTGTTTGATTGACAAAAATTTTCAGGCAATCAAATTACATCTTTTATCACTATTCATGTAATTTTCATGTAAAGCTTGAAAACATTTTCTTTTGGAGGGGGGGGGGCTTGGTTTTTATTTTCTAGGCAATTGGCACATTTTTCGAGACAAAATTTTACCCATTTTTTACATTAAAAATGCCATAGCTTAAAATAAAAAATTCAAAATTTAATAAAAATTTAATATTTAAAATCTACTAATCAAGCTCAATTAAATAAGATCCATCGTGACTATAGAATTATGTAAAAAAAAATATCAATAATTTTTTTTACATTAAAAATGCCATAAAATAACCAATTTTTTCCTGGTAAAAAATTAAGGCAATCAAACACATTTAATTGACACTTTCCATGCAACTCAATTCTAGGCAATTCAATTGCCTGGAACTTATTTTCTTTCTATGCAAATTCTATGTTTGCAATCAAACCCACCCTTAGTCTTGCTTGGTTGGTCACAAATATTTTTTTGTGGGAAAAATGAAACATAATTAGCATTGATCAATCTTTGCCCCGAAGATAAATATTGGACACGAAATGGACTTTAAGAAAATGGACAACTATATGAAAAGCATATGGAATGCAAAAATCATAATCTGAGAAATAAACTTCACCTGTCAAATAAATTTTGCTCGTCCATAATTCAGCAGGCTCATAGTTTGATCATGAGAAAAACCAAGACAAATTTGCTAGCTTGCACATCTAAAATTGATGTATTGCCTGTAGCAATAAGTAGCAGCCAGCTTGCTCAAAAAAAATAGAAACTAGTTATGGTCAAGCAAAGTGATAATAGCTGTCCGCATCTTAATTTCTTTTTAAAGGAGAAAGATAGGAATTGTTATTCTCTCTCTGTACAATTTACATGAATGAATCTTGAACAAAATATGTCACAACTATGGATAAGAAGTTGCTAAAAATATTGTCAACATCCTCGTCATATTCGTTGCAAACAATAGCAAGAGATTCATTAAAAAGCTCAGCAAAAACAGATCTGAACCAGCTGAGTCAACTTACATATATGTATTAATATGTATTAATGGAACAATCTATAGGCAAAATCATGACTCGATCACCCAACTGTACGTTGGGCGAAAAAGAGGAGTCAACTGGCCAAATTTGTGTATCAACCCACTGGGTCTAAGTTTTATTATAGACTACATGGAAAGAGACTTAAAACTTATATTGGTTTTTTTCGAGGTACAAGCAATGCAATTTTAACAGCAGGGAAGTGGGTTGGGAACACTCGAACCGGGTGGATAGTGCTTACTAACCGAGCTATTATTGTCAATGATGTTAATACTAAATAAAAGTTTTCCTAAATGGTTAACTTTCAGAGGTTCACTAATTTGCAAAATATTCCCTTTTCCTTTTCCGTAATAAAGTGCACTAGGATAGGAAAGATACAAGTAGCAACAAGTTGATCATGCGATAATGATGCAAAACCATTAAGGAAGTGTATTAAAAAAAATATGTTTTGACACAAATATTATCAACATACAATGAAAATTCTTTACCTTCAACCACATTATCTTCACTCAAACAATAGAAATCTATATGCAAATTATCTATTTGTTCTATTTTTGGGATATCTTCCAATACAAAAGGTTTGTGAATATTTCACATAGCTAAGGGAAAGTGTCAATTTTTTTTAATAAACATTCTTTGCATAGGTTAATGAAAAATCCAAAAATCCTGCATGGGAAGCCATTGGTTATCACGTCGACAAAAACAAGAACTCGTCCGAGGAACAAAAGGAGCGGCCCCTTCAGAAAGGAATGGTAGAAACAATTAATGAAACCGAGTCCACCCTACTCCATTCCCTCAAACAAAAAGGTCTCGAAGTCATAGAAGACCCTAAAGAAAATCTCTACAAAATCAAATGCGATGCAGTAATAGTCGGCTCAGGTTGTGGTGGAGGTGTAGCAGCTTCTGTACTCACAAGTTCGGGTAAAAAAGTCATTGTTCTTGAGAAAGGAAACTATTTTACTAAAACGGACTATTCTTCATTAGAAGGGCCCTCACTGGACCAACTATATGAATCGGGAGGAATACTCGCAACCCTTGATGGGAAAATAATAATCTCGGCAGGATCAACTGTCGGTGGTGGCTCTGCCGTGAATTGGTCGGCGTGCATTAGAACACCGAAGCCCGTTTTAAGTGAATGGGCCGAGGTATACAAGATCCCACTCTTTGCGAGCACAAAATACTTGGATGCCATGAATAAAGTGTGCAATAGAATTGGTGTTACAGAGAAATGTGACCACGAGGGGTTTCAGAATCAAATCCTCAGCAAAGGGTGTGAGAAACTTGGCCTTGAAGTCAATTGTGTCCCAA
Organism: Lonicera japonica; assembly: GCA_021464415.1. NCBI lineage: Eukaryota > Viridiplantae > Streptophyta > Magnoliopsida > Dipsacales > Caprifoliaceae > Lonicera > Lonicera japonica. The sequence continues at coordinate 43,513,967 of CM038468.1, read as the reverse complement.
GAAACTCATCCGAGAATCACTATTGTGGTTCTTGTTGTTATGGTTGTAAAACTGGGGACAAAAAGGGGACCGATTCGACTTGGCTCGTTGATGCTGTGGATTGTGGTGCAGCAATCATTACTGGATGCAAAGCCGAGAGGTTCATATTGGAAAAGAACAAGAACGGAAAGGGAAGAGAAAACAAATGTTTGGGAGTGATCGCGCAATTTTTGAACAAGAAAATCTCGAAGAAACTGCTAATCGAGGCAAAAGTTACAGTGTCATCATGTGGATCTCTCTTAACACCCCCTCTAATGATCTCTAGCGGGTTAAAGAACCGTAACATTGGCCGAAATCTTCATCTCCACCCGGTTCTAATGGCATGGGGATACTTTCCAGAGGAAAATTCGGAGTTCAAGGGTAAAAACTTCGAGGGGGGAATAATCACCTCGCTTCACAAGGTCGGTCCAAATGAGTCCAATGTAAAAGCCATTATAGAAACTCCTGCTTTAGGACCGGGACAATTTGCTGCACTAATGCCTTGGCAATCGGGACTCGACATAAAGAACAGGATGCTGAAGTACGCTAGAACCGCCCATCTATTTTCGATGGTGAGAGATCAAGGATCCGGGAAAGTTACGACTGAGGGCCGGATTGGCTATAGATTTTCCGCAGCAGACAAGGAGAAAATCAGAACAGGATTAAGGGAGGCGTTGAGGATATTGATAGCAGCGGGAGCAGTCGAGGTGGGGACCCATCAGAGCGATGGTCAAAGATTCTTATGTAAAGGGAGAACTGCAGAGGAACTTGAGGAGTTTTTGGACAGCGTTTATGCAGCTGAAGGGCCAAAGTCTTTAGTGGAGAATTGGACAACTTATTCCTCCGCGCATCAAATGGGGAGTTGTAGGATGGGAATTAGCGCAGAGGAGAGTGCGGTAGACGAAAACGGGGAGAGTTGGGAAGCAGAAGGGCTGTTCGTTTGCGATGCTAGTATTCTACCGAGTGCTGTTGGCGTTAATCCTATGATTACTATACAGTCGACTGCTTATTGCATCTCGAATAAGATAGCCGATTTGTTGAATAAAGAAACGTTATGATTTTAATGATTCTTCTTATTATACTTGTTATAAATGTATAGAGCATAAAAGTATAGATGAATTTATTTGAACTTGAACATTCTATCATTCTCAAGCAATTTATGTTCGTGAAGGAAGTGTTCATGGCAGTGTATACAAGGTTTTATATAGTAAATTTTACGGTTTTGTTTTGGGCATTATGTATATTTTCTGGTGTGAATATATTACAAATACAACCAACTATGTGTAAAATTGTGGGTAAACTTTTCACTCTGCTATGTCCCTAAGAAACTGTTTACAAGTAGGCTGTGTTTCATAACGCATAAATGCTATGTGAGGTATTATTCCCCGAGATGAACGTAAAACAATGTGCTTGGTTGACATTGTATACGAAAAGATTGTCATTTATCTTGACACATTCTTTTCCCACACATTTATGCACCAACTGCACATAAAAAGATAGCCCAACTGATTATTTGCATGGAAATCTCTTATTTACTGAAAATAGTTCCAATATATAGCATTGAGTTCTCAACCAACGAAACCAGCTGTAGAGCATTGCTTTCATAATCTCGTCTCGTCTTTTCCATTCTTTCTTTTTTTGATTTCAAGCTATCGACGTAAGACAGGAGCCAATAATTAAATCTCATTGTATATATTTAATATTATTCAAATTAATTAAAGATAATTAATTTTGTTATCTTGTACAAATCAAAAGATGATCTTCACATTTAATATATAGTACAGAGACATAACTTTGATTTTTATCCGGAAATAAGTAAGTAGGAATTGCATCAAAATTGAGAAAATTGATTGCAATCAAAGAACAATGTAAATTTACAGTTAAGCTTGCCGACAAAGTCCAAAATAATCGGTCCATAAATTATGCGAGGACCGACCGACGCCTCACCTGCACAGGTACAGTTTATAGTATGAGCGGTTTGATGTGTATTATTATGATATAAAGTTACTAATTAATATATATTTTGAAAAATGAGTTTTAAATTTCAACCATACAATTTTTTTATTATTTAAATATTTCAAAATTCATTATCTATTATACTAAGTTGTTAATAGATAATGCTTCTTCGGATATCCGGGTGACGATTGCTTCTTCGAATATTCCGACGACAGTGAGGGAGAGGGAAACAAGAGACCAGCTTTTTTTCAGTGTTTTTCGTAGAAATTCGAGCTCTCAATCTAACGCAGAACTAAACTCAATAAGCAATCACCAAGCCATTCTTTGACGTTTAAAATCATTGCTTCATTGAATCATGAAGATAAGATTATTCAGAAAGTTGAAATAATTTTTACTTTGATACGATAGATTCGGTGGTTTTTTTGGAGATTACGGTCTGACCATGGCGTCCTAGAAAAAATTAGGATCCAGTTTTTCTTTTTTAACCTTTTTAACTTGCGGTGCACAAACTTTTATTTTTTTAATAGTTTACGATTTTTGATTTTTAGTTTACGGTTTCTATGATTAAAGTACCTGATATTTCTCTAGTTACCCAATTACAATAACTTGTAATTTTCTAGCTATACAACTACGGTTATCTGTATTTTTCAGCATTTTTTCTAATAACTCGATTGTGGTAACTTATATTTCTCGAGTTACCAAACTAAAGTATCTCTCTCACTAGAGGCAGTTTAATAATCTGCAAAATGATAAGAATCGCAAGCTTAAAAAAGGAAGAAAGTTGTGGACCACAAAGTAAAAAATTTCAAAGACATGGATCGGCCACCAAGAAGCCCTTAAGCCCATCTTAAAGCTGATACAAAAATTAAAATTATCAATTTTACTAGCAAGCCTTCTAATATTATTTTTAAGGTCATATATATTAATTTTATTTTTTGGGGGATTTTGGACTTTAAATAATATATTGTAATATGAAACAACAATCTCTTCCGCTTAAGATGAGAGTAATATGATCACGACCCCTACATTCACTATTTTTATATATTTTTTCTTTAAAATTATTTATATTTTAATAATATATGCATCGGTTGTACATTAAACTCTAGTTTATTTAGGGTATTAATAATTGTTTTCTTATTATATCAATAACAATTTATAATTAAATTATTTTAATTAAGTGAATCCTGGTATGCTATTTGTCTAAAATTAGTAGTTTTGTATATTTCTTTTCAAATGTTTGCTTAGGCTTATAGACCCCATAAAGAGGGCCCGTCATCTAATGGCCCAATATTAATGGGCTTGGTCCCCTTCAAGCAGATGTAGCCCACCAACAATACTATCACCAAATCAAAGAAAAAAAAAAGTTGAGCAATGAAGAAATGATTTATTTCATTCCATTCCATTCAAATGGGAAATACAAAAGAGGGCTCATTTTTCAGCAATTCAAGATCATACATTTCATGCTATTTCCCTCTCTTCATCGGCCGCATTTGAAACCTTGCGGCTCATTTTATACGATTGGATCCTCCAAGAATGGAGATCAATGAGATTCAACACGCCAACGGCCCCTATATATCGAGCCTGTCTAAGAAAACCTGTACAATGGATCTAAGCAAATGATTTTAGCCATCTGAATCTGTCTCGCGGAATGGTAGAGGAACTGCTTTCACCGCTCTATACTTTCCAACATTGTTCAGATGTTCATTCTCCAACCTGTGGAATTTCATACAGAGTTCTCAGCGATTTTATTAAGAGGCTGACAATGATATTTTACTTTGGAAGTTAATTTACAATATTAATTTACTTAAAGGATTATTCAGAGAAAGAACAAACATAATTTTCTAACCTACATTTCAAATTCAGATAATAAAAAAAAACAAAAGAAGAACATGCCCAATTAAGGTCTTTTAGTCCATATGGTTTTGCATTTCTGAAGATTCAAGAATCCTAAATTGATAAATCCACGAATAATGTTATATTGCTAATGCAGTCAAAATTTTGAATCACAAGCTGAGGTTAATCCTTAAGTGTGAATATTATCAATTTCTTTTTCAAGAAAATACATAAACTCAGAAACAAAGAACACTGAAAGTACCTGTAGAAATTCCAATGCCCACGCCGAATGACCTCAAGAGAAGCCAGGAAAAACTCTAGCAACCGCGACTCAAGTATCCCAACATTGAATCGCATCACAGTCTCCACCCAAGCAACTCTTAGAACAAAGTTCAACGCCTACAAATTGAAAATATATGTCTCTTATAGAAACCCTAATTTACGCACATGCGCACTTACATATACACTATATAGAGTGAAAGTGAGAACTCACAATGGAAATGTAATAGATGCTCTTCTTCTTGAGTACAAGATCATCTCTAAGCCATGGGTTTTTGGACCTTGGGTTAAAGAATCCCCAATCCTTAACAAAGTCCCAATACAACTGGTACACTGTGGCCACCAGTGAGGTCACCAACACTATGGCCATCCACAAAGGTGTGGGCTGCCTGGAGTAGGTGATCCTAGCCCCGGCTGCCACCATGGCCGACACGTACTTCCCCAAATTCGCCAGGTGGTTCATGTCACATTCATCCAACCATCGCCTTGCACACTACCAACACAAAAATATATATGCATTAGTTGCATTTATAAATTAAGGCCTTTTACATTAATTTGTTTGCTCATCTGGTTCAAAGTATCCTGTTTGTCAGGTAACTTAGTCGAAATGGATAAGAGATGTTCATATAATGGGTTCCAAACAGACAACTGATGTCCGTTTGGGACCCCAAACAAATAGGATAAACTTATCCTACTGGTTTGCATTGCTGTAGATACTCTTAAAAGATAATTTATTGAAATGACATGATTTTGTTTACCTGCATGGCGCGCCAGTAATATGGTGCAAAGGAGATAACATAGGCGAGCTCTCTATATAGCTTCCCAGATTTGCAGGTTTCATATCGATGTGTTTTGAAACTTCCAGCCAAGAAGTAACAGGCTGTGGATTCCATGTGCCTCATCAATGGAATCTGACTAGTAAGTTGGTCCGCCATGAAAAAGTCCACCATCAAAACCTGCACACATTGGTATATTCAGGACAACAATTACAAAATTACGTTTATTGCGCGATCATTTGGTAGAATTCGAACAGCATTAAACCTAGTAAAACTCAGAAGATTTATTACCTTATAAAATGGCGAGCAGACTATGTTGCGAATCACACAAAGGAAACAATAGCGCGTAGAGCGATAGAATATGTTGAATGGACATATGAGCAGGGCAATAAAACTCTGAAAAATGACAAGAATAAGAATCAGCATACTGATTAATGATTACTGCTAGAATATATATTTTAGAAAAAAAGGCCGTACTTATTTATGCTTTTGCGCGGCTACATGTCAGGGTTCAATTCCCTCTGTTCTAGTGTAAAGTAGTAATTCTGCATTGTTCCTTTAAAATTAGACATCTTAAATTTTGACGGATAGTATTTGCCTCTGGTGACGAACTATTTACCAAAATCTGAACCATCTACGGGGCCGATACAGATTAGGAGTTGGTATCCGTATTTGGGATGTTTCACATTAATAATCCAGTGTCCTCTTTCAGGCATTATTTTTAAATCTAAGCAGTGATAAATAAGTTCATAAAAATTGACATATTTATTATGTTGCAGGAAGTCTAATGTACCAGAAGGAGAATGCCGGGAATGGCGTCGACGTAATGAGGGGAGAAGCTGTTGGAGAGTAAGATAAGGTGGATAACCATGGCACCAACAACAGCAGTCATCATGCAGGTGCAGATTAGGAAAGCATCTCTGTATTTGAGAGCAGTACTAGGTTGGAATTCAAAGATGAAGTTGTAGTTGATCCTAGTGTCCCTCCACATGAACAAGTTGCATCCATACATGAACAAATGCAAGCTCAGCAATGCAAACATGCTGCACATTTTACACCCAAAAAACAAAATGTTATAACCTTAATTTGATTCTTTATGTAATTAGCATATTGATCGTACGTTAGTTGCTTAAGCAAAATCACATGTTGTGTGTAACATTTTTGAGTATCCACTTTTACCCATCTACTCTTCTTTTTCATTAAAAGAATGTCCATGCATCAAGATTTGAACTTTTGATGTTATGACCTCTGCTTAGCCGCTAGGTCACCTTAATTTTGGCGGGAAGATGTTATTATAATTTTTTTTTTCATTAATTCTGAGTTTACAAAACTCATTAGCTCAATTATTAACCAATGACAAACAACTATTTGGCGCAGTTGGTCAAAATAAAATTTATTTTCATGCCTAGGGTGCGATTAAAAATTTAACAGTGCGAGTGACATTATAACTATAATACAAGTGAGCGCGTCTCAATATACAAAAAAGGAACAGCTTTATTTTCCTTTTTCACGTAAATAAGGAATTAAAGCATGTTGAAAAAGTGAAGAAACATAAGAGGAATGTGAAAAAAGGCTACCTGAAAACAGGGTAGACAGCTTCCATATAAGCTGTTTCCGTTGTAGGGGAGAATAGCCCACACAAATGTGCCAAAATTGCGTACACACTAAATAATGTTACAAAAGACCCTGTAAATAACCCTGCAGAAATTTTCATAACTAAATCAGTAACAAAAAAAATCCCCTTTTTGACGATTTATTAATGTTATAATCTATTTGCGAGTTCAAGTGAAAAGTAAAAATTAAAAAAGTACGTGCATATAGTACTAGACATTATTCTTCAAACAAATTTGTTCGTATAATATAATATTCAAGTGCAATTAGGTTACAACGTGACTATTGCTAATGCTCGCGGAAGTGAGCTGTCGTTTATAAATTGAGTTGGACAGGCATATATGAATTAATTGTAAAATGTGAGACAATAGGAAAGAAGTTTCTTTACGTGAAGTAATATTAGGCTATATATTATGAAGGAACAAGCAACCAATTATCTGCCCATATTTGCTTTTGAGAATCATCACATAAACGAGCAATAATTGTGCTACAAGAGATTTGAAGAATATGCAAATTAAGGTTATCAATAAGATAAATATAAAAATATGAGATCAACTAAAGAAAATCATGCATGTTAATGTGTGTTATTTTTATTATACAAGAGGTGATAAATTCGAGTAGTTCAGAGGATCAAACTGTGGTACCCTATGTGCAATATCACATGTTTAATTAAGTGGGTTCAAGTCCGGATCTATATTAACGTATATTTTAAGAGCATAATTTGAAAGTTTCAAAATGAAGTCAGCCTTGTAGCAAAGGGGTAGTGCTGACTTACACGGCTTAGGATCAAGAATTCAATTCAACAATGTAATTAAAAAAAATAGTGGTATATTACCATACACCCAACTAGTGATAATACAGGGTTGGCAAACCCTATATGCCCCCTCTAGAATTTTGAATTTTTTTTACTTATAAATGATATTAGATTAATTACACATGTAGCGCATGTATTACTCGCATAATTACATATACAATTTTAAAAAAAAATAATGATATTGGATGATGGTTTGATGGTCAAGTAAGGATGTTAAAAAATAAAAAAATAAAAAAAATTTAATTCAAGGTTTCTGCTAAGTATTTATTTATTATTTATTTTTTTATGTAGCTTGAAAAAAAATTAACATTATTAACATATTGAATTTAGTGTGAGAGAGAGACCAACAAAAAAGGTGACCATGTGGGATTCTTTGTGCTGTTGAGGTCTTAGGAATTTCATTGCCTTTTTCCTGTCATTGTTGGCAAAGTGCTTGGTGAATAAGCACTCCACTTCGTCCATTAGTCTCACCACCTAATTATCATTAAATAGAATATATTAGTACTATTTATTTATTCACCACTTAATTTGATTTCAAAACTACCACTAATATTAATATATATATATATATATATACACACTACCATAACATGCTATATATATTATTACCATCTTTGAAATGAGTGTTTTAATTTAACACCCACATTGAATTAAATTATTTCATTCAAAGTCATTATAAATTAGCACAATTTGTTTAATTTGTATTTGATTTTAAATTTATTTATCGCGTATTAGTAAGTACAACACTGTTATTACCTTATCAGAGCTAATAAAATTGGATTTCTTCACTAATTTCAAGTAATTTGTTGATGCTTGCTGATTCGCCACCTGTCCAATGGAAGATCATTTTCTAGAAAATTAATCTCAATGAATGAAACTGCCACCTCAAAGAGATGGAAAATTGAACACTTTGTTGTTTTAAAGAATAAATAAAAATTTCTCATTTATCAATTGTGTATGAAAAAAATATATTAATATATAAATAAGCATTGGCAAATAACCTTGTCGAATTTTTTAAGTATCTTGGTGAATGCTACCATATTCAGTGAGCTGCAAAAATCAGTAGATCAACTGATTTAAAATAAATATATATAATTCAAGAAAATAAAAACACAGTTTATATGATTCACCTAGTTACCCAATTAATAAACCAAGTTTACTGTTACCCTCAGCCTCAGCCCACTACAATTGAGAAGATATGACCCAAACCTAATTAATATACAATTCTTGAAATTCCTATGGAGAAAAATTGATGAATTTAGCAATGGACATAAGCCAAATCTTTTCAAATTATTGTAATTTAATTTGTTCAATTTCACCCTTATTTAACATAATCAAACTAAAAATAACAGTTTTACCCTCAAGATCGAAACGTACACAACCATGCAAACCTATTAATTTTTCTTCTTTTTTTTGTGTGTGTTTGTGTTTTCTCTTTAAGATTTATATGCTATTTTTGTTCGCACATGCAAAATGTGTACTAAAATTTTTTATTCCTAGCCACTCACCTTAAATTATGACTCCGCTATTCGATTTTAGTCCATGTGATATTCGATTAGGTATATATTCTAACATAAGTCATATTTACTTTGACGATAATATAACGTAACACTGTAAAAATATTCATACCTATATGTTTTAATTAAACCGAGTCCTCTGTAGAGCTCAACAAAAGCCCCTCTAATCATCTTCTCAGCACATTGGATCTTCTTCCTGTTGATAAACTCTCCGTGGCCTTCTTTTTTAGGGTTATTAACCAAATCTTCCCACAGCATAGATGTAACAGCACTTATGGTTCTTGTTGGTGTGGTAGCAGGAATATCAATCCTCATTGACATCTTAGGCTTCATCCCTTTCTTCGTCTTCGTCCTTGTTGCCGCTCCAATAAAATTTATTCCATTTTTTTCTAGTGCGGCGATTACATCTTCTGTCTGTGAGGTATCTGTGGGGCTTTCACTGTATTCGGTCGTAGTTTCTGCAACATATATTCATATTCGGATTAGAGATATATAATGGATACGTACTAATAATTATATTTTGCATGTAACTTTTCTTTTTCCACTTATGCGTGTGACAATGCCCCTCATATTTTTTATTTCAACTTTACTATTGTAATCTTCTTTTCAATAAAAAAAATGACTTCAACGAGATTCGAATCGTACCTGATAAAGGGTTAAACACGTACATATAAATCCACTAAGCCAATTAAAATTTTTCTTACTATTTTCTTCAAGTTATATCTATAACCCCTGTGATGCTTGATGCATGTACAACACAAACTAGTTAGATATTATTTGTTCACCTGTTTAACATAAAAAAATACCACAAGTGAAGTGTACAACATGTTAAAAAATTGGAATTTCTTTCATAAAAGTAAGTTAGTTGTTCAAGTTTCTTTCTTATACAACCTGCATCTTATATTTTTTTAATTCCCTACAAATTTTGAACTACAAATCTATGTAAAAAAATATGTATATCTTATATTGCTTATATCTTAATTTTCTCTTTTTTTTTTCTTTTTTGAGTACCTTAATTTTTTTCATTATGCTAAAAGAAAAAAAAATTACGAAGAAATATTACACTATGCAATGTAACTTGAGTCCCTGTCAATAAATATTTTGTATTATGGTCCTTCCAATCGAAATGACAATTGCCACGTCATTGCCAAATTGAGATGAGTCAGACTCAAGTTCCCTTCTCTAATTGGCCTAAAATGTGGTTTCTCACAATTCCGACCCAATAAAAGGAGTATGGGTCCCACTAATTAAACTTTGTCCTCTGTCATTAGAACATATGGTCCCTCACAGTCTCCATTTGCATTTTTTTTTCTCATCAGAAAATAAAAATATTATAAAAAATAAATTAGCATATATTACTACTGAGAATTGAAGAGGAGGGGAGATAACGAGAACTCGAGAACCTCCTTCATTCTATAAATCAAATTTGATACAAACTTTGCTTGCTTATCATATTTTCTCTATTTTCTATAAATCATTTTATATATAGAGAGCATATCATCTACCTTAAGTTCTAATTTGTGTGGCGACAAACCGACAGTAAATTATATGTGATATATACGTGTATTTTTACATTGTAACTGTGTAAAAGAAAAGTGAGTTGTATAGAATTATTGTTGTCAAGAAAATTATCATTAATTTATTCAATGTTCAATATTACTACGTAAATTAGTCTTTTTTCTTCTTGGCAAAAAAATTGATGATATGGATTTATAGAATTGGACGTTCAAATATTGATGTCATGGTCGCCAAATTTTTGTTAGTTTTTATAATAGTAAATATATATATTCTTTAATCTCAATTTAGGGCTTTTGATTTTGTTATTTTCATGCACATAGTAATTTGGATTTCTTGTAAGCACATAATTGGTGATAAACACATACTCATGTATTACAAGAAAGATAAAGAAAGAAAACTAATTCACTCTAATTATGCGCAAGTAATACCATAAACACAAATATTTAATTCACCATAAGTGCAACTAATACCCTTAAGCATAATTAAGAGCTGTATCTTTCTTTCTTTTTTGGAATATTAATTTGTAGGTAATATGATAGGCTCACTAGTTTGTCATAAATACAACTTAAACTTTCGTGCAATTTAATTATATGATTTATATGACTAGGTACAAAACTAGAAATTAATTTTGAGGGGAGCTAAAAAGAATTATTTTTTTCTAAGTATGTAAAACATACTAATAAATTTGAAGGTCGATAGTTTGAGGGGAGTATAAAGATACACCAAAATTTAAGGAGGCATATGAAAATATATGAAAGTTTAGGAGGGGCATAACCATACATATATAAAGAACACCGAAATTTAAAGAGGGTATATGAAAGAACACCAAAGTTCGAGGGGTGTCATGCCCCAAAACTTATACCTAGATTCATCCCTGTATCTAACACTTACCTTCGGGTCAAAAATACCACTATTTAATTAGTAAAAATATGAAAATATACTAGTAGAATGTTTTTATTTACGAGTCATATTTTTCTAAAAACGAAATCAATGAAATGTATTTTACGGCAGTAAAAAGATTATATGTTTTTCTCATGGCGGACTAGTTTGAAATCATAAGTCTAAATAAATTTTTTAATTTAATATATAATGTGGTAAATTATAAATACTAATTAATTTAAGTGACTAAATAAATTTTATGGTACTTAGGACTGTGAATTTAAGTAGTTTTGATGCTCACGTGAAGCCCACCGTAATCCAAATAAAAGGAAGCCCAAAATAAATTTTTTATATTTAAGGGATACTATTTTAATTAAAGTGGTGTAATTAGTGTTGACTGTTGAGTCGTTGATAATATATCAATATCATATATATTTGTGGATCAATTTAATGTAAATTATGTAATTATTTTACCATCCTAAAGTTAATATGTATTTGTGGATCAATTATTTTATGAATTATTTTGTTTGTTTAGTATATATATACAAGTTATTGGTGAGACTTTTAATGGACACGAAGGAAAATTTAACTCACCGGAAAAATCAGAATTCCTCGGCGATGAAGAGTAAGATTGAGAAAGAAATCCGAAACTCGACTGTGATTTAACAGATTTACGTCGCCTGTCACTGAGAACTTGCTTGAGGTCCAGCAGAATCTGTAATTGCTTATTCAATATTTCTCCTCTTTCAAGAAACTCACTCTCTTTGCTCTTGTAAAATTGGTCCACTTTTGTTAGCTCATCATCCAATGACTCAAAAAATGCCTTAACCTTAAAAAACACAAAAAAAATAAAATTAATAATAATAGTTACAACCACAGTAATTTTATAGTTATATTTATGTTTTTAATATAAAAATAGATATATTTAGCATAACCAATATGTAATGGTTATGATGCGGGTTTATTAGATTCGTTTTTAACAATATCTTTCGACCAGGTTGATACATTACTATTGTAATGAGTGAGATAAAAGCACCCATAAATTATAATCTCATAATCATATGTATACATGTGATAATTGTACGTTGTATATAAATTATACTACGCAACACTGCCAACTTCTTGATTCTTTTCTTTTTCTTTTTCTTTCATTATATACAGTTTGTCTGTATGAATTCATTAGCTGCAATATAATTATTCTGTTCGATAACAAAGTTGAAAAAATGATTAAATTAATTTTATGTGAATATATTATACCTCATCTTCTTCGGAGAACAATTGAACAAGTTCATTTGCATGCACTTCTTTTTCTTCATCCACTTCTTCTTCAACAGTAACATTTCTACTTTCCTTCAATTTCAAAATGAAAAAAAAAATTAGAAAAATTTCTCGACAAACATATTCAATTATTGGCCTTTTTGAGTCTTTTTCAAAATAAATTATCTATTAAGTTTTCTTGTTGGGTTTTTTTTATTTCTTTCTGAAAAAAAATAAAAAAATAAGAAGCAGCAGCAACAGCTCACGATAGTTTCGTGCCAAAAGTTGACATAAAACCGTTTTCTTTGCTTTAATAATTTCGTGCCCAAAAAAAATTCAGCTAGAAAAGATGGCTGAATTCAACTGTATCGTATTAAAAGCACTAGCCCATTGCTGGAAAAGTGACGTCACCAACAATTTCAAGTGCGTGTGTGCATGAGAGAGAGAGAAAGATATTTTAATTATTAAGTATAGTTTTTTAATTCATCTAAAGAAGTGTGTGGTTTAGACTTTTGTCTCAAAATGGTATCAGCACTTTTGATTCTCCACTAGAGTTTGTTTTCGAAAAGACAAAAAAAATAGTTTTAAAAAGGTGATTCTGGTAATCCCCACGCAATTTTAGTTTATTTTCACTTACATTTTTTTTTCGAATTATTCTATCGGGTTCATTCTTAATAATAATACATATTAACACTACTATAAGAATATTGATTTGTTTATTTGGTTAAATTAAAAGTAAAAAAAAAAAAAACACTTTTTATATTTTTATTAGAATAATTTTTCATATTTTAGCCATCATTTTCTAAAAGTGCGTTTTTTTGAAAGATTTTGGACAAATCTATTGAATTTATCAACCTCTTAACTTAATCTATTGAAAATTTTAAGGAAAATAAGTAAAAAAATTTGGACGAAAATTAGATGGTTGAAAGGGTTTTTAATTTAGTTCACTTCTTACAAGGGACAAAGTGAAAATAGACGTTTAGAGTAATTAATTAACCAAAAAAGTTCCACTTTTAACTTTGGTGGAAAATTTATTCACGTTTTGTACGTTTGGCCACCTTTTATAAGAGACTCGTTTCTAACACCCCATAACCCGCCGGAAAACTAACCCACCTCGCCGGGAAATCAAGAACCGTGAAACACTATCACCCACTCGGCCCCAAATATCGAAAAATATTCATCAAATCAAACAAAACTACATTCTTTTTCTTAAAAAAAAAAAAACAAATGAATCTTTATTCATGTCAAATTGAATCCCCTCACGCTATGTACCTGAACAGTATTGGGTTTCTCTCCGGCATTGTGGAACCGGGCTGAGATTTTCTTAGCAATGGCACGAATGGGATCAAAAACAGAGAGGCCGAAATCACAATTAGGGACATGGGTGTGTTTAGATTTTCTCGAGAGCTTAATCTTCTTCACGTGTTTCTTGAGCTGCCAATAATTTACAAAAGCCTCCTTCCATTCTGGTATTAATTGAGCTTCGAGCTCTTTTGAGAACTTGACCATAATAATTAATGAGCCACAACAGAGGAGGTGGCTTTATTTAGAAAGAAATTAAAAATGGTTGGGAAAGGGAGAGAGGGCCGAGAGAGAGAGGGAAGGAGAGAGGGAGGGAGGGAGGGAGGGAGGGAGAGACAGAGAGAGGGAGGGAGGGAGAGAGAGAGAGAGAGAGAGAGAGAGAGAGAGAGAGAGAGCTTAGAGCTATGGGAATGGAAAGAGAGGTTGATATATATATAGTTGTGAGAGAGAAGAAAAGAAAGGTATATAAGTGGAATAGACGTGGAGAATAGGGGAGAAATGAAAACATCTATTTCTTTTGAGTCATTAATACCCTTCTAAATTTGCATAGAAGAGTAATTATACTTGTAACAATTTAAAGTAATTTTACCGATGATGATACAATGACGTATTACTAATACATTATTTAATAGATTAAATCTATTGTGAATATAAAATTTATTGCTGACAATGCACAAATAACACATCACTATACTCAATACATGTTCTTAAAATTATGTCTCCCAAAAACTATTAATATTTAGGCTATATTTGATAGTAACATAAAAAATGATAAAATGATAGAAAAAACAAATAATTTGTTTAAAAATTGAAAAAATAAATTTATGCATATGGTGAGTCACTCTTCTCCTACAAAGAATGAAAATTACCCCCAAACTCTTCCCGATGAGATTCGAACATAGAATTTGTCCCATTCTAAGTGGGTGACTCCCCAACTAGGACGGTCCATTTACTCTTAAGTTATAAATATGTCCACTTATTTGTTTAAGTTTTAATAAAAGTGTATCTTCAATTTTTTTTCTTCATAAAATGCATGTATTTAAAATACAAAAATAATATTTTAAAATGTCAACAACCATTGGTTTAATCAAATCAAATTTCTAGAACGGGTGGTAAAGACGTGACTCAGATTCGACAGATCTCATACTTGAGTTTCACCTAGGGTGAGAAGGGTTCCTTATTTATTTGTAGTAAGAAAAATATTTCTCTTATTAGATACATTACATGGGTTATACCTTACTTATACCTTGTATGAGTATATGTATGTTTCCCATCACTTCTTTATTTCCCGTGAAAAAATATTTCTTCCTTTCTACTTGAATAAAAATTTCCATGAAAAAAACTATAAATTAAAAATTAATTTCACAATATTTCTCAATTTATTTTTTAATTTATTAAATAAATTAATTATGTTTTTTATTACTCTCTATGTTTCTATAAAATGGATTCTTAGTGGCTCATTTTATAGGGTGTAACATATATATGTGCGGTGATTAACATTTTTATGAAGAACTCCCATTATTGCATGTTTTGTAATGGTCGACAAAAGTTAGTAAGAAAACGTTGGTTCACATTACCATGGTCGTGGATGAATTGGGAATGAATTTGGACCATTTATCCGGCCCAAGTCGGTGGTTTAAAAAAAAAGGTGTTACATACTTGCACTTTATTTTCTTTTTCTTTTTCTTTTTCCTTTTCCTTTTTTCTTTAATTTTTTTTTCTTTTATAAACTTGCACTTTGTTCAAAAACTATAGAACACTTGTAAATAATTGGAATAAACTAACTAATGGAACGAGTGGGTTAACTTAGTTGATAAATCACCTACTTAAATTTAGGAAAAGTCTAGAGTTCGAGTCTCATTTAGAGTGAGAGATTTTCTTTATTATTGTGCACAATAACTAATAAGGGAAGAGATAGAGCCTGGTTTATTATCCTCCAATTTACAAATTGAGCAATTTAAAATTAATTAATCTGTAACTTATCTAATTTATGCTTGGTTGCAAAATTGAACTAATATATAAAGTCATAAAGTAAAGTTAATACTTAAGACATTAAATAAGAAACATAATTTAAATTATATAAACTTATAAATATCATACAAGTTCATATAGAAAAAATCACACAAGACAATTTTTTGTTAATATAAAAAAAATTACAAATTTTTAATTTACAATAAAATAAATATAAATGAGATAATTTATGCAATCAAAGGAACCGGACCATCCCTTTTTTAAAAAATAAAAATAAAATTTAATCATTGATCATTTCAAATTGTATATATTAAGTTATATACACTTTGTAAGTTTAACAATTTGTGTACTCTTCGTAAATTTAACGATATTATTGTTTGATTTTAGTAATGTTAGACAATGTACACAAACTATATGTTACCCAAAACTGAAATTACAAACTTATTTTCTTATGTCGTGTCTTAATTAACTAAAATATTTTTTTCCAAGGGCGGATTTAGGGAAATCTAGGTGGGTTTCTAAGATTTTTTTTCCCCCCAGTAGTTATAGGTTTAGCCCAACGCTTAAAATTTTAGTTCATTACTCATAAAAAAATGTTAAACTTGCATAATAAACTTGTAATTCTAATTGCAAATGATTTTTATACTAAGCGAGAGATTGTGAATTCAAATCCCTATCTAACATTATTTTTCTCCGAATACCCCACCCCGTCTCCACACTTTTTTCACTCTCTCTCATCTTATCTAATTACTGATTCCGTTATAGAAACATAGTATAACACAGTGTGATTGTCATTATTAACATTTTATTACTCACATATCCTAATTAACGACTAACTTAACTGTGAAAATAATTTATTCTTCTTATGCATCTCACATGGGGTGGTAGGCAACACATCGCTTCGGCTATATAATCGTACGGTATCGAGGAGTTTAAACTTTTTTTTAACCGTTGATTTCAGATATAATTATCATCGCTATTCTTGCGTAGTTATACTCAATCGAGTCGGCCAACTAATTGGTCACTTACAAATGTAGAGCAGCTTGTTCAATATTGTGCACCAAATCCATGCATATTAAAAGCCTGGGAAGCAATGTATGAGTTAAGAATATAAGGGTTCTTAATTTCCATGTATAGAGAATGGTCATTAAGCTATTCTAAAACTTTAAAAATGGTCACATAATTAAAGTTCATTCCATCTCATCCACTAAATTATTTAAATGGTTCCATTTTGCCCACTTCGTCCAAATTGACCATTAGCCAATGACGGAACCAAGGATATTTTGGCCAAAATATCCAAAATTCAGTGTTCACCATCCCTTCCGGCCAACACCACCATACTGGAGCCCCACCGCCTGTGCAGCCCACATCTTTTTCTTCCTATAAATATGGACCCTAAATTCCCTCTTTCATCACCAACTCACAAACACCTGATACCAGTCATCATCAAGCTTTCACATTTTCGACCTAATTTCATAGCCAACAATACTTCCTCCATGGACCTCCACTAGCAATCATCATTACAATCATAAAAAATTGAGATTCCTGTGAAATCGATGGTCGGCTTGATGAAACAAACCAAAAAGGTTGGATTCTCTCACGCCTAGGATTTCGATTTAATGAAAGCTTTCGATGCCCTACCTCTTTCTCTGGACCTTACAAATGGCGTCTTCATGCTCTTGTTCACGATTGTTTATTACCTCCTTACACAGTGGAGAGAGAAGATCCGAAATTCCATGCCTCTCCATGTCGTTACTCTCTCCACGCCGCGGTGGGGCCCCAGTGTGGTGGCGTTGGCTGAAAGGGATGATGAACAATAAATTTTAGGTATTTTGACCAAAATACTCCTGACACTATGCCAAAAAAGGGTTTAGGCGACGCACACAAATAGGTTCGTCTCATAAGATACATCTTAGGCGACGCACTTTATGTCCGTCTCCTAAGAATTAACTTAAGCGACGTACACGCTATTGCGTCGCCTAAGTTCAATATTAGGCGACGTACATATATAATACGTCTCCTAAACTTAACCTTTAGGCAACGCACATAGTAAGATGCGTCGCATCAAGGACAGATCACTTAGGCGACGTACATTGGTCATTGTACGTCTCCTAAGATAAGTCATAGGCGACGTACACAAATTGATGTACGTCACCTCAAATGTCACTTAGGAGACGCAATTTGACCAATGTGCGTCGCTTAAAGTAATTTTTGCCGATTAAATTTTTCACAAAATTTTAAAAATTTGGAAATTCACTTAGGAGACGCACATTGACCAATGTGCGTCGCCTAAAGTCACCCAATTTTCATCGCAATTTCAAAATTTTGAAAAATTGAAAATTAACTTAGGAGACGCACGTTGACCAATGTGCGTCGCCTAAATCAAATTTCCCCTCCTAAATTTTTCACAAATTTTTGAAAATTTGGGAATTCACTTAGGAGACGCACATTGACCAATGTGCGTCGCCTAAAGCTATTTTCCCTCCCGAAATTTTCATCAAAATTTAAAATATTTCAAAATTCATTTAGGAGACGCACTTTGATCAATGTGCGTCGCCTAAAGATATTTTTCCCTCCCGAAATTTTCAACAAAATTTTCAAAGATTGAAAATTTTAAAATTCACTTAGGAGACGCACATTGATCAATGTGCGTCGCCTAAAGCTATTTTCGCTCCTAAATTTTCATCAAAATTTTAAATATTTTAAAATTTTAAAATTCATTTAGGAGATGCACATTGATCAAAGTGCGTCGCCTAAAGTCAAAAAATTCAAAAATAAAATCAAATATTTTAAATTTTTCTTAGGAGACGCACTTTGATCAATGTGCGTCGCCTAAATCTATTTTCCCCCCTAAATTTCTAACAAAATTTTAATTATTCAAAAAATTTTAAAATTCACTTAGGAGACGCACTTTGATCAATGTGCGTCGCCTAAAGTAAAGAAAAACTCAAAAATAAAATCAAATATTTGAAAATTTTTAATTCACTTAGAAGACGCGCTTTGATCAATGTGCGTCACCTAAAGTCAAAAAAATTCAAAAATAAAATCAAATATTTGAAAATTTTATAGTTTGCTTAGTATAATCTAAGTTTTAAAATATTCCAAATACATTTTAACTCTACTTCACTTGGCCAATTAGCTCTAAATTATTTCATTATTTTTAACATTATAAATTTATTTTAATTTAAAAATTCTAAAACTTGTTTTTTTTTATTTAGAATTATGTTTAATGTTTAAACCACAAAATTGAATATATTGTATCTAATGTTTAGTAAAACATTCATGTTATACATAATCAGGCATAAATGAACTTTATTTATTTGCGCATAAGTGGTTTTTTTTTTAACCATTTTAATATTTTCTCTGTAGTATAATCTTTATTTATATGAGTGTGCTATTATTGTTTAATACTTTACATAACAATCCTACATTATGTTAAAGACTTGGAAAAAAAAATATTACACTCCTATTTTTCTAATTAAGAGTTCGTTTAGCGACAAAATTACCCAATTCTTAGCACATAGTTATTAATGGGTTTAATGACCTTTATCATACACTAAAATCACGTACAACATAAATGCGTAAAATCTAATGCATATATGGGTGTGTGTGTATATATGCATTTTCTTCAATATTTTGGAGAATAAAGCCCATTGGTCACAATTGGATCGGGTTAAAATTCATGGGTAATTTGTATTTCAAAAACAATTTAAAAAAGCCATATAGGATCGGAGTTGACGTTGAGACTTGTTTGACAATTTAAAATGCCATGTAGGACAGTTAACTGCAACAAAGGGACTTCCGTTAACATAAGTTAAATGGTTTACCTGACAAGTTTAAGTAGGTGAGAGTTGGCTACTCTAGTCAGAATCAAAACATATTATAAGGCTCCGCAACTCCATTTTTTTCGACGATCAGCCTTTCCAGCCGCCTCATCTGGCCGTCAAAGCCCAATCTATCTTTTTCTCTACAAACAAAACCCATTTTTGAAAACTTGTTTCTCACTGCCAAAAACCATCCAATGAGAATAGAAGAAAGAAATAAGAAGATTGGGCGGCCTGGTGTGGAGTAGTGGTGGCCGTGAAGGTTGGCGCTGGCGGAAATGTGGCAAGAAAATTGGTTCAGATTGAAAGCATATTTTCGAAAATATAAAGTAAATTAACCAGTGAGCCCATTTCGCATATTACAAAAAGCCCTTTTGTCTCAGATCGAGTTGAATAATATTTTACAGCCACTAGTATTATAAGAGGAAGGTTTACACGAGTTTACAGATAAAATTATACACAAATTTATAAATATCAACCAATAACTTACTGGATCATGTTTGAATATAAATAAAAATTACACATATTTGTTAAACTGTAACACGAAATCGACAAAAATCAACCAGTAAAATACAACTTATTTTTTATTTTAAATTATAATCTAATAATTAAATTAAAAAATAATACTAAAATTTTAAATTATAAAACTTTTACGTGGTTGCAAAACTAAATTTTAAACTCATAAATTAAATTATAAAACTATTGAAAGCAATACCTTAAATTAGAAAAAAAATATATAATTTTTTTTTTATAAAACATGTGAACAACTTATTAATTTGTGATTGGCTAATCAAGTTGCTTTAGTTCTCTACTTTATTTGGTTAAAATAACTATATAAGTTAGAGTTTGTGTTTAATTAGGTGTTTTTCAAAACTCACCGAAAAAGCATGTATATTTAATAAAGCATATTATTTATATTCATTTTTGGTATGTAAAGAGTTGATTGTGTGTATATTATTGGTGTGAGTGTTTTAGATTCTATGTTACTCAATAATTTTTTTGCATTTTTTTTTGAGAAAATTCTATAGTCTTGATGGATCTTGTTTAATTGATCTTGATTAATAGATTTTAGATATTAAATTTTGCGTTTCTTATTTTAAGTTATAGCATTTTTAACATTACTTATTTTTTAACAACATCTCCTCCTTCGAAGCCTCGAATCCCACACCGCCGCCCGTGGAAGGCGGCTCAGACTCGACCCCTCCGGCACCAATTACTCTCCCTATTGAGACACAGATTGATATTGTTCAGGGAGAGGTTGGTGTTCGGAGAGGGACGGTCATTCGCAATATAGGAATAGGGTACATGAGGGGTCCACAGTTGAAGGGTGGCGTGCGGACGTCGAATCCATCGTCCGAGGTCGAGGAGCTTCGGTCCACCTTGGCAAGAATGCAACAGGAACGAGAACAAGAGGCAGAAGAAATGCGACGATTCAAGGCCGAACAACAACGAGCAAATGAAGAACAACAACGGGCAAATGAAGAACAACAACGAAAGATGGAAGCTCGACTCCGGCTGCTTTTTGGAGGGAATGCTTCCGGTGGCGAGACTACTTCCCGCCAACGGCCATAAGTTAACTCTTTTGTTCATTTTGAGACTATGTATATTTTGAGACTTTAACAAATATTTAATTTTGTCGATCCTAAGTACTTTGAGACTTTATGTATATATTGTCAGTTTAATTAAATTTTGTGAATTGCATGATGTAGCTTTATGAATTGTAATTTTGTGAATTTGGGTGTTTTGGAATTAGTTGTTTGGGATTACTGGTTACTTTTAGTTATCTTGATAACAGATATATAAAATGCAGCTTTTACTGCATTGGTAACTGTAATTTTAGCATTTTTGAAAAAAATGGTCTTTTACTTAAGAGACGCACATTGGTCTATGTGCGTTGCCTAAGAAGGCCCTGTGTCCAATCTTAGGAGACGCACATTGGTCAATGTACGTCTCCTAAGGGTACAACTTAAGAGACGTACATTCGACAATGTACGTTGCCTAAGTATTCCTCTTAGGAGACGTACACTGACCAATGTGCGTCTCTTAAGTTGTACCCTTAGGAGACGTACATTGACCAATGTTCGTCTCCTAAGAGTTCACTTAGGAGACGGATATTGATCAATGTACGTCTCCTAAGAGTTCACTTAGGAGACGAACATTGATCAATATCCGTCTCCTAAGTTGGTCACTTAGGCAACGCACATTAATAAATGTGCGTCTCCTAAGAGTTCACTTAGGAGACGTACATTAGGTATGTCGCTTAAGAGATCACTTAGGAGATGTACATTATGTGCGTCGCTTAAGAGATTCTTAGGAGACGAACCTATATTTGTACGTCGCCTGAGATCTTAGGCAACGCAACTCAAGAGACGGCTCTTAGGCGACGGCTTGCTCGTCGCCCAACTCTTAGGAGACGCACATACTTAGCTTAGGAGACGGACAATGTGCGTCTCCTAAGAGCTTGTTTGGCCTAGTGTGATTATGTCATTGATTAACGGTCAATTTGGATAAAGTGGACAAAATGGAATCATTTAAATAGTTTATTGGGTGAGATGAAACCAACTTTAATTATGTAACCATTTTTAAAGTTTTAGAATAGTTTAATGAGTAAATATGGTACTTACTCTAAAGAAAATGAGTGCATTTTGGGCGCTCTTTTTTTTCCTCATATCAACAGTAGAAATTAATTTTAGCTCCAAAAAGTTATAAATTAGAATTTATCATTATTTCTTGATAGCAAATGGTAATTATCAAAAAATACAAGCGTAGAGTGGAACTATATAATTTTTGGGGGGATATATCTAATTTCTTAACTTTATTTTGGGGAAAATTCAAAAAAGTCATTTATGAATATAATTTGAGAGACTCTTTAATATAGTATATTATACAAAAGTACACGAAAAATTAATACATAAAATAATGTTCAATTATTGTATTAGTTACTTGCATGCAGTAAGGGTCCCAATTAATGACGAACTATATAGTATATTACCCGATTGATTATGTGCGCATCGCATTAGTTTGAATATCTAATTTCCAAAAATGAAAAATTGAGCAGGCCAAACATGCAGAGAAAGTTCACTGGATTATCAAATATAGAAGGATAGAATTAAATTAAATATCATCAAAATAAATGCATATATATATATTTATTATTTTGGATATTACATATGAATAATAGTAATGATAATAATAATTTTTTAAAAAGATAATTAATAGCAGCAACAACGTCCATCTTCACAGTACTGGCCACGTTTCCAATAGTGGGAGATGCAGTAGACAGTATTCGTTACACAATTCCGTTGGAAAAGAAGTGTACTTACAAAACAAAAAACAACTTGGCCTCACTGCTCTTATTCCATCACTACGCACCCTACCTATATATAGTCACACACACACACACACACATAAAAAGAAGAAGAAGAAGAAGAAGAAGAAGAAGAAGAAGAAGAAGGAAACATATTAGCTCAAAATATTATATTTACTGTAATTTTTGAAGTATGATTCAAAAATAATCATTATTTCTTAAGAGGCTTTTAAGATCCAATCTCTGACTTTAAGAAATTTTAGGATGTGTGTGGGATTTCTCATTTTTTTTTTTAAACATATAATCCATGGGTTTTAATATATGCTTTCAGAAAGGACTATACTCAGATCTAGAGATATTACCTTTCTCAGTGACGTGTAGCTGATAGAAAGTATACCATAAAAATTAATCTTATGCATGAGATCGATTGCGTATCACATTAGATTATTAAAAGATTAAAGAGAAACGAATACCCAAATCCATTTACGACGATTAAGCGATGCAGGAGAATGGTTATCCAAGCAGAAGAGTATTACAATTCTTTCCTTATTCAACTTTTGTTATTCTCCCAAAAGAGGATCAAGAGAAAATGTGTATTAAGGGAGAATTGGGGACCATTACCCCTCATATATATGGCGGTTAGTGACGGTTGGCGGCGGTTGCCAACTTCCACTATTTCTGATTCTGCCCTTCAAAGAATTAGAAATTGCCTGTAAGTATCTACACATTAATTCTATGACAAATATGCCTGAAGCCTACTTAAAACTTTAATTTAAATCACTTGAGTTTAATTAGGCTTATAAATGATAACACACGTTAATTATATACATGTGTGGTCCAAAATTGTATTAATACAAAATTAACCCAACAATAGCAAAAAAGAATATCTTTGTGCGATAGATGCATCTCCAAGGATCGTAACCTTTAAAAAAGATTATTTACAATGCTTACATCCTTTAAAAAAAAAAAGTGAGGGTTTACAGCCTAAAAAGTTTCAAAATCGGAGATCGGATTCTAATTTTTCTTTTGCTAAAAAGAGTCCACTTGGTTTCTGTCAATAAGATCGGAACAATTAAAGCAGATGCAGTAAAATTGGTTTTGCAATTTTGTGTACCAAATAAAAATGTGAATACAATAAATACTACTATTTTATTTCAAATTATCAATTCACTTTTCTTTTAAGTTTTTAGAGAAAAGTATATTCTTAATTTAAGACAGAGAGAATTAACAATAAATATTTTCATATGTATTAAGTAGCAAAACATATATAATGGACAAAGTTTTCTTTGCATAGCTGGCAACAATGGATGCAGTAAAAGCAACGAAAATGAGAAAGACAACACAAATTTTGCCGAAACTCATTTTTTTGCTCTTTTAATTCTTTTGGTGGTGAATTTGCGAACTTTGTTAGACCGCTTTATATATTTATACAGAGGCCTTGTTTTTGGAAGGTAATAAAATTATAAAAGGGAAAGGGAAGTTAATCCTTTGGAGAGATGTGGATAAACATTTTTAATCGATAAAAAAATCTCATTAACAACTAATCTTCAACTTAATCCTAATTGCTTTCTCCATCACCACCCCCACTCTAAATCAACTTAATCTTTATGTCGTAACTGCAACGAGATCAAGATGCATTACTGTTCTATTAGTGGAGAGAGACCTAGGTGCCAAGAAGAAAAATCAACTAATTAGGGTGATTTTAAATGCACCCACTAGATTAGGCTTCTCACCCCACTTTGAGAGAACTTTCTTCTTACCCCATTAATTTTTGAAAAAAATCTTTCAACTCACCCCCTAGGTGGGGTGAGTTTATTAAAAGTAATACCTCTATAAAAATGAACATTTAGTGACGAATAATTTGCCGTTACTTTTCACAAAAATTCAATTGCATAGAATTCATTAGATTATGAGCGAAATTTACATGGAAATTAATTCTAAGCAAGTAAAACAAATCCATCAATAATTCAGGCGAAATAGCGCTCGACGTAGTCGAAAAAACTGGCCAATCGAAAATTTCATTCTTACTACAAGAACACAGAATCCAAAGTGCTAAATCACAAAAGTTCCCCAAGACATAGAATCGAGTAAGGATGATTTTAAATGCACTTTATCAAAACAAATAAAATTAATGAAGAAAATTTATATACTTTTGAAGTGAGAGACAAAATCATATTCTTCAATCTTCTTCCAATTAGTTTCGCTGCAGATGGGATGAAAGAATCTACCGATTAGTTTCGCTGCAGATGGAGAAAAGAATAAGAGAAGAAGGGGATGAAAGAATAAGAGAAGAAGGGGTTTTATTACGCTCAGATAATAGCAGTAATAGTGTGGGATTTTTGGTGGGGTGAATTTACAGATCTCAATTAGGTTATTTTAGGTAAAAATTATTTAATGTAAAAATTTTAGGTGGGGTGAGAAGTCTAATCTAGTTGGTGCATTTAAAATCACCCATTAATTAATATTGTGGGCTACGTAGGCCATTACCAAGGGCCTCCGGTAATAGCGCCTCCACATTACTATGCTGCTCCCCCACCTAGAAGAGAACCTAGTTTTCTTAACGGATGATGTGTTTTCTCTCTCTTCATACATATACATATATATATATATGGGCTATCGATTATTTAGCGACGGATTTTGAAAAATATTTTTTTTTCATGGTGAAATTAAATTCTTGGATACAAAATTAGTAATGGAGTACAGTCCATATGAATATAAAATTTGAAAAATAATTTGCATGGGTTTATAAATGGTTTAGTTAATTTTAATATTTTGGTTTGATGTGAATTAATTATGAACAGTCTGGCGACCCGGCCTGTGTTTCTACTGCCTCCTAAGGCGGCTCTATCTTACTTATCAATTTAGTATGTCTACTTGAAAATTAAAAAAATATGCCTTAATATGTCTATTAAAAAATTAATTATAAGTACGCAATTTAATATGTCTATAAAAAAAATACTTAGTTTTTATCGTCAACATTTTTTCTAATATATTATTTTGTAGGCATATTAATATGTAGGCATTTTTTTATCCTTGTTAATTTTGTAGGCATATTAATTAACAATTACAACATTTTATTTTGTTGGCATTTTTCTAACTTATTATTTTTTAGGCATATTAATTTGTATGCATTTTTTTATCCTTTAATTTTGTAAGCATATTAAATAACAACTACAACACTTTATTTTGTAGACATTTTTTAAGGACTCAGATAGATGAAATATTGAATATTATTTTATCATTGGTCTGAAGCGAAGAATCTAAGTTGATAAGTTTTTAATTGTTTATTTATGTAGTTGACTTTATTATTTTAAATTTTGAGAACTCCACTTTTTTTGGAAATTTAAAGTTTTTGAGTTTGATTTTTTTTTAAATTTGTTTTCATTAGACTTTTTTGAATTATTGTTATTTTTATCTTTATTTGAATTTTTTGAAATCTATTTTTTAATTTGTTTTAATTTATTATCATCGACTTAATTACGTAATTAATTTTATATTTAGTTTTGGGTATTTATCTATAAAAAGGGTAGTTTTGGAATTCAACGTAATTAATTAAAATAATTAAATATTTTGTGTTCTGACCTTAATTAAAATTTTGTCCTTCAAACTAATCTCCTAAAAAGAGTATCCTTTATTAGAAAGAGAGTGTGATATTTGTCCTTTAAAAAAAACCCCTTAATAGTATGACATATTTTGATGTTGTTTTAAATGTGATTAAATCTAAGCTTTCATATATAAATAATAGCAAAAATTTTACTAGTTGTATACTTAGACCCACTAATTAGTGAACAACCCATATTTTGGTTTTTGGCCCAAATAACTTAATTATTTTAACTCAAAATATTTATTATTATATTGTTTTAAATGACATGTTTGTCCTTTCTTGGTTGTCAAGGTTGAATTCATTTCATTGTTACAACGTGTGTATCATCTATCCTAAATTTAAGCCGTCATTTATCCTTCTAACCACATTTAGAAGCCATATATATCCATTAACTTAAATGTTTATGTCGTCATCCATATCAATTAGTTAGGAACAAATATATTATTGTCATTCTATCTATTATTTTACTTATCATGCATTGTTATCTTCATATTAATTATTCAATTAATTTTTTTTATTAATTACTCAAGTTGACAATCTCTAAACTTTTACATCTCCTGCCTTCATTATCATACACAATGTTCCAAATTGTAAGATAAACGTGGAAAGTTGTAAATTGTAAATTAAACTTCAAAAGAACAGTGAAAAGATTAAATGTGCTCAAAAATAAAAAA
This sequence comes from Lonicera japonica, assembly GCA_021464415.1. NCBI lineage: Eukaryota > Viridiplantae > Streptophyta > Magnoliopsida > Dipsacales > Caprifoliaceae > Lonicera > Lonicera japonica. The sequence goes on along the minus strand of CM038468.1, from coordinate 43,486,827 downwards.
AAATAAAAGAAAAGAAAACCATAGTTTGAAATTCTAAGCTCCTTATATTTGATAGCAATTCCACTTGAGTAAAGATTAGAATCAACGACTTGTTAAGTATTGAAATTAACCGTAGTTTAGTAGGATTTATAACGATGAATAAAATCACAATACATGCATATTGATTAAATCTCCTCCTACTGACAGCATTTGAGGATTGAGATGGAAATACATACAGAAGTAATGCCTAGTTTTTTTCCTCATTTTTTAATTCCACATTGTCCCATTTTGTTTAAAATGCATTTCGTGTTAGAAATTTTTATGGACTCGTTTCTCAACAAATGATTGTTCAAGTTTTTATACTTTAATTTTGATCAATTTATTATATTACTTCTATTTGTTTTTAATTAAAAGGAAAACCTTGCAAGAAATTTAGAAGTTAGATTGTTGACCTTAAAGTCAATTAATCTTATTTTGATAATTACAATAAGTTAATAAAGTGTTATTTAACTCGGTTGTTCCAATGATGATAGCCATTTTAACCGATACCGACTAAGTGTAACTTCAAACCGAAGCAAATCTCACACAAGCTTTACAAACGCCTTTACTCACAAGAAATGAACTCAAGTGATATACATGTGCTATACAAAGCCAAGAAAATATCTAGATCATCAAGCAAGTGAAGATATGCACAAGAATGATCTCCACATGTTCTACAAGTTATCAAAACCAAGAAAGGATCAAGAACATCAAACAAGTAAAAATACGCACAAGAAAATCAAGCATCACGAAGACTCGAATTATCATTAAATGGATTGAGTGCTTAGATTTTATGTAGAGATACTTTATTGATCAAATCCCTATAGCTCAAACATATTCTTGCATCTTTTAAAGATTGATTCAAACTAGCTTGAAATTGAATTTATTTGAAAAACATCATTTTACAAAAATCGAGTTTCAAAATAAATTCATATTAATTTTAAATGATCATATTTTAAGCTATAATAAAAATAGGTATCTTAGAAACATATCTTTGAGGTTCAAAAATCATTACAATTTTATTTGGAACTAAATTATTAAATTGCAAAAATATTTTTATTTTTACATTTGAAATTCGCTCAATTTTTGCCCAGTTTTGATCTAACGGTAAGTTGGAGGACTTCCCGAACACCGATCATTTTGAAATTTTTACAGTAGTTAGATAACATCTCCTGAAAATTTTGACTAAAATTTGAGCATGATCCAACGGTCAAATTGGGAGAAATTAACAAAATAATTTTGAATTTTTTTGTCAAAACTAACTGTTGGAAAGTTTGAAAATGTATACCTTGGAGCCAAAACCTCTCTTAATCATCCCTAACAGCCATATTGTTTTGCAAGCTATATATATGATGTCTTAGACATATTTTAACACACTTGAATCATTCTACAAACTCATTTTACATATATACAAAGTTATTCAAGTATTCAATTCATTTAATTGATCAATCTTTCATTTTTGAGCTATATACTTTGATCAATTTTGATATCTCTTAGTGTAAGCTTCATTTGTATTTTGTTATACACAAGAGAGATATTGTACATTGGTGTTAGCCACCAAAATTTTTTCAAATCATATTTGTGAGAGGTGTATCTCATAGAATAGCAAGAGGGATTTCTTGTGAGAGTATTGAGGGTGTTTCAATACTTGTAAGAGTGTGTGAGAATAATACACTTGTAGAGGTTTGATCTTCACCCGGAAGGATATCGGTTATAGTGGAAATTCTCGGAGAACTAACCGAGCGCGGAGTAGGGGAACAAGCCGAACCGTGTGGACAAAAAATCTTCGACTTCGACCGGTTCAATCTTTATATCTCTTGCTCTATTATATTGTGCTATTTATTCATTGTGTTTGGAATTAACTTTGTTCTTGATTGCTTGATAAATATAGACATCAAATATTTTTAAATTATTTTTAAAAATCCGATTAAGTTTTAAAAACCCTATTCACCCCCCCCCCCTCTAGGGTATTTTCCGACCTACAATTGGTATCAGAGGTTGTACTCTTGTTTTGATTTAATAATCTTAGAGTTTACGATCATGTCTATTTATCAAGGAACCGGAATCAATGAAGGTTCTTCTATCACTAGACCACCTTTATTTGATGGCAAAAATTATAGTTATTGAAAAAGTCGTATGTGTACGTTCCTTCAAGCTAGTGATTTTGAACAATGGAAAGTTACACTCATTGGACCCTATGAGATTACCAAAACCGATGAAAAGGGTAAAGTCACTCCTTAATCTATTTTCGAATATGATGAGCAGGACATTAAGAAAATCCAATTTAATGCTAAAGCCTTGAATGCCCTACATTGTGCGTTAACTATAGATGAATACAACAAAATTTCTAGTTGTAAAACCGCCAAAGAAATTTGGAATAAATTAGAAGTTACCTATGAAGGAACCTCACAAGTTAAGGATGATAATATTAATATGCTTGTTCATGATTATGAACTTTTCAAAATAGAGCCTAATGAATCACTTGCCTCTATGTATAGTAGGTTCTCTATTATTACTAATGCTTTAGATCTTCTTGGAAAGGAATATCCAAATGAAGACAAGATTCGAAAAATTCTTAGAACACTTCCCAAGAAGTGGAGACCTAAAGTAACGGCTATTCAAGAAGCCAAGAATCTCAAGACGCTAAGCATGGATGAACTCTTGGGTTCACTTAAAACCCATGAGAAGGAATTGGCGAGAGAAGAAGAAAGTGATTCAAAAGCCAAAAAGTCACTAGCTCTCAAAGCAACTCAACTAGAAGATGATGATGAGTTGATGTTAAGAGATGAGGATATGGCTCTCCTTTCTAGAAAATTCATAAAATTTCTAGCTAAGAAGAAGAAGTTTTAAGAAAAAGGAAACAACTTTGATTCTTCATCAAGAAAGAACAATGATCGATCTATTCAACCAAGAGTTGAAAACAAAGAAGAAAAGAAGTATTTCCATTGCCATGAACTAGGGCATTTCAAAACAAATTGCCCGGTTAGAAGAAAAGAAAGAAGAGATAAAAGAGACAAAGCCTTCAAACAAGTAAGACACGCCCTCAAATGCACTTGGAGTGATTCCGAAGAAGGTAAGTCCAATGCCGATTTTAGCGATGAAGAAACGGCAAATCTTTGCCTTATGGCAAGAGACGATGAGGTACACTCTTTTTATGACTCATCTAGTGATGATACTGCCTCTATTAATAATAATATACATGATGAGAATGACTATGAAGAATTATATGATATGTTTGAGGAATTGCATAAAAAATTTAAAAATTTGTCTAAAATGTATGCAAGCCTCAAAAAGAAAATTTTGATTATTTCTAGCAAGTGTGAAAACTTTGAGAAAGAAAATATATTTTTTAAAAATGAAAACAAAACATTGAAGAAAGGAAAAGAGAAAGAAACTCCAAACTCACTTGTATTAGAAAATGTCAAATTGAAAGATCAAGTGGATGACTTAACTAATAGTCTAGCCAAGTTCACCAAAGGAAATGATAACTTAGATAAATTATTAGGAATGCAAAGGTGTGTTTTTGACAAAGCCGGTTTGGGTTATAACCAAATTGACAACCAAAAGAAATTACAAAAACTTTTTTAAAACTTACACACCTCATGATCCCACTCATCTTTGCTCATATTATGGAAGAAATACTCATTATGTGGGTCATTGTTTTTATCGAAATGAAAGTTTCCCTAAAAAGAAACTTGCTTGGGTTCCAAAAGGAACCATTATGTTTGCTAACCCAAAGGCATCCAACACATTTTGGGTACCAAAGGAGAAGTTACTTAAAGTTATGGTATAGGTGTGCTTGAAAGCCAAAGGTAGCAAAACCAAGTGGTTTTTGGATAGTGGTTGCTCAAAGCACATGACGGGAGACAAGAACAACTTCTTAAGTCTTATTCCCAAGAAATGAGGGAATGTGACTTTCAGGGACAACGCCAAGGGCAAAATCATTGGTATAGGTAAGGTTGGTAATAAATCTTCTTATATTTATAATGTTTTACTTATTGACGGTTTAAAATATAACTTGCTTAGTATTAGTCAATTGTGTGATAAAGGTTATGAAGTTATTTTTAAATCCGAATGTTGCATTGTTAAAAATATTAATAATAATTATATCTTGTTTGTTGCTTATAGATCAAATAACGTATATACTCTTGAACTTGATGATTTATTTTAACAAGATGTTAAATGTTTATCTGTGTTAAATGATGCTTCTTGGTTATGGCATAGAAGATTAGGTCATGCTAATATGGATTTAATTAATAAATTATTTAAAAAGGAATTACTTAAAGGATTGCCTAAAACTAAATTTGCTAAAGATAGAATTTGTGATGCATGTCAACTTGGTAAACAACACAACTTGAGTAAACAACATAAGTCTTCATTTTGCATGTTATTATAAACTAACAATAATTTTGCAGTCTAAAAATTATTATTTATCATTCAAAGAAAAGAAGGGAACAGAATCTGAAGATTATCAGAATCAAAATTCAAAACAGCATCGAGACTAAAAGAAGAATAATCAACAAAATTATGCTCCATATTTAATAGAGCTATCCAATCAGGACTCATTGGCTCGGCAACCTCCGCAATAGTACCACTTTGAGAAAATTGCGATGAATAGCTTTCCAAAGCAGCTTGGTAATCTGACATAGTCGGATATACCGGAAAATCCACATTAGTTAGAAAAGTACTATGGTCTGAAAGATTCCCGGTAGTTGGAAGAATTTCAGGTGCAACATTTTCTGCTAACGATATGAGCCCTGTAGAACTTCTAGGATGAGCAAAAGAAAAGCTTTGGTTAGCGCTAGAAAACTCTCTTAATCGAGCCTCTAATGTTGTCACTCGTGATTGCAAAACTTCTAACGCTGTCACTCGTGATTGTAACTCTTGTACCTTATGTTTAAGAGAAACAATAAGTGCAGTACAGCCTTTACTGGGATTCTTGACCCTCGCCTTAGCTTCAAAAAGAAATGAATAGAGAGTCTCAAGATATTGATGTTCAGAAATATCTTTTAAAATATTTGCAACACTATTTACCCCAAAAACGGTGAAAATTATACGATAATCTTGACGACTAATCACATCCATAAAAATATGTGCATATTCACACCATGGCTGACATTTCTTGCGTTTATAAGTGCAAGCAGCACAAGACGAACCTGTACAACGGAAGGTACTCGGCATACTTGTGATTTGCTTTTCTTTACTCATGGGTACCTCCTATAAAAATTATAAGAAGAAAATGAATCTCGAGGAAGACAACAAGAAAGAGGAGACAAGAGACATCTAGCAATTAAAAGAATCCCGAAAAAGAAAAGCTGTCATCCTAAAAGGTCAAAAATACAGCACCCCCCGCGTGCATCTAGAGTCCACTGCCCTAGCACGGTCTAGATCCCTCTTTGATGTTGACATAGTGGGAGAAAATGTGCGTAATGTTGATGCTGCGGTAAAAGGTAAGATTTTTTTTTCTGCGGTAAGATTTTTTTTTTTTTTTGCTGTGGTAAGATTTTTTATACTGACTTAAATGTTATGGTAAGATTTTAAATGCTTTAAATGATTTTCTACATTCATACTTTTGAAAGCTTTATTTAAAATATATATATATATATATTTTAAATTATTTCGAATATTTTCAATACTTTTAAATTGTCATCTTTGCATAAATTGAGGGGGAGCATATTATTTATATGCTATTTATGCTTGTTATTGTAAACACACATTATTATGAGTATTAATAAATATTTTTGCAGCTTTAGATTGATAATTACTGATTCCCTCCTTTTTTATGAAAAAAAAGGGGGAGAAGTATGTGTGTTATGTAATATGTGTTATGTAAGTATGTGTGTTATGTGTGTGTGTCATGAGTGATAATGGTACACACTCGTTTATTTTATCGTTTATTTTATTATGCTATGCTTGATCAAGAACTACTAGTTTGACTATTTGTTTAAGTACTTTTCGAACTTATGCTTTCAGTTAAGTTGTTTGAACTTATCTCATCTATGCAAGTATTTTTCATTCTAATAATTGCTTGTACATTTTTATCTATGCACCTATTTAGGGGGAGCATATTATTCATATGCTTAAAATTATTATCTTTTTATAAACACACATTAACTCTATTGTCATCATCAAAAAGGGGGAAATTGTTGACCTTAAAGTCAATTAATCTTATTTTGATAATTACAATAAGTTAATAAAGTGTTATTTAACTCGGTTGTTCCAATGATGATAGCCATTTTAACCGATATTGACTAAGTGTAACTTCAAACCGAAGCAAATCTCACACAAATTTTACAAACGTCTTTACTCACAAGAAATGAACTCAAGTGATATACATGTGCTATATAAAGCCAAGAAAAGATCTAGATCATCAAGCAAGTGAAGATATGCACAAGAATGATCTCTACATGTTCTACAAGTTATCAAAACCAAGAAAGGATCAAGAACATCAAACAAGTAAAGATACGCACAAGAAAATCAAGCATCACGAAGACTCGAATTATCATTAAATGGAGTGAGTGCTTAGATTTTATGTAGAGATACTTTATTGATCAAATCCCTATAGCTCAAACATATTCTTGCATCTTTAAAAGATTGATTCAAACTAGCTTGAAATTGAATTTATTTGAAAAACATCATTTTACAAAAATCGAGTTTCAAAATAAATTCATATTAATTTTAAATGATCATATTTTAAGCTATAATAAAAATAGGTATCTTAGAAACATATCTTTGAGGTTCAAAAATCATTACAATTTTATTTGGAACTAAATTATTAAATTGCAAAAATATTTTTATTTTTACATTTGAAATTCGCTCAATTTTTGCCCAGTTTTGATCTAACGGTAAGTTGGAGGACTTCCCGAACACCGATCATTTTGAAATTTTTACAGTAGTTAGACAACATCTCTTAAAAATTTTGACTAAAATTTGAGCATGATTCAACGGTCAAATTGGGAGAAATTAACAAAACAATTTTGAATTTTTTTGTCAAAACTAACTGTTGGAAAGTTTGAAAATGTATACCTTGGAGCCAAAACCTCTCTTAATCATCCCCAACGGCCATATTATTTTTCAAGCTATATATATGATGTCTTAGACATATTTTAACACACTTGAATCATTCTACAAACTCATTTTACATATATACAAAGTTATTCAAGTATTCAATTCATTTAATTGATCAATCTTTCATTTTTGAGTTATATACTTTGATCAATTTTGATATCTCTTAGTGTAAGCTTCATTTGTATTTTGTTATACACAAGAGAGATATTGTACATTGGTGTTAGCCACCAAAACTTATTCAAATCATATTTGTGAGAGGTGTATCTCATAGAATAGCAAGAGGGATTTCTTGTGAGAGTATTGAGGGTTTTTCAATACTTGTAAGAATGTGTGAGAATAATACACTTGTAGATGTTTGATCTTCACCCGGAAGGAGATCGGTTATAGTGAAAATTCTCGGGGAACTAACCGAGCGCGGAGTATGGGAACAATCCGAACCGTGTGGACAAAAAATCTTCGACTTCGACCGGTTCAATCTTTCTATCTCTTGCTCTATTATATTGTGCTATTTATTCATTGTGTTTGGAATTAACTTTGTTTTTGATTGCTTGATAAATATAGACATCACATATTTTTAAATTATTTTTAAAAATCCGATTAAGTTTTAGAAACCCTATTCCCCCTCCCCCTCTAAGGTATTTTCCGACCTACATAGATGAATAAGGAAACATATTTTAATTAAGAATCTAATCTAAAAACTAAATAAAAATTATACAAAAATATTAAATTTCCAGATATATTTATCAATTTTAATAAGGAAATTTTGAAAAGTTGAATTAAAAAGTACCATAATTTAAAGGTGAATGGAATGCAGAAAAAAAAAATCTAATTGATTTATCATTTCTAACTTCTTTCCATAATTGTATTCAATTATTTATTTTAATAGAGAAAATGTAAGGACTCTTTGCAAAGACCTCAATAGGTTGCCTCTATTGTGTCATTGGCATATTCTAATATTTTCTTAAACAAAATGTATCAAAATTTAATATTACAAAATTAAATGTAAATTTCATATGTTGGGCGTTGCTTGAGTAGTAAGGCCTTGTTTTAGAAGAAAAAGCGCAGAAGTTCGAGGTACATGCCTCCCTTTTTTCATTTTTACCATGTGGCTCACCTAAGATTTAATTGATTATATATTGCTATGTATTAAAAATATATATATAGTTAATTTGGACCATTACTTGTATGTTAAATGGCTTGTTGGATAGTACATTTAAATATTTATTTTATTTTAATTTTTTGTTAATTCATGTATTAAGTGATTTGCAACTAATTCTTTTTTTATTCTAGTGTAAAGGTGTTTAATTTGTGTGTATTTTAACTAATTTTTTCTCCGTTTGATCAAAAAGACCATCTAAACAAAAATTATGAAATTTATAAAATATAACTTATGACCTTCAAATTTTATATTTTGTGAAGGGGTACCTTAATGGAAGGGCAAATTTGAGACGTACGGCACATTTTAGGTTCAAGCCCTCTCTCAGGTAACTTTTTGGGACCAGCCATCACTTATAGAGAACGGGCCGACATTTAATACTAATGCGATCGCTATGGGATTTAGTCACTTTGTATAATGGTAGTCTATACGAGGACTCGTGTGATCCTCCGGGGCATGACAAAAAAAATAAAAAATAGATATATTATAAATTGGGATGACATCAGCTTTGAAAACTCAATGGTCCAGTTAGATATTGACGAATTTAATTATGGTTTTATTTATTATTAATTTACCAAATCTGCCCCTGCCTTGTAGTACCCGTGCAAAAACTGGCTTGCGTGGAACCTAGACTTTAGGGATTTGATTTAATCAGTCTTTTTATTTTATTTTAAAAGATCTAAATTATTAGATAACTACAAATCCTAAAAATCATTTTAATCTAAATTATTAGATAACTACAAATCCTAAAAATCATTTTAATGACACATTATATATACAACAACAACAACAACAACAAGCCTTTATCCCAAGGTGGGGTTATTAGCCATAGTGGTCTGTCGTGAATCATACTGAAACCATTCACCTTATCCTTCTTAATTCACCATAGTTTTTCTAGGTCTTCCTCTGCCTCTAACAACCAGGCTTCCCTCCAAGATCAACAAAAATCATATTAACGAGATTAAATCTTTTCTGGAATAGGTGCCACCCCAACTCCCTCTCAATTGATCTTATCTTTCCTAGTGCAAATCCTCTTCATTAATGACATTACATTATATATATATATATATATATAGTAGTATATGATATTAAGTTCGGGGGTTTATATATATGTTTATTATTAAATATCAGTGAATATAATAGATTTAACTAATATGTGTTTGAAAAAGGAAACAACTAAAAAAATCATACTGATCGTTATCGAGAAATAGAGGTAGCTCTTTATACTCTGTAGCGACCTAAACATGTTTTGAAAGAAAAAATCATCAAACAAAAAAGTTGCAATGGAAATAGGGTTACAGTTGCATCGAAGAAAAGAGGCGTGTAGATTTGAAAATAATAGGCTGCAATTTTCTTTTTCCTAAAAGAAACGGTCGAAGTCAACAAACGATAGAAGAAAATAATGTTTAATTATGGGTTTAATATTTTATGACATTGGTATATTAATGGTTTTAATGAAGGACATTCTATTTTTAGACTTAATTTAAAGGACAAGTTTTTAATAAAGGACAAATTGGTGTTATTTTAATTAATTATTTCGTTAAATTGATTTTTTTACTCTTTTGTCCCTATGTATTTTTTCATGTTTTCTCAATTGTTTGTCCCTATGTAATTAATTTGAATTCAAATTGGTTTCGGATATGATTTCTAACAACTTTGGAGAGATGTGGATAAACATTTTAATCGATAAAAAAATCTCATTAACAACTAATCTTCAACTTAATCGTAATTGCTTTCTCTATCACCACCCCCACTCTAAATCAACTTAATCCTAATTGCTTTCTCCATCACCACCCCCACTCTAAATCAACTTAATATTTATGTCCTAACTGCAACGAGATCAAGATGCATTACTGCTCTATTAGTGGAGAGAGACCTAGGTGCCAAGAGGAAAAATCAATTAATTAATATTGGGGGCTATGTAGGCCATTACCAAGGGCCTCTGGTAATAGCACCTCCACATTACTATGTTGCTCCGCCACCTAGAAGAGAACCTAGTTTTCTTAACGGATGATGTGTTTTCTCTCTCTTCATACATATACATATATATATATATATGGGCTATTCGATTATTTAGCGACGGATTTTGAAAAATATTTTTTTTTCATGGTGAAATTAAATTCTTGGATACAAAATTAGTCATGGAGTACAGTCCATATGACTATAATATTTGAGACATAATTTGCATGGGTTTATAAATGGTTTAGTTAATTTTAATATTTTGGTTTGATGTGACTTAATTATGAACAGTCTGGCGGCCTTGTGTTTCTATTGCCTCCTAAGGCGGCTCTATGTTACTTATCAATTTAGTGTGTCTACTTGAAAATTAAAAAAATATGCCTTAATATGTCTATTAAAAAATTAATTATAAGTACGCAATTTAATATGTCTATAAAAAAATACTTAGTTTTTATCGTCAACATTTTTTCTAATATATTATTTTGTAGGCATATTAATCTGTAGGGATTTTTTTATCCTTGTTAATTTTGTAGGCATATTAATTAACAATTACAACATTTTATTTTGTTGGCATTTTTCTAACATATTATTTTTTAGGCATATTAATTTGTATGCATTTTTTTATCCTTTAATTTTGTAGGCATATTAAATAACAACTACAACACTTTATTTTGTATACATTTTTTAAGGACTCGGATAGATGAAATATTGAATATTATTTTATCATTGGTCTGAAGCGAATAATCTAAGTTGATAAGTTTTTAATTGTTTATTTATGTAGTTGACTTTATTATTTTAAATTTTGAGAACTCCACTTTTTTTGGAAATTTAACGTTTTTGAGTTTGAATTTTTTTTAAATTTGTTTTCATTAGACTTTTTTGAATTATTGTTATTTTTATCTTTATTTGAATTTTTTGAAATCTATTTTTTAATTTGTTTTAATTTATTATCATCGACTTAATTACGTAATTAATTTTATATTTATTTTTGGGTATTTATCTATAAAAAGGGTGGTTTTGGAATTCAACGTAATTAATTAAAATAATTAAATATTTTGTGTTTTGTCCTTAATTAAAAAGTTGTCCTTCAAACTAATCTCCTAAAAAGAATATCCTTTATTAGAAAGAGAGTGTGATAGTTGTCCTTTAAAAAAAACCCTTAATAATATGACATATTTTTGATATTGTTTTAAATGTGATTAAATCTAAGCTTTCATATATAAATAATAGCAAAAATTTTACTAGTTGTATACTTAGACCCACTAATTAGTGAACAACCCATATTTTTGTTTTTGGCCCAAATAACTTAATTATTTTAACTCAAAATATTTATTATTATATTGTTTTAAATGACATGTTTGTCCTTTCTTGGTTGTTAAGGTTGAATTCATTTCATTGTTACAACGTGTGTATCATCTATCCTAAATTTAAGCCGTCATTTATCCTCTAACCACATTTAGAAGCCATATATATCCATTAACTTAAATGTTTATGTCGTCATCCATATCAATTAGTTAGGAACAAATATATTATTGTCATTCTATCTATTATTTTACTTATACAGTTCATTTTTTCCTGTTCTATACATCTGCTTTTTCTCATCCTATTAACTTGGTGCTTGATTATTGGAGTCTGTCTAATTATATGACACAGGTAATATAGCTCTTTGTAATCTTTCGTTTGCAAATTATTCCAATTATATGACTAAAGGTAATGTAGCCTTTATTTATAGTCCCTTTTCAAAATTATTGTGTAATGTTGTATTCTATTGTCATTCATTATTAACATATCATTGAATTTTTGATATTTTTCTAGTCATGTATATATAGTGTGAAAAATATCATGTTATTTTAGAAAAAAAATTCCCCACAATAGACTTCTTAATATGACTCTTTCAGCATTAGATTTTGTAATGTGATTACTTCAACATTAGATTTTCCCGTAATATTCATATTCATATTATGACTACATAGTAATATTTTCCACAAATTATGACTATGTAATATTTTCATTTGTAATATGAGTATTTGTATATTAATGTTACTGTATTATGACTACTACTATGTACTACTACTCATTTTATAATAGTCATTTTAAAGTTTAGATAACAACCATATTAATTTAAATGTATCAAGATTATGAAATTAGCTATACTACTCACATTTTTCTTGCTTAATACTTATTAGTTAGTCATATTTTAATAATTGCAGACATATTTGCAATTCTACAAGTGCCAAGTATCTATATGACTTTTCAAGTAATTTTACTCTAGGGAATCGATATTTATTTGGATTTTAGTTTTCCCTTATTTGAATTTCAAATTCTTGTAATCTTAATAACCAACTCAATCTAATTTGAGATTATTAAGTTATCATTTATTTTTCAAAAAATTGGTAAAAATGGCAACATTGGAAAAACAATAAATGAATTAAAAATAATTAAATAAAAAACAAAATCATAATTATCCAATAATTTGTGCTAACAACTAATTACAAAAAACAAGTTGGTTAAATGCAAAACAATTCAAAAATACTGGGCTAAATACAAAAAGCCCCTAAAAATAAAGGTGTGTAGATCTAAGTAACTCTCCTCTAGAGTGATTTTCATGCCTGATCTAAATGCCTAACATTAAATCCACCGACTATTTACAAGGTATGGTACAAATGGCAATTTGTATTTTAATTGTGTAAACCGGTCTTGCACTGCATTAATTATTTTCTTGAAGTACTTGTTGTCATGAACAGCCAATTTCCTAAGGGTAGATTAATACTCCCATCTCAATATGGGTGTGAGAATATCTTGTTGCAAAAAAAAAAATTGTAGGCATAATACTAATTTCTGTGAATTTAATATTAGGCATTTTAGATGAGCACACCTACAATCTAATTATGTAACTTAATGTAGGGATAAATATTAATTTAAGTGGATTTAAAGACTTATGCTGATTAAAAGTCGAGACGAAGGATGCATGCATAGATGGTATATCAATATAAAATGAACCAAAAAAATTGGAATATAAATATTAGACATGTACATTTGGATGCATATGTATTCGAAAGTATGTTGATATATGGTTGCAGTAACGTAAGAATTTGTTATAAAAAAAAAGCATTAAAATAAATCCGCGAAATACAAAATTAAAAGTCAAACCGATAACAAGAACTTTTGGGTCTTTGACAAATAAATAAAAATATTTGTGAGCCGTAATGCCGTGAGCTAACTTATTGCCTCACGATAAATAAATTGAAAATTAGAGTCCGTTTCTAGTACAAATCGGTTCGTATTTAAAAAATTTTATTGCAAGTTAACCGACATTGCGGAAGCAACCGATGCAATAGTTGTAAAGATCGTACTGAATTCATTTTGCAAATCCCCGCAAAAATAACTTCTGCTTCCGCCAAATCGATCCTGACCGCTCAAAAACAGCCACGTCCCCCCGGGGCTGAGGGGAAGGGAAGGGAATCTCCCAGTGACGGATCTAAATGCAGGATTATTGAGGAAATTGATATTTTAAACTTAACCCCCCTTATATTTGTGAAAATTTTAATTTAACCCAACTAAGTTTTTAGTATAGGCATCCCACTTTTTAAGTATAAACTATATGTTACTTGTGTCTATAATATAATGACATTACACGGTATAAATTACTCATTCTTGCGACATTAGATATATTTATATATAATTGTTAGAGCCTATACACCATCTATATTATAAATAACTCAAGTTTAAATTCTTCGTGCCTTCAACATTATCAATATTATAAAAATAACTCACGCCTATCGCACTATTTGTACTAAAAAATAGATTATTCTTACATATTTACAACAATGATACATATAGTTTAATTTATTTAAAATAATCTTGTAATTTTTCTTCATTTAACTCTTATTATTAACCTTGCTAATATTGTAAAATTGCAAAAAACTGTCGTAGTTACGTCCAACTACTTTGTCTATCATACCCCTAATTGCATATTTGTACTTGTGTATTTTTGTGTATAAAAGTACTACACCTATGAAAAGATTTTGACTCCATCACTGAATCACCCTCATTTAATTTTGTAAATTTAGTAATTTCATTACATATTCTCTTTATAAAATTTAAAAATACATAAAAAAATACTTTTTTACCTACCTTAAAGTACCATGTTTTAAAACTGAAAAAATCAGGTGAATTTACATCATAATCTTAAAAAAAAAAAAAAAGGAATGTGCAAACCTTTCATAAAATTCTAGAAATTTGGTAGAAGGGCTTATTATACATTGATTTTTACCAAAAATCTAATGAATAATATTTTTTTGAATGAAGGGCCTATTTTTAATTGGTAATTAGTGTAAGAGGCCTATTTTGTTTTATATTTTAAATGAATGTATTTAAATAAATTTAAATATCATTTAATTAATAAAAACATGTTATGTATTACCTAAATTACCCATTTTTATGAAATTTACACAAAAAATATGGACCGCAAAGTTCATATTGCAGTAAAATATGAACTGCAAAGTTCATATTGCAGTGAAATATGGACTGCAATATGAACTTTGCACTAAAAATATGGACTGCAAAGTTCATATTGTAGTAAAATATGGACTGCAATATGAACTTTGCACTAAAAATATTGACTGCAAAGTTCACATTGCAGTGAAATATAGACTGCAAAGTTCATATTGCAGTGAAATATAAACTGCAAAGTTCATATTGCAGTTCATATTTTAATGCATATTGGTATGTTTTAGTTTATTTTAAGGGTTGGGATGTCATTTTATAATGAAAAAAAAAAGACACATGTCATATTATCAATAAAATAAAAAATGGGCCCTTTATTTAAAAAAAATTATTCCTTGACTTTAGTGTGAAAATCTTTCTCTAATAAGCCCTTTTTTTTAATTGCCCCCATAAAATTTAAGAAAAGTTAAACAAAGGCAACTTGAGTTAAGAAAAGGTAAGATTCTATCCGGGTCATTTTTGGTATTTTAATTCTTAAAAAACCCTCTCCACGTGAGATGAGAAGGAAGACTTGTAATAGCCACGTAATAGTTAGAGAAGGATGGGAGTTTTTTATCTTTTAATATTATTTTTTTCAAAAAAAAAGTTGTATTAAAAAAATAGAGGTTTAAACCTTCCTTTGCGATTATAAAAAACAAAAAAATTCTCAAAACTTCCCTAGTGACACTCGAACAGGAGCTTTATCCCACATCTGAGTAGATGTATCTTTTAACTAAGAGTATCTCTAACCATAACATAAAAATTATAATGTAAATCATATGCGTTAAATCAATTTTATACAAATCTTCAAAGTTAAAAGAAAATATGCTTCTATGGTATTTTTGTAAACTTTTGTATAAATTTTGAATAAACCAATAAGATACCAACACATGTTTAATATTATTTTGTGCAATTATTGTTATTATTATTATTATTATTATTATTTTGAATTTTTGTATACTTAATATGATAATTATTATTATGTTGTCAATTCTTCGTTGGTTTAGATCTATTTATTTTAGTATTCCTAGTAAATTTAGGCTTCCTTAGTCGCGACAACTATATTTGTATTTTTATTATTATTATTTTTTTAGAAGATAACTATATGCGTATTTGGTTTAATTTTTGAAATTCGAATTTAGTGGAAATCCAATTCGAACAAAAAATAAATCTTGGACACCCTTATAATAAGAACATATGGGTTGATAATTTTAATCAATTCTTCAAAGAATGATAATATAAATTATGGGGGCACTATTGACACCTCTTTAACACTTAATCTCTTTTTAACACGTACTTCATAAATACACTTTATCTCTTCCTAACACTTCTAGATATTTATATTTAATTTTAAGTGTAATTAATATTAATTTAAAAAACATTCCACTCCATTCTCACCGCTCTACTCTCTCTCTCTCCCCTAATTTAAAAACAAACTCACTCCACACACCCAATAAATAGCATCTTCAATTTTTTTCTACCAAGTTCTTTTTTCCCAATCTAGTCGTTCCCTTTTCCCAATTTAGTCGTTCCCTATCTAGCTTTTTCTCTCAACTTTTTCGTTACCGGTTAAAAGAAAGTTCTACCATGTGCTATTGACAAAAAACTATCAAATCTATTTGTTATGAAGAATAAATAAGATTTCTTGATTCAGTCGATGTACACACCAGGCCAAAACAAAGTTCCACCATGAATGAAAGTACAATCGGTTCCTAGGAATCGAGTGGTGTTCACTATACTAGACCTAAAGGAACCGAGTAAAGTACACGTCACTCAGTCCCAAGGAACCTCGCACCATACTAGGCTCAAAGGAACTGAGTAAAGCACACGTCACTCGATTCCAAGGAACCGAGTAGAGTTGAAAAAATGACGCAAAGCTTAACTCGGTTCCTTGGAACTGAGTGTTGTATGCTTTACTCGGTTCCTTTAGGCTACGTATGATGAATATCACTCAGTTCTTAGAAATTGAGTAAACATTCTTCGTACTCTGTTTTCGTTTTCTTAATTTATTTTTTTATTTTTTGCATTTATTTGTATCAAATGATTTATGAATAAAATAAAACGTAAAGAAAAAATAAAAATATAAGTATCTTACTTCTTTTTGGAGAGGGATGATGATTTGGATGGTGGTAGTGTAGTGGTGGTGGTGGTAGCGATGGCAGCTGTGGTGATGAAGATGGAGATGGATGATGATTTGAATGAATGATAATGAAAAAGAAAAGCGTTTTTAGTTAACAGGGTTAATAATTTTGTTTTAAGAGATTTAGAGTTATTAATTGTTATTAATTTGAGTTTAATGTTTTAATTATTAATTAAAAATAAAAAAACAGTATGCATCAATAGAATAATTAATCCTTTTTCTTAAATGGAGTGTTAAATAGTAAAATAATGTGTACCAATAGTAACTCCCAAATTCCATTATTCTTATATGTAGTGGTAGGTCAACCGCCCCATATATTAAATAATTTACGCCTCAACATGTAACATGTTTTAAGAGCCTTAGGTTGTGTTTGATTAATGTTTCTAGACAAGTTTTTTAAATAAGTTTTTAAAAATTTGGTGTTTGGTTGAATGTTTTGAGTTAGAGTTTTTATGTTGAAAAGTAAATTTGGTTTTATTTGACTTTTTTTCAACCAATGAAAAAAACGCATAAAAAATTTCAAAAAATAATCACAATGGATCTTATTTTATAGATCTCGATGAGTAGATTTCAAATATATATTTTTTATTATTTTTTTATTTTTGGATTTAAAGTTATGGCGTTTTAAAAAAAAAATTTAGAGAGAGAAAGTATAGTGAAATAAATTTTGGAAAGTGTGAAAGTAGAGTTGATTTTGAGTTAAGTTTTTAAAATTTTGGAGAAAAAAAAAAGTAGTGAGCAACCAAACACAACCTTAGGAATGGTGTAAAAGCTCCGTACAATTAAATAATTATTTTTTTATCACAATTAAATAATCAATTAGAGCAGAGGAGATCAATTTAAAACCATAGAAAAATCACATGTTAATTGAGCAGATAAAATACATACCATTGGAATTTGGGTGAATGCAACTAAATAATATTTTAACAAAGATTGCGGTACAATGAATATATTTAGCTAGTGCTTGATTTATTTATTTATTTTGTTAAATAAAAAATAAAAAAATCCAATATTCAAATCATGGTGATTTGGACATGAAATGGGCTTTCTATTTGGTTTCTTTTAAAGTCAAATCCATATTATTTTCCCATCAACTAACTTCATTAGACTAAATAATTTAAATTTTTTATATGTAAACAGTATGTCGATATATCTGGGGGTAAACCACGAAAAAAGGAGAATGAAAATAAAATTCTTATCATGATTCGAGCTTGGACATGAGGTGGGACACACGAAATTTTACATATATGCATATTCACAGATATTTTTTTAACAATTTATATAGAATTCTACATTATATCATGTTAAATGCTGGACAATGGTTTGCATGTAGAAGATATGCAACACTTCTTGTCAATTCCAACTTAAATTCTAGAACAACTTGGATGAATCTATCGCTTCCCTAAAAAAATAAAAAAAACAAAAAAAAAATAAACTGTTGAATTTGTATAGCCTAAATAATTTTTTGCATTTATATTTGGTACATTGTTACTTAATAATCTTCCTTCTTAAATTAAGAGCATAATATTTTCCTTGAGTCATTCTAAATTAAGAATTCCATTTTTCTTTCTAATATAATCAATATACTAAAACTTAGAGTCGGAAATAAATTTTATTTGTGATGAAATTATTACGTTCTTATAAAATGTGAAAGTCAAACACGAAGTGTTAATTAAGGGCATATGGAGATTTTTGTGTATCTAAACTGAAATTGGAAATTGAGCATAAATAGTTTCATGAGAATATTTTTCAAATAAAAGATAATTAAATAATACTCTCACCATCTCAAATTAGTAGTTCCACTCCGACTTTTATACTTTTTAAGAAAATACTAGTTTCACCTTGATCGATATTACGAATACAACTTATTTTCTATTATATTTCACAAAAAACATAGAACTCTTGACATGAGATTTTCCAAAAAGGAAGTGGCCCTATTCTTGAGACGAAAGGTAATACATTTTTTTGTAAAACAAGTCTCCATTTTTATGCTACTTAAGATGGGATCTCTAGATCAATATTTTGTTTTAAGATGAATAGTTTGACTAAGATTTACTTATGAACAATCGCCATTAGTTTTTTTTATTACTATTAAAATTATTCTTATTCTTATTCTTATTATTATTGACTATTTAACCTAAACATGTTAAACTTCCAATTAGTTTTGCCCTTTGCATATTTCCACTCTTTAAATTTTCTCTTTCTCTTCAATTTCTCAAATCGATGGCAATTTGAGATTAATATCATACTTTTGCTTGATTTGAGAATGTATTAATTATCCTTAATTTTGACCATACAATGTTATTTTCAACTGATTGTGTATAAAGGTACGTAAAAAACATGTGTTGCTGTAACATATTGTTAAAAATATAGGTATGTATAAATAATTTTAAAAGTATATAGTATAAATTCTCGGAATGATACTATACTGTAACAGAGAAATAATTACTTTGATAATATGAGTAGTCGTAGAGAAAAAGAATTATCCCTTAACCTAATCCTTGTTGAATTTCTTAGTTACATTTTCACATCATCCATGTTATTAATTTCAATTTAAAAATCCTATAAATATAATGACAGTATTTTTTGTGCGTGTTTTTTTTTTAAACCAAATATGACTATAAGGTATTCATAGCAAAAAAAAAAAAAAAATATAACCAATCTTAAAATAATCAATCTGAGAACAAAGAATCAACTCTTCAAAATCGAAAGAAACCAAACTATTACATCTTGGAGGCCCAATAGGAGGAGGAGGAGGAGTATTTATTTATACAAATTTTCACTTTACACGCAATAATACCGTTTCACTGTATAGAAAGGCGTGCATAGATTCATTACCACATATGAACTAACCAGCTGTTAACCGACTAGAAACTTTTTAGGGGCTCTATCGGACCAAAAAGGAATAAAAAGGGGATTTGAGGGGCTCTAGAGAATTTAAAAAATAACTGTTAAGGAGTTGTTAGGTGCAGTATTTTTTTTAATTTTTTCTTTTTTGTTCAAGGATTCTTCTATACGGATGTTCAGGTTAGTTTTCACAAATTTTGATTAATCTTCATTTATAAAATTTTACACATTTCGAAACAAGATTCAATCAGAAGCTCTCAATCAAACTCAGTGTTGTAAACTCAATGGTGTTGGGGCAGTGCGGTTAGGAACAGTGCTAAGTGACAGAAATAAAACTAGTGGTAGTGGGAATTGCCGACGTATGTTTATTAGTTATGGTGCCAAAGTTAAATAAGCATTACTTTTGGTCCTTGAGTGTGAATGACGTTGGTACAATGAAATCCCCTTTTTGTGCGCCTCCACTAAGATAAGCCCACCAATATTTTCATTAATTAACTTAATGGCACCGTGTGGGTAACAACAACTTGCTCAAGGCCACCATTTGGGGCAGTTTTCCTTTATGGGTTCCTTAGTACTTTTTTTTCCGGATTTGAGTGTTGTTTAAAAAAAGCGAGATCCGGATTAAATAGGTTAGTTCAGTTGATATAATCAAAAAAATGCACTTTGTGGTAGGATTCGGACTCGAATCTTAAAGGCATTTGTGGTGTTCTTATTCCGTTCTCCTACCATTGCTCTAATGGATCAAAAAAAATGTACCGCACACTTCTACATGGAAACAAGCAAAATAAATAGAAAACAAAAGTACATGCCACAAGAAAAATATCCTCAAATCAATCAAGAAAAATGACAAGAAATTAACGAGTGTAAGACATGCTTGTCACAAATATAGAGAAAATTATGGTAACAATCTCAACATTACCAAACTTCGGGTATCAACTGAATAAATAGCGAAGTAAGAGGTTATTTAGTTGCTACAAACGGAATATTAATAATAATAATCATAAATTAATATCAGTCAAACTAATCTCTTTGATATAAAATTATAAAGAAGGGACTACATAATACAACATGGACTAAGTTTATTAGACAAAGATTTCCTATCCTTAATTCAGGAAAAAGAAAATTGCCTTCTGAACACCTATGTCCAATTTCCACTTCAAAGAAATTGATATAAGTGCTATAAAGTTACACCCAATGTCCGATCTTTAGAAATTGGGAAGAAGGAAGTTTAGTTTTCTGAGGATAGAATCGCGGTGGGGTGGTAAGAGGCCAACTTCTTTTTCCAACTAAAATAACACTCCCGATGTACTTGACCAAATTGTCGGGAAATTAGTTTGATGCCCGCTTATAAAAAAAAAATTTGGGGGGTGGGGTGTGAATAGAGACAATAATCCCTTTATTCTTGATTAAAAGATCCTATTTGACTTCACAATTATTTAGAATGAATTTATTTCATTATAACCAATGGTAAAAACACAAACCACTAGGGTTAGCCCAATAACCAAGGCTCCTACTTCCAATTGGGACGTCTTGATTTCGATTCTTTAGTCTCTTTATGTTATTTATGTTACTGATAGATGGTACAAGTAAGAGACTAAAAACGGTGATTTTAGAACATAATTTATTTATTTTTATCATAAGTTTAGGTACATTGACTATCTTTTAAAAAAGGAAATAGATTATTTATTTAAGACATTTCAAAAAAGTACAGCGAATTTTCTTAATTTAAGATGAAAAGATTACTTCAAATTGGGGTCCAAAAGTTAGAGTAATGAGTCATTGATTTTGAATTTAAGGTGCCCCAAACTTAGGAGTGGATAAAGACGGGCTACCCTCTAACATAAGGACCAAAAAGAGGCTGAAGGTCTTCCCTCTTTATACATGTACATATATACTTAAATCAAGAAATTTCTTTCTCTATGAAACAAGGGCCAAAGTGCAAATGTCAACGTAAAGTATAAAACAAAAATTAAAGATAACAGAGGCCCATATATTTAGTACCTCATTGCTCTGTACATGATAGTTCACTTTTTACTTTCCCCCAAAGAAGAGAGATTAGCAATAAGTAGTGTAAGAATTTGAAGGGCTTTCTAAGTCACAGTTCCACTTAAAAGTTGCCCCTTTTCTTTTACCAAAATTAAATAATGCAAATGCACTTCTCAATAATGCGATCTCCATTTACATTTTTCTAGCCTTTTATTGGTAAAGAGTTGTATCCTTTTTTCTTATGCTTAATTTAATATAAATTTCTTTAGGGTTTATGTACTATTCCTCAAGTGAGGGTTTTTTTTCAACGTAATGGTGTGTAATCCATTATGCTGGAGCTGGATCATGAAAGGCTGCATAAACACTTGTTAGTGCATGTCAAACTGTCACCTTCTCCTCTAATTTAGTGTGTATTTATACCTATCTACCAGATTTCAGAAAGGCTTTCACTCTTTAATTAACAAGACGCCCACTTTTAAGGGGTACTTATTATCAAAAGAATTTAACCTTTTACAACCCCTCAAAATGGGCGACTACTTGTATCTAAAGAGTGAAAATCCGACATGCAACCTGAATGTATTTAAGTGTAAATGTGCTTTTATTTATGTATTAGTTTTCTATACTCTTGAATATGTGTAATTCAAATAAATAAATAAACCTTAGTAAGTGGGTCCATAGCAAGGAACTATTGGATATTTTTGTTTACACACACCTTGAATTTGAAAACAAAAATCGCGAAAACAAAAATCGCAAGAACAAAATAAATATATATAAAGATGAATTATTTAATCCTTTTTTGAGAGTTTATTTAATAGTGTAAGAAAGTGGAAACAAACCAAATATATCAAGAAAGAATTCATGCCCTATAATGATCTCCATCTCTTTATTCTAATTGACTTTATTGCATAGAAGGTGATGATTTTGGGAGAAATACCCAATTAGAGTGCACAACTATTGTCATTAGACAAACTTTAATCTAGTAATTTCCCACTTGCAAAATTGTATAATTAAATCTTAATCCCTACTCAGTCATTTATTAAATTGTATACGTGTATGAAAATGGAAATGACCCAAATAGATTGTAAACAACATTAATTTGTCCTATATGTTTATCCAATAGACTAGATACTCATAGAAGGTGGTGGTTTTTGGGAGAAAAACACAATTAGTATGCAAACAACTCTCATTAGCAACCCTTTAATTAAGCTATTTCCCACTAACTTGAGTGAGTAATTATATTCTAACTAGTCATTTTCATCTCCTAAAGTACAATGATGATTAGATCTCGGAGAATTAGTTAACCAACATGACCCACCTATTGTAACAAGCAGATCGACGCCCCATTTGATTTTATGACATGGACCATTACATGACCACCTATTGTGTGCATGCATGTGCGCACGCGCGAGAAAGAATGGGTAAGATTTCTCCCTACCATCTTCTTAATGTTTTTATACGTGCTATTAATTATGTACTATATGGCTTATATATTCACCGCACTTTAACAAGTGATATCAATACATAAAAAGCTCGAGAATACGATCATAACAATCCACTACACTTTTGTCAACTACTATTATCCTATACTTGAGCATGGCATGTTGTGCCTCCTCGGATACCATATCAGCGTAGGATTGAATTCTAAAATTTAGATGTATGATTTGTTTGAACCTCGAGAAGGTTAAAAACTAGTAGTTAAATATGTAACTTCAAGTATTTTTACAAATTGTTTTTGTTAATTTTTTCAGAATTAACTTAGCAGCCACGTATAATTTTTTTATCCTTTCCCCAAGCACCCAAATAACTAAATTTGTGAAATAATATATTTAAATGATCCAATGCCTATATTAAGGGATAACCAAACAGGGCCTACGTGGATGTGAAATCCTAACACACACACCCACAGAGAGAGAGAGAGAGAGAGATTGATTATGATTCTAAATTAGTGGTTAATTTAGACCCGGGGATACACGTATGATTTTAAATTAGGTGTATTAAGAAGAAATTGAATGTTAAATGGCTGTGGGACAAGGTGACAAAGCAAATACCAATTGCTTAACAGAGATGTTGACTGAAAACTAAGGGGGTTGCTCCATTTGATTTCATTAAACTAATTGGGTAATTGGTATATTCTCTAATTGGGTATTTAGTATATTCTTCATCCACCATTTTTTCTTGATAATCCATTAATAATGTTTTGATTAAGAAAGGCAATAGATCCTTCCAGTTTACTGGGGAATCTCTGGCCACATCTTGGTTAGTTGCATGAATTATGTATTATAACTATACTATAATGAATGTAGGGAAGAAAATAATCTTATGCTCATAATAATAATATACAAAAGAAAAGCAAATTTCTTAACTATAACTTCTCGGTCTCAAATTAAGAGTCTTTTCTTCTTTGGGACATCTCAGACGGTGATTCCCTTTCCTAAAAATCAATATATATCAAATTAATTTCACGATAGAGAACAAAAATAGTTGTTTTTGCTGTCGATTGCCCCAAAGTCAATGCTTCTTAAAAAGTTTAACTTTTAAATGGCACTATTAGTTTGAGAAGGAGGGAGTATTTGATTGTTAGGCTAGCACAGAAAGAGAGATAAAGAGAAAGGAGAAGATCAGTTCTTCGAAAGGCAAAATATTATCAATCAAGTATGGAAGCGTTTAAATTATATTCCTCACTTTCGAGATAGCATTTCCCTAAGCTATATCAACACCCAGATAAAATGACGAATTGAGCTGTTCTACATTATTCTTTTATGAGATTTGGTGCATCGATCTTAGAAATAAGATTCTCAATTTAGGATGTCACAGAAAAGAACAGAAAGAACATGCGAGTCTTAATTTGGGATTAAGGAAGTCCGCTACTTGTAATAGCCTGAGGGGCACTACGCAGTATAAATAGGAGTATAGGACCCCCAAATCTTTACAAGGTGGGACGTAAACCAATTACACTGATTAGAAGAACCACTGCTGTTCTTGTGATTTCTCTCTTTAATATCGTGGAATTAGTTTGGGTACCTACATTATGTAGCTAGAGAACATTTAACACTGATTTGACTTAATAAATTGTTTTGAGAATTAATTTTAGGGGTTTTAATTTTGCTAACCATTCCAAAAAGTAAGAAAGCAAAATTCAAAAGTTTGTGGATTCAGCTAGTCCCACTAGCCACCATGTAGATGTGAATGCCATCATATCTCAGATAAGCAAAAATGAATGTGGAAATTGAATTTTGTGAAAAAGATATAGATACCTCTACAATTTCAACCGCAGGTTCCTTCAAACTCCTTTCACTTGTCAGTCCACTGTTTCATTCTCTTTCATAAAGCTCAAAAAGCACCAATTTGCTGTTAAAAGGAAAAGGACAAAAAACATATTAACCCAAATTGATCGGTTGAATCCTTTATCCAACAAAAGGAGACAGAAAATGAGCAGATTCTTGAAGATGCTTTTCATTGTACATTTTACTTGCGCTGTGGTACTTGATTGACATAGTTTGAATGGTACTGTCAGTAATGTTAAAGTAGAACCAGATGCAAACTTTCCATTAGTTTTGGGGGCTTAACTTATTGCAAAAAGACAATATCTTCTTCATATATCGATAAAGACCATTAAAATTCCACTGTGATCTTCACAACTTTAGCACAATGGGGACCGTTTTCGTCTAATCAAAATATATGTCAACCAACTACAAAATTAAAGTTCTCTTTTTGTGTTTCTTTCGGCATCCTCTTGCTTGTTGCTGTTGCATTCGCATTCATATAGGGTTCAAAAGGTCAAAAGTTTGGTAGAGATTACAAATTAAGCCTAGGTTAGTGTTGTAAACCCTCCATAAAAACACGGCTTGATCACATTGCGAAGAAAGTATGAGAGCTGATAATTTAGGAAGTGTAGGTTGTACGTAGGAACTAGTTTATGAGTATTTTGGTTTATTGTTCCAGTTATTATATAATTAATAGTACGCGGCTTTTTCGGTACGAGTAATGCTAGGCAAGCAAAGAGTATAGAAAACAACAGTACCCAAAATACATTTGGTTGGTTAAGAGCTGGGACGGTGGGACCTACGTGCAAATATCTGAAATTGACCAATCAAAAAACAAGCGCATCGTTATATATATCAACTTGTTGTGTACTATTTATGTACCTACCATTATAGTTTTGTTATTTTAACTAGATAGCTTAGTAAAGAAGAATTGAAGCTTTTCTAGTTTTCCTACAAATATGGTAGAGTCCCCAAGCCCCAAGGTTTAAGCATTTTTCCGAATAATAGTAAACAACATTGTTTTTCTTTGTTCATCCTTGGTCCTAAACCAGTCCATGATTCAACCCACTTCGATTTTCGTACTTTTAAGTTTTAAAGGCTTTCAACCTAATCAATAGTCAAGACTCAAGACAACAACTCATTTTTTGTTATGAGATTTGGTACATTGATTGTGTCCCTGAAAGGAAAGTGGGATATGACCTGCAAAAATGGAGGGGGAAGATGATGGTGTGGGCCTCTGTGTGTTTGATTGAAGGTATAAAAAAAAAAAAAAAAAAAAAAAAAAAAAAAAAAAAAAAGAGGGAAGAAAAGAAAGGAGAAATGATATGAACCTCACCTTTCAGTGGGGAACACTGAAATGCATTAGTGTGTTAAGACTGATAAGGGGAAGCCATAGGCCAATTTGTTTTTAAATCTAGTGGAGGCTTTACTAAAACATTGAAAGTGACACTAACATAAAATGAAGCAAAGACAAAACAAAGAAATGAAAGGAAAATATTGGGTGCAATGAAAATCTATATGGGATTTCTTTTAGTGGATCGATCAAAACACTTACCTCTCAAGACCTAACACCAATTATGCAAGTTTTTTAGCACAAGTAAATAAACATATTCGCAAGTTTGAAAAATAAAAATGTGGAACTTTTAAACTAGGGCGGAGGTAGCATAATTTAATGTGTGTCCATCACTGATCTTTGTTAGCATCATATAATTAGTGTGGAACATGATATTAGGCTCCGTTTGATAACATGGAAAATGAAAAGAAAAATAATTAATATGGGTGAGAAGATGGAAAATAAATTGAGGGATGTGGTGAGATTAACTCTTACTTTTTACCTTTTTCCATGGAAAAAATTTCAAACAATAAAGGAGAATGGAGGACATGTACTCAACAATGAATATGAGATGGAGAGCATCTCACCATATGCCTCAACTTATTTCCATCTTCTCACCCAAATTAATTGTTTTTCTTTTCATTTTTCATGTTGCTATCAAACGGAACCTTAGCATCCAAAAAATCACCATGGAAGCATGAGTATAATGAGATTACACAAACAGTATACTTTAATGTGTGTCCATCTTTGAATATACTGTTTGAGAAGTGCTGCATAGCGCGTATTAACACAGGGAATTAAACAACAAACTTTTCATAATACCAAATAAACAGCTATTTCCGTTAATTATTTTAGCTTCATTTGCCTTTAGTGGCTGGCTCAACGAAATTAATTACATGACTAAAATGTTGCTTATATTTAGCGCGGACCCTATAAAAATAAATCCAGCAAAGCAACTAAATACCACATGTTGAGGATTTTTTTGGACCCAATACGTCTCATTCTTTTATTTTTTGGGGGCAGGGTATAAGACTCAACATAGAAAAATAACTCCAATGTTTGAGCATAGAAAAATATTGAAAACGTGCCAAAAAAATAGTCTGATCTTTTCTTATTTTTGTGAAAAAATGTTTCAATACAAATAGTATAAAATATTTCACATCTACGAAACATGAATTGATCAACACCAAATGGGCATAAAAAAGTCTGAAGAAGTAGAATATGTGTATACGACACTACGAGAATGTAATTATATACAAATTATGGTTATTTAAATATCATACTCTTGTAATGTTAAATTCATAATGCATAATCAACAAAGAATATAGATATAACAGAAGAAGAATCATGTCAACATGTATAATGATGTATTAAATGCGTTGATTTCAAGACTTTGTTCATTCCATCTTTCTCCATCAACCAGAGGAACAATCTTAGACGAAAATATCTAGGAATGGGCTGCATTTTGTTTCAAGTAGGACAGTTAAGGAATCAGATCTAGACCACAATGGGTTAATGTGTGTTGATATCAATTTACACATTCAGAATATTTTAAGAATCAAAATCAACCTGCATCTGCAAGTTCTTTTGTATGGCTTTTCTGAACAAATTATATTGAAATAGTAAAGGGTAACTAATAGATAATAGATAATTATATGTACTATAATATTACATTTTACCCGTTTGATCAGACTATTAGAACCTCAGAGGAATGAATTAATTCAAATCCATATCTGTTATGTAGAGCTGTCAAATTGTCGGATCTGTTACAGTCATATCCCAACATCCGGGTTCTAATGGGGTTATGTTCTTATCAAAATCCAATCCACTGATAGAGCAAGTTTCAATAAGCCGTAGCATTCAAATCCTTTAACAAGCTCATTGGTAAATTAATGTGTTAACATCCTTGAGGATAAAAAAAAAACACTTGTTATACAAACACCTGTTTGGAAATGATAATCAAGGTGCTATAGTATCAAAATAAGAAGTTCGCTTTACTTTTAAAAAGCCAAGGTAAAAACAATATTCCACCTGTTAAAAAGAAGTACGAATGCACTTACGTATCAGATAAGAAACTTTTTAAATATGGGAAGTTAAAATGTGTCAATAGAGATACCTCTCAAATTACAACCACAGATTCCTTAAAATATCCTTCCACTGATACACTATTTCATTCTCTCCATGAGCTCAAAAAGCACCAAAACCCCCATTCCTTCTCCTTCATCCTGTTAAAAAAGACAAATTATCAATGCGTATAAAGGATAGAATAATACAATATTCAAGAGAGAAGAACAATAATTATTTATGATTTTAGTCTCTCTTTTCTTCAGGGACTAATTGTTGTTGACACGTGCAACACCTTTCAAGCAAAAAATTGGGCCAAAATTACAGTAATAACCCATCCCTTTGTGAACTCATCGAATTTAAAGGGCATAACAGAAATGAAGTATAGTAAACATAATTTTATGTTTTTACTCCCTCTTTTTCAGTTGATAGAGACTAAAAACGTAAAACAATTATGGTCCATCCAAAATACAGCAGAAAACAGGACTAGCAGTTGATTTCCCCAAAAGACCAAGCATATAGTAACTCAATTCAACAGCAGAATCTCTTATCCAACCAGAGAAAAGAAAAAGGGAACAATAAGCATATTCATTTCTTAACAGTACATTTGGCATAGGCTGCTAGTACTTCATGGACATAGTTTGAATTTACTATCAGTACTGCTAAATTTGAAATCAAACTTGGAGGCTTTAGCCAAAACGACATATCGTATTCATACACTGATAAAGACCCTTGAAATTGCACTAATGTCCCAATCCACATTTCCAAGGGTGACGGTGCAACTTGAGAGCAAGCTCATTCTCTATTCAATTTGTCCTTACCAAGATGGAGACATATATTGTCTAATCAAATCCATGTCTAGCAACTATAACACTAAAAAAAATTTGTCATACTTTCTTTTACTATTCATTTACGTATTGCTGTTGCATTTCCATATACAGAGGTTTTTATGATTCATCCCATTGCTGAAGTGCTCAGTGGAAGTTGATAGGAAGGCATTGAGAAAAGCTGCTAGTTTGACCTATAAAAAAAAAATAGAGGGGCGAGGTGATGGTGAGACTATGTCGTGTTAGAGGTGCAATAACTAAGTAGGGTGTTCATGGATCAGTTTGGTTGGTTTTGATCATAGGTTTCAACCAAACCAACCCTGTCAGTTTTACCTAGTATGCTAACCAAACTGAAACGATGGACCGGCTAAAATTGAACAGACCATGGTCGGTTTGGGCCAGTGGCCTACTTACAATTTTGGGCTTATGTCATTCCTTAGTTTTTTTACATGGACCTTTTTTTATTTTTGAATCTTTAACTTGGGCTTTTTTTTCCTGTACATTGTTCCTTAGAACAATACCTTATGTATATGCTCTACACCAATAAAAAGAGGACACGTGTATATCTAGGTTTTTAGGCAGTTTCATACGCGTTAAAACCAAAAAAAAATGAAAAATGAATCGACCACCTCAGTTCTTCATTTTTTCCAACCAAACCAAGCCAGCACCTTAAAAATATGATCGTTTAGTTCCAATTCGGTTCATCCTTTTTTTCAGTTTTGTGCTCACCCCTATTATTAAGCATGTAGGAATCTATCTTCATGTGCTGGAACCAAAGTAGAAATTATATGGACCCTCATGTTTCAGTGGGGAACCTTGAAATGTATTAACGTGTTAAGGCTAATAAGAGGCAAGATAGGCTATTCATTATAGTTCTTGGTGGGCTTTGTAGAATGGTGAAAGAGACTCTTACAAAAAGCCTAGCAAGCAAATGGAGAAGGAAAGATAGTGGGTGCATCAAAGAGCTAAATGCAATTTGTTTAGTGGGTCTATCAGAAAACTTACCTCTCAAGACCTAACAATAAATGTTCAGGTTGTTAAGTATATGTTAAATTATTGCTGCTACCAATTATGCAGGTGCATATGGACTTATTGTGTCATGATTACATTGCGAAAAAAGTATCATATTTAATATATCACAGTGGAGGCACTGAAAACATGGTATCATGTAAAGGATAGCCAGGTTGGATTTGTGTAGAATCACAAAGAATAGTAATAGTAATCCATCAAGAGGATAATGGAATGCATATCTAAGCCACGATATCAAGTATATTGTCCTAAGTTCTGACTATGATGAACAAGATCAAATTATAGACAAGATGAGCAAGTGCCATGAATTGTAGCTTAATTTCCATTACTGAATGCCAGCAAGGCAAAAAAATAAGAGGTCATATGTCGTCAGTGTCGACCACCGATAAGTAAACAACAAGCAGGGTATGATCATTAGGATTTGTTGGGTCTAATATGTCCTTTTTAGGGGTTTGGGGTGTAAAAGCATTGATCCATCTTGATTTATGGCACCTAGAAAGAGACCATACAGCCCAATTTTTCCACAAACGCAACCCAAAGAGGGTGGTTTATGATAGAATTCTGCACTAAAAATTTAGCTGAACCCGCATATTTTAATAGCTATATCAAGAAACAAGATAGTAGAATAATACAGAGATACCAGTACTACTACTCTTACCCATGTTGTATCTCAAGTTCTAAAAAAAAATTTAGACATAGTAAACGATATGGTTGTCACACAAAGGTGCAACTTTGTCCATTGCCTTGAATTAAAGTCAGCAATTAAAGACCTAGTTTAACAATCCATCAATTCACAGATTCACATTCGTGTTTTCCTTTAATTCGTAAATTCACAATCAGGTGTTGTTTGAATCCAGCTTCTAGGCGAAGAGCATGCAGATTCGCAGGAGACCGAAGAGAGGCATTTGATAGGGAGGTGACAGTTTTAATATTTCAACAAGATTTTGTTTTATCTTTAATTGATGCCTTCTATAATTTCTCAAGAACACGTTGATTTGCAAAACCAGTAATCCGTCTCGTCTTTCATTTATTTTATCAACGAGTTTTCTCTTAGCTGCACATCATGTTGGCGCATAAATAAACATTCACCCACAGGAATTAATCTTGAATTACTCAATCCGGAGGCTCAAAAATCAAAATGCCGAATACATACATGTATAGAAATCAATCTTGACTCAAAAAATGGGCAGATGCATTGCATAAGCCATTGTCGTGTATGCTAGCCATTAGTTTTTCAGTTTATACAGCTTCACATTGACATATTTGATTGAAGACATCTCCCACTCTTTATTGTATGTTGCCACCAAATTCAAATAATAGCTAGGTACTACATCAATTTTAATTGGGTTTCATCATTTGGTTATATAAAATATTCTATAAATCCCCAGCTAGGGCCACCAAGCCGGGCATGCTGCCTCGCCGAAATATAAAACTCCAAAACATTGACTTGGCAGTAGTAAGTGGGATCGAATGGTTTCACATGGATATATTTACAACTTATCAATTTCATACTTTAGAAATTCTCGGCCTATAATGACTACACGCTAACACCCCCCATTCCACCCACCTTTTTAAATTCTCAGAGTTTTAAGTAATCAGAAGTGTGATAAGGTGTTTGTTTTTTTTAATATTTAGAGGTTCGGCAGCTCATTCAGAATAAAAATAAATAGCATTTTCAGAGCTTGGATTCAGCATTCAGTATTCAAAGATTAAAAGAAACAATGCACAACGCATTATCAGAGCTATATATATGTACCGATGAAAAGCTAATACAAAATCGAAAATGTGCATAAACAATCGCTCTGAGTATCATATTCACCATCAGATTCATATTTCCATGATTATATATATAGCACTGTAATACATAAACATACTTCACATTGGTGTAGAGAGGAACCATTACCATTAGCAAAGCCATACGCTCCGTGAGAGCAACAGCACTCGAAGGTTACCGGCGGTCATTACGGCACCGATTTACCTCGTCAGCGATGGAAATCCGCAAGGGAGTGCAGCGCGATGGATAAATTGTGTGTTGTACGGTATCATGATTTAACCAATACCCTTCCCAAAATTCTTAGGTCACTACTTGATTTTCATATTATGATTTTCTTTTCATTTTTCAAGTTGTTAATAGTTCGGATGGGTGATGAGAATATTGAAAAGCAGGAATCGCTTAAGATTCCATTTGGTTGCCAAGAAAGTGGCTAGTAAAAATAACGGTCTCCTGAGTTACGGGTACCTAGATACCAAAATTTATGAATATTGTATTTTGGTTTTATTTTTTTTTGCACCTTTTTGTTAGCCTGTTTATATTGACTGTTAACTCCATTAATTTGTCTCCAAATTATCCTTATTTACAACAATGCCCGACTGTCACTTTGCCTAGTAAATATGATTGTTTGACGCGCTAATTTTTTTTATATAAAGCCTTCAATCAACATACAAACATACATCATTCACAAAATAAAATACATAGAAGAAAATGGGAGGTGGGAATAAAGTAATTGTGTACCAAGTGTGTGATGTTAAAGGACATTTTGCATGAGAATGTCAGTGGGTTTACAGCAAATGCAAGAATTGTCAAGGCCTGATAATCATGCACATAAACCAAATAAAGGATGTGGGAAAAAAATACCTGCAGTGTCAATTCCTAAGCTATGGAACAAGATTATGGTTGGAAGATGCTGTGAAACAAGCTGCTAGTTCCACATCCAATTCAACAAGTTGCTTCCAATGTCGGTAAAGCAATCACTGGGTGAAGGATTGTCCTCGAAAACAAACCATGTGTCCTAATGGTTATAAAGGCTCAAGGAAACTATTGACAAGCAAGCAAACACATAGTTTTGGCAAAAAAAATCTCAAATGTTACAAGTGTGATAACTTTGAATGGTTAGAGAAAACAATGTCTAAGAGTTCAAAGAAGAACATTAGGGTGAAAATGTAAGTTAACCTAGATGATTTATGTAATAGCTATAAGAGTAAAATGCATGTGTAATATGTAATAGCTAAGCTAGCATTGATCTATATATTATATACTAAAACATTACATCCAAATATTCGCATGCCATGATAATACCAAAAAAAGCATGATTACAGTACTTTAGTTTATTGCCACTACCACATTACATTCATAGCAACAAAAGCATGTATCAACAAAAAATACCAACTCTAACTGATCTAGCTGACAGTTTAACAAAAACATCACCTAGCTACATCATTGATCTAAGGACTTTTGTGAGTGGATTAGGTCATATCCACCATGTATGTTTCCAGTACCTAATTGTAGTGGTGCAGATGATGGAGGAACAAACCTTAAAGCTGGTGGATAAAAATCCTTCCCCTTGCTTTAGATGTACCTATGTTTCCCCTTGCTCTAGATCCACCTCTGTTTCCCCTTGCTGCCCTAGCTGCTGGTGGTAAGATTACCATAATATGCATACTTGGACCTGCTACACCCTCAGTTGGTCCTGTTATATGCCTCACTACATGCATTAAGCAATTATAGTTTAAGTTACATAAGACAGTTTTTGCATTAAATGAACTAAATGACAATTATACAGTGCATACCTCTCCTTCCATTTGTATCTGTTGCTGGTCAAAGAAGAAAGCGAAAGGACATGAGGAGTGCATGTTTTCAGAATTATTCGAAAATGGAATCAAAAACCCAAAACTCTTGGAAACTTGTGAAAGGAGAGCCACATTTGCTGCATCTCAAACTTTGAGAGTTCTTGAAATTTCTTCTCATGAGCTACCTCATCTCTAGTCTTCATTATATTGTTTCTTGGCCTTCTAGGGGGCCTAGAAAGATGTGGAGGTAGTACTGTATATTGAGGCTAATAAGAAAAAAAATTCATAAGTTAAATAATATAATAGATATCAATTTGATATGTTATAAATGTGAACTGCAATAGTAATAAATGTGTCAACCTCCATCCAAAACTATATGTCATCAATTGGATGTATACAACCAACATATGTAGCCTTGTAAGCAGATGTGACGCCCTGAGTGATGAGTACTCCCTTGTGTGGAGGAATGGTAGCTCGAGCGATGAGTACTCCCTTGTGTGAAGGAATGGTAGCTCAAAGGGGGCATCCCACACCGGAAGTTGGGGGATCCTTGGAGACCCATATAAGTAAGATATGGTCGCTAATTAAGTACGAGGCCTTTTGGGTAGCTCACTGGCTTCGGATCCCATGAGAACTCCGAAGTTAAGCGTGCTTGGACCAGAGCAATCTAGGGATGGGTACACACCAAGAGACCCCCTGGGAGGCTCAGTATAATTTTCTCTCTCTTCTTTTATTTATTGTCAGTTTTATAATTCATACTCTTGTGCATAATTTTTATTACTTAATAGCTTTTCAAAACCTTTTTTTTTCAAAAACAAAGCCGTGAGGGTAGATGTCCTGGGATTAGCTGAGGCCTGTCTACGAAGAATCGATAACGCTACTAACCATAGATTGCGGTGTATATGGACAATATCGATTACTGAGCACTAGTGCGATCGGGTCGTTACAAACTTTGGTATCAGAGCGGACCCCATAGAGTACGGTGTGTCGACGAGGACGTCGATTCCCTTGGGGGGGAAGGATGTGACGCCCTGCTTTACAAAATCACTTTTTTTCAGTGTATCTATGATTATCAAACTCTCTTTTTCTCACACACACACCCTTGTGTGGAGGAATGGTAGCTCGAACGATGAGTACTCCCTTGTGTGGAGGAATGGTAGCTCAAAGGGGAATTATAACACACGCATCCCACAAGAGACCGGAAGTTGGGGGCCTAATCCTTGGAGACCCATATAAGTAAGATATGGTCGCTAATTAAGTACGTCTCTTTTACACAAAGGCCTTTTGGGTAGCTCACTGGCTTATTTTTTTCGGATCCTACCCCCGGGCGTGAGAACTCCGAAGTTAAGCGTGCTTGGACCAGAGCAATCCAGGGATGGGTGACCCCCTGGGAAGCTGGTCGTGAGCTCCCAAAAACAAAGCCGTGAGGGTAGATGTCCTGGGGCTGAGGCCTGTCTAGGACGCTACCCAGAGCGGACAATATCGTACTGCAATAGTAATAAATGTGCAACCTCCACCTATATGTCATCAATTGGATGTATACAACCAACATATGTAGCCTTGTAAGCATCAGTGGTTAAATATGGACTGCAATAACTGAAAGAGGTACAAGTAATTAATCTATTAATGCAATAATTGAAAGGTAATGCAATAACTAAATTTTAACACATAATTAATTGCTTACTTCTCCCAAGATTCTCTCATTGGCAGTATCATTGCCATTGCATGAACACATGGTACTCTTGATATTTGCCATTCTTTGTAGCTACATGTATTTACTTTAAGGTCCACTGTTCATGTTGCACCCACCTTATCTACTGCCACATGTATCCAATCGGTTGACTCTTTTGTAGTGAAATCCTTGTATTGTTTTTTGTATTTTTTTATCAACTTCTCAACTCTTGGAACCATAACTGAATTACCCAACACTTCATTTGCTTTATACCTCCTTTTATATAGCAGTGACATGACCACAAGCTGGTACTTCTGAACTAGCTTGACCAAGGGAAGACCCCTTAAACTAATGATCATATTGTTGAATGACTCTAAGAAATTGTTTGTCAAATGTTCACACTTTGTAGTTGTATCAAAGAATGCCCTACCCCAACTGTATTTATCAGCATCATCTAGAAACTTGTGAGCTATGCTATCATCCTTAAAGAGCTGTGACATCTATTAATCATAGTCTTCCTCCCTATATGCTTTGGCTGCCCCACAACTCAAATGCATTAAATGATCCCCCTTATGCTTTGCTTTAAAGTTCTTGTATAAGTGCCTAAAGCAATGTCTATGCCTAATGTTATGGTACAATTCATTCACAACCTCTAACAACCCTTTACAATTATCGAAAATGAAAGTCACAATGTTCTTATGTTTGTTGAGATGTGGTTTTAATATAGACAGAAATGTGGACCAAACTTCATATGTTTCTCCTTTAGCCACGTACATAGCAACAGGGAACAAACCATTGTTCCCATCAATAGCAATTGTAGAAAGAACTCCCCCTTATTTCCCCTTTATAAAACACCTATCAAGCCCAATAAGTAATCTACGCCCATTGACAAACCCATCCAATTAAGCTTTAAATGCAATGCACAACCCAACAGATTTGTAGTACACATAATTCCTAGTCCACTTAGCTATACTACTAGGATTCTTTAAAAGAATTTGTCTATATAACTCTAGACACTTTTTGTACCCTTCATCATACTTGCCAAAAATATTCTCACGGGTAATGATCCTAGCTTTATATGCAGAATCATAAGACAATTTCACACCAAATTTATGTCAAATCTCAATAATGACATCTTTTGGTTTGAACTCTTTATGGTTTCTAAGCCACCCTTTAATTTCAGTAGCAACCCACCTAGCATTTGCATTTATATTCTTATAACTTTCATCATTTTTGCATGTATATTGTTTCTCATAAATTCTTAACCTAGTAGTTAATTCATTAGGAACCTTCCTAACATAAACTCTCCATTTATATTTGATATCCTTACACCTTAAGTCAATCC
The DNA here is from genome assembly GCA_021464415.1 of Lonicera japonica. Taxonomy (NCBI): domain Eukaryota; kingdom Viridiplantae; phylum Streptophyta; class Magnoliopsida; order Dipsacales; family Caprifoliaceae; genus Lonicera; species Lonicera japonica. Next base: position 43,450,068 of record CM038468.1, on the reverse strand, counting down.
TATAGTTATTGTTGGTCTTTTGCTTATACTCAAACTTATTATTTATTGCATGATTTCGTAAGAAAATTCTACACTTTAACATGGTCAGCCATTCCATTAAATCCATAATTTCATAAGTTTCAGACCCATTAGGAGTAGCATGCTCTCCATCTCTATCCATATCCTTAAATACATCATTTGTTTCATCCGTAAAGTCACCAAACTCTGTCTCATCATTTTCTACTTCCACCCCTTCATCCACAGATTCATTTACTGCCTCTTCCACCCCTCCATTTACATCAGCTGCCTTTTCAGCTTTATATTTTTCCCAATCCCATCTCTTAAACCCACTTTTTTTTTATTTCAGAATTAGACCAAGTAAAACTGCATTCACTCTCCTTATCACTCTCAAACCCACTATGATACTCTTCTTCAGCATCTAAATCATCAACCCCACAAATACTATAAGGTACTTCAGTGGCTAGGGGAATGTGGACACTATTTATCAGGTTAGACATAGGAAAAAGCAAATCAAACTCATGCATAGTCATTTGGTTGTGTGTTTGTTTCTCAACCTCAACTACATCTATAAAAACATGAGTGTACATGTCTTCACCCCTAGACTCATGTTCAATTTCTTGTTCATCATTTAATAATGAAATGGAGTTTGAAGAAGAACAACTAAAGGGTAACATACGTTTTTCCCTCAACCTAGGTGATCTTCTAACAACTGTGGTAGGGGGTGCCTTCTTTTTCTTTTTAGGAGTCAGATAATTATTTCCAGTCATCCTAACATAATCATATATATAATATAAAGCTTTTAAAACCACTCAGAGTTTTATAAGCAAGAAATGAAAAAACATAAACTTTTTCTTTATATGAAAAACCCTAAAATTGCATTGCATATAAACAATAAACAAACAAAACCTTAAAATTGCATGCTTATTGGTTATTACATAAGACAAAAACAATATATAATTATAATATAATCTATATAGAATGCCCTACCCTAGAAAGTTATTAAAAAAAAACTACTTTATCCACAATCGGACAAAAAACCCCTAATTTTTACTTATATATATACAAAAAGCCAAATAAATTATTCTTCTTGTTCCTTGAATACAAACATCGTAACAAAAAGTCTCAAAAAGACCAGTTTCAAAAGAACATTCGAAGCTTCCATTGCAAATAGTTGTATAAGCAAATATATTCCAAAAAACGTACCTTTTAGAGCAAATCCTTCAATTGCAGAAGAATCGAATCTTCAATCATGCTTTTATATGTGTAAAAAGCTTCCTTTTCGTGCTTCAATCGACCAAGGACAGTTTGATTAGGGCTCAATCGATTTGGGGAATAATCATTTTTCTTTCTCTTTCTCTTAGTTTTGATATAAACGTATTTTGATAAAAAAAAATTTAATTGATCATGTGTTAGAGGGTGTGAATGAGGGGTATTTTTGGTAATTTATGTCATTATTTAGACTGAGTTAACAGTCAACATGGACTGACTAATAAAAAGGTGCAAAATGGTACACACAATAAAATATTCATAGACTTTAGATACATGTGTTACAAGTAATTACTAGCTTAGTAAAATATAATAATAAATTATTACAAATATGATATTAACTAAAACATGATATGTTTATTCAAATTATAAGAAAATAATAAATGGTGTAATAGGTATTAAGATAAATTAATGTTTATAAGAGTATGAACAGCGGGTACACTAAAATTTAGGGTAAATTTACCTTTTGGTTTACTAACTTCCATCTCAGGCCATAGCGGAAAAGGAAAAATCCCCATACTTCGTATGGGGTATTGCTTTAAAAAAAAAAGAAATTAAGAAATTCTCATACGAGTGAAGCTTACTTGTATGGGGTATTTTTTATTTTTATTTAAAAAAAAAATATTCTCAAACGAGTGAGGCTTACTCATATGGGATATTTTTTTATTTATTTAAAAAAAATAGGGAAATTCTCTTACAAATTAGGCTTATTCGTATGAGAGATTTTTTTCAGTTGATACGAGTGAGGTTTACTCATACGAGTGACTTACACCCATATAAGGTAAAATTTAAGAGAATGATAAATTTAGTCATTCTTTACCCTACCAACCAAATTTTATCTGTCTAAATTCTTCTGCTATGGCTTGAGGTAGGGTAAATTTAGCCATTTACCCTATCCACTATAGATGCTCTAACAACTATAATTATTTTGAGTATATTAGTAATTGTTAGAAACTTTATAGGATACGAATTTAATTCTGTATTCCGAATTGATAATGATCAAAATGAAATCGACACTAAAACCGAGTCCTGTGATATCCACAGTCTCCTTAAAACAGTTACGCCGTCCCTCGGTAGTGCTTGGAGGCTGCCGGACGACGTCTGTTTCCCAGGATGAAACGGTACTTCAGTGTTACCTAAGCACCTCGGTACACTGAACGAACTGAAGACGTTAGAATCTACTACCGGAGAAGGAAACTACAAGCTAGAACAAAAGCGAAGGAGGTTCAATGGAGAGGAAAATTTTTTAATTGTCGAATTTTGGTTGTGTTGTTTTGGAATGAGACAGAATCTCCTTTTTAATTCAATCGGGAATAATGGCCATTAAACAAAATAAAACTGACCATTAATCATTATCAGTTTCTCAAAACTGACCATTAAGTGGTTAATTAATCAACATAAATACAATGAATTCGAAATTCAAATTGGAAAAAATTAATATCTCGAGTGCAAAACTTAGCCCGCACAAGGCTCGCTTTTTGGTCCGGCATTCGTGTCCGCAGGTGCGGGCACACATGAGCCACCATTGTTCTAGGCTTATTTCGGTCCATGATTTGCACCCCCCCCTGCGCCTGTGTGCGCGAGAGAGAGCCTCTTATCTTGCCTCATTCAATAAGGCATTCTCATGAGCTTAGTTATAAACCCATAGAATTTTTTCCACTTTTCCTATGTGGGACTTCCCACTTTCATTGCATTTTTCTATTTCAACTTGCTCACTTTGAGTGACAATTACTCATTCACCACTTAACCATTTTGAGCATGTAAATACACGATTTCAATGTACTCACGTAGGAGAACACGAATATATTAAGAACTTTCACATCCGAGTGCAAAGTCTTATTACAATTTTGCCCTCAAAATGGTAGAAAATGTGTTTTCTAATACCCATTTTCTAACAGTAATTGCACATCTTCTAAAAATAAATTCTTGAGATAAATATATTAAATAAATATATAAGTTTTATAAATAGAATGAATGATAATCTATAAACGAACGAATATTTATAAATAGTTTGATATAAGAAATGTAATTTTCCACCAACTACTATTACGATAATTTAAAGACAAATATATTATACAGATCTAACAATAACGTATTTTGTACTTTGGTGTCAAAAGAAATATTTTGTGCTTTTTTAAATAATTATATATATATGCGTGAATTTTTTGTGACTTTTTCACAAAATCCTGTTTATTTTCATATGATGCATTTGAAAGAAAAACTGTGGTTGTGAGAAAGTTGCAGGAAAGTTATATCATAGTTTTCTTGCGAACAAAACACGCAATAAATGCAGGAAAACCAACATTCCTTCACTTTTTTTTTCCTGCTTTCTAAATTGGGGCTTAGGAAGAGCATTGAACTCTTACTCGCCTAGTAGATTACTTATTACTAATTACTAAAATCCATTGAAGGAGGAAACTCCGTGTACCTAACATAATTCTGTTCAAGCATTGCCTAAATTTAGCGCACCAAACGCTTTGGAAAAGACCCGAATCCAAGAATTATACAAAAAGAACTGCTTCCTTTACCAAGAGACAAGAATAATTGGGGTTCAACACTATACATCGATTTGGCCCTTCGAAAAGGAACATTGGCTCAAACAATTTCATCACCGTCTATTAAAACGATAGAAAATGTTTCAAAAAAAGTTCTCGTCCTTCTTTATCCCTAACCATCCAATGAATATTCCTAGCTATCCATTGAGCCCGCCCTTGAATAACTCCTTGCTATCCAATTGAATGGCATTTTAGATTCTTAGAATGGAATGGTATCTTAAATTCTTGGAATGCTTCTTTCCTAGTGTATAGGTTGTTCTGCTAATATTTGGTTCAAACAAGAATAAGTATCAATTACAAAAATACATTTCTTTTCATAAAATTAGAAGAAAAATCCTAATAATTTTATAAAGGTACAATTTAGGTTTTTAAATTTAGTTTGTATTGTTAAATTCCTATTTTAGGAACAATTTAAATAAATTAAAAGAAAAGGAAAATGTTTTTCCAAATATAATTTTTTAAAAAATAAAAATAAAGTGGATATGGATGGAAAAAAAAGTAGTCGAAAATTTTGTTGAGAAGTGTAGTTGGGAATTTCATTATTTGCTAGATTTGACAGATTGGATTGGATGGAAAAAAAAGGTTTTTTTCTATAAGTAAAAAAGATATTTTAGTCATGAATTTAAAACACAATGTATGAAGTAATTTTTTATTCTCATTTATTTCAAAAAAAATAAAAATGTGAAAGAATAATCATTCTGGACTGAAGTATAGCATTTTAAAAATATCTCGGTACTTAAAAAATACAAATATTTTGTTGTTAATTTACCTGAGCATTTGGAGTTCTGATTTCAAATTGCAATTAATAATGAGTCCAACTTTGTCATAATGGTTTGGGCCCAATCAAACATGTCTTTTGGGCCCAAGATCCGGTTTAGCGTGTACTTTGGGCCCGAGATTTTGCATTATTTCGAAATGTTGCCAACGTATTATTTGCCCTTGTAATTGTAATTGAACAAAATAATAATAAAACTTCATAGTTTTTTCTTTAAGCAAATTTTCTCAAACTTTGAGCGTTGAGAAAACAACCAACAAAGGATTGTTTAAACAACTTTATAATACTAAGTTCCTTCTTTTTACAAAATTTAAGCATATTTAAATAAACGATATCGTACGTCTACAAAAAGAATAGTAAATTAATGTGCCTCGTGTGCGATTAAATTTTTGGTTGTTTAAAAACAATCGTAAATTAATTTACCATATAATTGCTGCAATTCCATGAATCTCGTGTGCGATTGAATCTTTAAATATAAATCTTAAATTTACCTTTTAAAAAAATAAATAAATATATATATATATATATATATAGGTCAAATGCTGACATTACTCTATGGTGATATGCCAATATAACTTGTCTAAAAATAGAAAACAAAGACTCTATAGCTCTCCAAATCTGAAATAGAAGAAGCACAACAGGACATATAGTGAACCAAACGATTACAACTATGAGGCACAAAAAGAAAACTGTCATTTGCACAAAAAGCCAAGCAACAGATGTCCTAGAAAATAAGGCTCAACTCGGTTCAAATGCCACTAAAATTGCTAAAGCTTCTACCGAAACAACGTTAAATCCTCTACTAATGTATCTCTTTGGTGAAAACTCTCTAACACTTTCTCTCTCTACAAGTATGTTAAATCCCCTCCCCCCACCCTCCGGAGGGTAAAAATAGGATACAAACGTAACATCAACGAGTATTTTTTAACACAAGATGCGGCTCAAGTGGTAGAGCCTGCTGCTTGCCCTTGACTCTAAACACAAGAGTTCGCGCGAGTCTTTTCTTTGATATTCCTAATTTGGCCGTAATATTTTGATTTTATCATTTGTGTAATATATATCACAATATTGTAACCCAATGTGTCCCATTTTTTGTGTAGTACACAATCCATTTATAGGCTAAGTTCAGGTTTTACATGAAAAAAAACAAATCTTAATCAAATTGAATTCTTTCTAATTGTTTTTGACGCTAACAATTTTCATGGCAATTCTTCTATGAAAAATTATCGGATCAAACAACACAAATTAGAAAATCTGAGAACTTTCTACCCTTTTAGTACAGATATATACATCCCAATTGATGAACAAAGGATGCTCTAATAAAAATTAAAGTAACAATACATATACCACGTGGTCCGTGTTAAATGACTAAATTAATAGATCAAATGATATGTCAAAAAATAGATTAATTAGTATTATAAATAGACTAATAAACTTTATACACCTGTCCACATTTTTCAACATATCATTTGATCTACTAATTAATCTTGTTTTTCGTAGAAGAAAAACTTTTTTTAAGTAAGACTAGTTTACAATCTACGCAATGCACAGGCGATCTATATGTATATATTTACAACTATGGTAAATAAATAAACAAAAAAATTAAAGGTCGAATTATGGAAATAATAGGAACTGATAGGTTTATAGTCGATTCTATGTTTAAGAAAATTTATAATTTTTTCTAATATACTAATCATGTCTCAACAAATAAATAAGATTCACATCTTAAAAAATATATTATAATTTTGTATTTCAAAAGTACAATATTTAAGTTCTCCAACCCATATATCCTTCTTCTCAAACTACCTTATTTTTATTCACCACTTTTATGGAAAAAAAAATGTTCATAATTTTGATCATAGACAAATGCAATATATATATTATAAAGTAACACATTTATAATTTTATATATTTATTTCCAAGATATAAGAACCTATTTTGAAATGGAATAAATTTATGATGTCTTGATGCAAATAATAAGTATAAATTTACTTTCGTTGCTATATTGTTTTGTGTAATAATAAAGGGAAGAATCTAACCAATACTCAAATATTCATATCTTTGGTTGCTCATTAAAATGGAACAAAAAAAGTATATTGTAATTTCACTCATTTTTCCTTGGATATTAATCTCTTGTTCATGCCAATAATAATAACGTTGTAAAAAAGAATCTTCTAAGAGGCAAAATAAAAGAATATTCATAACTAACAATTAAGTGAACTTTAGTGCAACCATCATACATTACAAATTTATGTGTAGACATTTTAAAGTGAAAGATACCTCATACATGTAAGAATGTTCAAAACTCATAAATGAAAAAAAAAAAAAAAAAAAAAAAAGAAGAAAAAGAAAAAGAAAAAAGAAAGTAATTTGGATCAAAACATGTCCTTGCACTACCATCAGAACCTAAGATGTAAGTATTGAAAATTGCAAAAAAAATATATGTAAATTTGAGCTTTTCATTTCCTTTATATGCACATCTAGAAGACCACAGTGGTGACCAATTCAATCACGTTGCTAAATAAACTTGTAAAATAGGCATAAAATTCATGATAATTAAGAAGAAAATATAAAAAGTAAAATAAAATTTACGGTAAGACAATTATTCTATAATTTTTCCTCTCATTGAGAGACTTTTTATATAGTATAAATAATGACCATTTAACCATCATAAATCTCATAATTAATCTCATAAAACCTTATAAAATTTTATGTTACAAAATAATGAATTATCATAAATCTATTCATAAATATACACAATTAAGTTTATAATTCATAACTTAATATATTTATTGTCTTTATTAAAATTTAGAACGTAAAATATTTTTTTATGCTTTGAGAAAAAGAGAGTAATTAGAGACCGTTTAATAGGAGAGGAATTTAGAATCTACTATTATATAAAGTTAAAAGCCATTTCGGTGGTATTGAACCCCTGTCAGGTTTAATCTTACAATTTTGTCCTTCCATGCATTAATTTCACCAAAAAAGAAAAAGAAAATATCAACATGAGCAATGGAGCTTAAAACATTGCATTTACTAACTATATAGTAACATAAATGAAAATAGATATGAGAAATTAAATTATTAGAAAATCGAGAATATTAAAAATATATAAATTAACGCATTTATTATATGCCACATGCCATGCTCTCATCAAAAGAGAATATTTTAATTTATATTATTATTATTATATATTACTAGATTATAACCCGTGCTATGCACGGGCACTTTTATAAAAGTTGTGTCTGCGCCAAAAATTATTACAAAAAAAAAATTGTCAATTATAATTATTCAAATGAATTAGAAATTTTACACTGTCTTATTTATAAAGTCGAAATGAAATTCAAATTAATTTATAATATAATAATAAAAATAAATTATAATCAAAGTATAAAAGATAAAGACCAATTTGTAAATTCTTGTGGTGCGTAAGTTTAGATTAATAAGGAAAACAAATATTTCTTTTTATTAATAATTGAGGAGATTAACATAGTTTTTTTAGAAAGGAAAAAACAAAGAGAAAAAGGAGATTAACAATGTAGCTAATTAATTCATGCATTAATGACTGCCATGTGGTAATCTCATAACAAATCCTTCTCACAAAAAAGAATTGTCAACTATAATTTTATAAATGAATTAAAAATTTTACATTGTCTTATTTTTAAATACAAAATCAAATTCAAATTGATCTATAATATAATAGTAAAAATAAATTATAATCAAAGTAGAAAAGACAAAGACCAATTTGTAAATTATTGAGGTATCTAAGTTAAGATTAATAAAGAGAACACATATTTTTCTTTATTAATAATTGAGGAGATTAACAAAATTTGTTTAGAAAAAAAAAATAGAGAGAAAAAGGCAAAAAAAGAAAAGAAGAGATGACTAATTAATTCTTGTATTAATAAGTGCCATGTAGCATTCTCACAACAAAACATTCTCACTCCTCCTATTTTATATATATACTATTAGATAGATTAGATATGATATGTGGTATAATGCTAGTGGGATTTAAATGCTTAATCTAAATAAATGGGATATAAATGCTTAGTTGCTATGAAGATGACATGTGGCATTTATTTGGTAATAAGGGACTCCATTTTTATTAGTTTTAGTAAGATATATGATATGTATTAACTATTTCTTTTTTAAGCAAGATATGTATTAACTACTTCTCCTTTTTATATCTTAGAAGTTGACCATACACCTTTTTTTTTGCCTTTAATTTTTTTCTGTATTTGGAGTGACAAATCACACAGCTTGAAAGAGATGAAGAAATGAATGGAATTGGTTTGGTAGGTGCTTGTCTAATTTCCTTTGCTATATTACTCTTTCTACCTAACCCTTTAACAACCCTTCAATCGTGATTAACTCTTTTTTTTTCATTATTCCTAAAGCAATTATCGTTTTATTCCAATATAATATTATTTTTAAAAAGTGTATCATATATTTATAAAATTGTATATTATTCTAATAATAGTGATAATTATTTTAACAATAATGTCGCTCGCATTTTATTCTATAAATTTTTAATCTTAAAATATATGAGGAATAAAAAATTGTACAATTAAAATTGTAAGATACTATTTTAAAAAATGATACTACCTTTTTCGTATGTTATGACTAATAATACATCAAAATTATATTAATTAGCATTTTAAATGCACTGCACATAATAATCAATATACCTCATATCACATTATTTAATCTCGGCATAAATGCTCCAGCCTTTAACTGGAACTAGTTGAAGTGTGCACAAACTAGCCACTTGAACCAAAAATTATTTAGAGTCTAAAGGAATAACTTACACCAATTATTTAGCGTTTTAAATAGATCTTGTTTTGATCTTGCCAAATTTTCCCACATTATATTAAAGTAGTACTTGGATCTTATCCACTATCTTTTGATCCAATTTCGTCTAATGAGATTTAGTTTGAGAACTAAAAGGATGAATTTTTCATAAAACTTGATAAAGATAATCTTTATGATGAGTATATCATCTCTCTGCAAAGTTTCATTAGAAGATTCAATCTAAAAATTGGTGAGACGATGATCTAAAATTTGAATAGTCGAAAATGAACAAATGTATCACATTTTTACTATACATACTTCCAGTTTAAATTTCTTAATAAAATTTTGTGTACAAGATCTAGTTATTGTAGAAATCCAAAATTGGACCAGGTAATGGAGAGAAACCAATTTCATTAAAGTGAGAGTAATCTCCGTTCGGAAATTAAACAGTATTACTTTATACATACATTGCCATCTAATTTCCTTCTTTCCTTTATTGTTTGGGTACAATTTCCACCTACATGCAATCCTCACACACGCACACACTAAAGAAGACTCAGTCTTTATTCAAACAAACAAATAAAAAAAGAAAAAGAAGAAGATTCAAAGTCTTCAACTACCATATATATTATGTTACAGTTACCCTGAAGAACAAACAGAGAAGAGAAGTGATTGAATTTTTTGATACCATTATCACCATGTCTGAGATCGTCAAAGAAGCATGGAAGAAATATATGCTCCAGCTCCAAATCCACCCTCTTCAAACTAAGGTAAGGTCTCTCTCTCTTTACACACACATATATGTTTCTCTGTTTTTTCAAATATTGATTTGTACAAGGTTTTTGATGTAATTACTGTTTCACATATATATATATACATATTGTAATTCTTTAGGCAATTACAGCTGGAGTTTTGATTGGATTTAGTGACGTAGTTGCTCAGAAAATTTCTGGGATCAAACGGCTTCAGTTGAGAAGATTACTTCTCTTAATGGTATCATTTACTTTGCTGATCAATTTTACTTCGATAATTCTTGATTTTTGGTCAATTATTTTACTAATATGTCATTTTTGTTGAGGTGGGTTGGTTTTGATTTAGACTAGTTTTGAATTGAATTGCAGCTATATGGGTTTGCCTATTCAGGACCATTTGGGCATTTTCTTCACAAGTTAATGGATGTCATTTTCAAAGGAAAGAAAGGCAATAAAACTGTTGCTAAGAAGGTAAATTCTCTTCGGTGAAATTGAATGCTTTGTTAACTATGTGTTGATGCGTTTTTACATCGAGTAATGCTAAGCATACAAAAAAGTTAGTACGCAAAATGCATTTTATTAGTTAAAGACTAGGACCTACTGGACAGTAGTTTAAATCATTACCTTGTTGACCAATCTATTAACGGACACATTACTAACTTTTTTGTGTACTTTACTATTCCTTATGCGCAGAGCATTATTGTTTTAAATCACCATGTTCCAATTGAATTGTTTAGTTTTAGAACTTAGACATCCTATACCTTGCTCCTAGTTACTTTACTGAAGATCTTTAAAGGAAGAAATGGTTCATAATTGATACTCACATCTCAAATTAAGAGTAGCAGTTTGAAAGTCAGAAACATTTTTTTATGTATCATGAACATTTATAATTAATCATGTAATCCTCATCCAAAAAGAGGGAGAGGAAATAGCTGATGTCAACTTAGTTGTTATCTAGATAATTTTCGTGCATCACATTAGTGCCCTAATAAATTTACTCACTATGCCCTCAACGATACCGAGCCATGTGGCCAAACCCACCGTCAAGGCTCCACCTCTCCGTTCCCAATAGTAAAATCTTGAACACGCATCTATCTATATAATAAGGAAAAATGGCATCTAAATCCTAAAACGATATACGGGATAAAAGATCATAGGGCAGATGCAAGATGTCGGTTTATGGGCTGAGATGAAAGATATATAAAAGGTAAATTAGACAAATAGTGCCTTCAACACGGTTACCACTGGTGACTAATATAGCTTAAGTTTTGAAGTACTTTTTACTATACATTTTACTCTGCAAAAGACCAAGAAAAATAAATTTTATATTAATACTGGGGGCCTCCGGCTGACAATTATTTTGTATAATGTTGAAATGGCTTTAGTTGTGACAGTGAAAATATGCTATCTTTTCTTCTCCTAGGTTCTGTTGGAACAATTAACTTCATCTCCTTGGAACAACTTGTTTTTCATGATGTACTATGGCTTGATAGTTGAAGGTATGTAATCCGCAACAAGCTCTCGAGTATTGCTCAAACACTACTTTTGGTTTTAGTGGTTAAAAATTTGGATAACGTTTGATTGCTTACATTGGTAAATAGATGCCCAATTTTGATGGGTAGTTTCTAAGAATGTTGAGACCTTTTTAATGATATCCATTTAGCACTTAAAAATCTCAAGACAATAAGATACTTAAAAATATAATATTAAGTATCATGTTTGTATCATAATCGCATCCATTGTAAACCAAAATTATGCAGGAAGACCATGGGGTTTAGTTAAGAACAAAGTTCGAAAGGATTACCCATCTGTACAATTTACTGCATGGAAGGTACGAAAAACTAATCTTGCATCGTGTATACAAAGAAATTTATGAGTGGTAGTAATACTAAAGTAACAATGCCATAATTTGGTGCTATGGAATCTGCAGTTTTGGCCAATAGTAGGTTGGATAAACTACCAGTATATGCCTTTACAGTTTCGGGTTGTCTTCCACAGCTTTGTCGCCTCTTGCTGGTTTGAATCGCTTCCTCTCTGCTCTATTCTCTTGCTTCCATAAATGTTTTTTTTGGTTAAAAATTGGAAAAAGTAATACTGAATTATCAAATCAGACTTCACAAAATTACAAAAACAATTTTCATTACAACCATAAAGGATACAACTTGTAAAACTATCATATATCCTTAGTTGTAAAACAACTTTCTCATTGAAACACTTAGAGTGCTAGTTGAAGCTATCATTTCTCTTTAGTTGCACATCGCCCGATACTCATACACAATGCCACATCTCCACATCCCAAGTTGAAATTTTACTTAGAACTAGGTCTAGACCATCCACAATTGGCGGTACAAATATTATTTAAGATAATACTCCCTCGATCCAAAATTAAGAAGGCTCAATTTATTTTTTGGAATCTCTCAAATAAGAGTCCACTTTCCTTTGCAGAAACAAGTTTTGTTCTAAACCATTGATTATGATAAAAATTAGTGTATATTTAGAAAAATGTGAAAGTCAAACATGGACACTTAATTAGAAACAAAGAGAGTACAAGGTTATAACATCTCATGGATGTGGCATGCTACTAGTAGCCCCGGGACACGTAACACATCCTCATACATGTAAGTTTTCCACGTTTAATTTTCTAACATTTGGATTCTAAACAAACACTTGTTAAAAAATCATAAAGGACAAAACAAACTAACCCCAAATGGGGAACCCTTCCCCGTGCGGGGAAGTCCTGATGTGTGGGAGAGCTTTTAGTGTTTGAAGCTTGTTAGAGTGCGATCACAGTTATCTCATTATAAAAGTTCAACATATTAGGTCTAAAAGGTTAGGTAATTCGAAGTATTTGTCCAAAACCCCATAAAAGTGATGATGATGCATATTTGCTATGGAAAATTGTATAAAGATGGTGCAGTCTTTAAACCTTTTTCTTGAACACATTTCATAGGGTTCTAAAAATTGCATATGAAGTTAAATCATTTCTATGATTTTTAAATTCAGGGCACTATTTCTGAATCTCAAAGCGCGATCTGCACCCATTAAGAAGGCTTAAGGAATGGAGGGTTGCTTACTGTGGCAGATTAATTTTGTTGGGAATCCATGCTATATTTCCTTTAAGTTTGTTTAGTGTTGTAATGTGGTCCAAAATTAGAAGATTGATTTGTTGAGAATTCGTGCTATATTTTCCTAAAGTTTGTAACTTTTTTCATGTGGTTCAAAATTAGACTTGATGAGAAAGTCCAGGCTAACATGGTTCAAAATTAGCTTAAAATATGCTATATTTTCTGTGACCATTTCATGGCCACAGGTATCGTATGACCCATAAATCACATATACTCAATTGTGCATTTGAGTTCTTACCAAAGGCAAATACTAAAAAACGGAGACCGCATCCTCCTTAAAAAAAAGGGTTTAGTGGATTGCATCGTAATTTTCTTTTAACAGGTACCTAATCCTAAAAGCTCCCAGTTAAAAAGGAAAATTTAGCTTAAAATATGCTGCAGCAGGAGTGGTAAAAATCTAATAGTCTAGCTAAAAGGTAAGTGTATATACTAAATATAGCATCCAACAAAACATTTAGCTTATTGGTAAAGGAAATCATGTTTAGAAAGGACCAATGCATTTGAATTGGGCAATATAACAAATATCGTATGAGGTTTTTCTTAAAGTTCCTACTAGTAAATATATTGCAAAAAAAGAAATGCATAATTAAAAAAATATTAAAAGTACATTTGGATTTTAGCTCAAGCAAATAAGAGATGCTACTATTCACAATGAGTGCCGAGATTCAAACCCCATCTCTCTCCTCCCTCAAACCATCCAGATGTATCTATCACTTGAATTTATATTAAAAAATAGAATATTTAAAGTATTCCGTCTGAGTCCTCATTTGTAACTTTTTAATCTATACTTTTAAAATTTGCGCTAAAAATGCCCTAACAAGTAACAACTATCACTCGGATTAAATGTGAGACTAATTTCTACTTGTAGAACTGAGTCAACCACTGTCTACAAAGGAACTTGCACTTGCGAAAAATCGAACACATAATATCCCATTAAATTGATCGATCCCCGCATGAACTGAAAACTAAACAAGCCAATGAGCCAACCTAGTTAACCCTTCAGTCATCTTCATCCATTCTCATTTTTTTTTCTTTACTATCGGACAAAACAATGTACATGTAAAAGGAATTTGTCAACTATTTTTTTTTTACCTAATGAATTTGATTAGGCCATTGGAGATGTCTTTAGGAGGCCTTACATTGTTAATTTTAACAATGCAGTGCATGAATAATCAAAGCCATATTTATGCAATTTTAGTTATTTGATTGGACATTATATGAAGGATGAGTTATGGCTAAGACCATCTCCATTGCATATGGTAAAAGTGTAGCGTAAAAATATGTATTTAGCCTATCAACAAAAGTGGAACTGCACCGGAAAAAGGTGAATATACCTCGCACGACATTCAATAGTGATGCTTCCATATGACACATGATGTGTCTTTTGAGGGCAATGATTCCTCCACACTTGCAATTTCAACCCACACATGTGATTCTTCACATCCATGCATTAATCACTTTTGTCTCCAAGCCTTCAACAAAGCTGCATCTTCACGTGAATTATATACTTTAAAATTTTCTTCCTTTCTCACATTTAACATTATTTCTCATCTATATATATACATATCTAGTTATTGTATTAATCACAAACATAGAGATTCTTAAAATACACATACTATCTCATTTTCAACACTACACATTAATATAAATTCTAGTATCATCTGCCACTTTTATTTCTCAAGGTATAAATTATTTTATGGCATTTTATTTATTTATTATTGGTCTTCACTTAAACTAGATTTTCACACACATGTTCAACTAAAAATAATTTAAATAAAAAAGAAAAAGAAAAAGAAAAGTAGAGTAATATATATATATATATATATAATATACAATTCAAAGCTATCATTGTCTATTAATTAACAATGACAAGTAATTTTTTAATCGTATGGTTAAAGGCTCAAAGAAACTTCACGGTGAAGAGTTACTAGATGCAGGAGGATAATTTTGGACATGGGCTTCCATGGAGGGCCTAAACTTATCCCCCAAACAATGGGCCAATGGGTGGACAGGGCCCATACGCCAACTAGAATGATCCCCTGGCCGATTAACTTTCAGTTTCACGCTGATCGTAATGGAGGCACGAGACAGTTGAGTTGAAAGATAAACGATGGGAAATAATGACTTTAGTTAGTGTGAATTAGGTTCTAGACACCTGTAATCTTGGAGTATTGATTAAGTCATACCCTTTATAGTTATTTTACTGTAGATCTAATAAGCATGTAACCCTCTCCTATACATATAAATAGGAAGGGGGAGGCCCACAACAGAGAGGACCATCTTTTATTACAAAACACTCACTCCCACATTCTATATCTAGAACAACTGAGTCTCCATTATTGTAATCAACAATTCTTAGGCCATTAGAGCCAAGTGAAGAACACCATCACACACTCAGGGAGGATGTACTACCGGATTGGGTATAAAAGCCACCGGAGGAACCTACTATCACAAACAAAAAATCATTTCTCATTGTTATCAGTTTACTGTTCATCTCCATCACCTTTGTTGAATTTGATTACGTCCAGGTGCAAAATGACTTTTACACCTTTCCCGCAAAAGTGCAGAGATTTTCTAAGTACAAAAGTGCTTTTGCACCTTTCCAGAACTGCAAATTCTCTTTTGCACCGTTCGAGCGAACAATCAGATTTCCAACAAAACACATCTTTTTTGGGTTTGGAATCGAGTAAAAAACACAACAATTTCAACAATTTACTTTAAATAAAAATCATCATTTATTAATCCTATAATCCCCATTTAACGAATAGCCTTAAAATTCAAGTTAAATAGATCTTTTTTTCCAAAATTTGATAAAAATAGAGAAAAAATGATGAAGAAAGAAATTTAGAGAGAGAGTGGGGTCCTAGGCGATTTTTTCTTAATGCTAGAAGTCTAAGACTATTGGTTAAAAGATATAAAAAAAAATTAGGTAAAAAAATATTGTTATCTAGCAACTCTTCACCTTAGGATTTCTTTAAGCCATTTTTAACCATACAATTAAAAAGTTACTGGTTATTGTTAATATATAGCACTAACTCTGAATTGTATTATAAATGGACAAATATATCCCTATTATTTATGTTAAATGACAATAATAATTCAATAAAAAATCTTTTTGCTTCGGAAACTAAAGTACATGTTTTCCCCCCTTTTTAATTTAAGGTATTTTGTTAACTTTTGATATTATCAATTAGTTTTTTAATCACACTTAGATGTTAGGCTGCTAGCAAAGTTGGTAAGAAAGCGATTTGAATAACAGGAATCCCCCTTTTTTTTCCCTTTTGTCATGGTCGAATAATAAGTGTATCAACTTTAAAATGGTAACACTAGATATATCAACTTTTATAACGCATATGTCTCCCTCTAAAATCATTGAATGTGATATGTAAGTTTAATTTCCCAACATTCCAAGAAATAGATAAATTACACTAAATCCCTCTTTCACTATTTTGTATTTTACTTTACCCTTGTTCTTTGTAAAGTGTATATCCAATTCAACGACGACTCTTTAGTACTTAACACCATTCTATAGATTATCATCCAAAATAGATCAAAACTGTAATAACATAACTACCCTCTTGTGTCAAACCAATCCTTTATAAAAAGGAATTTTTGTATGCACCCACTAAATTATTCTTCTCACCCCAGTTATGAGAAACTTGAAACTCACCCCACTGAAAATTTTGAATTTCTTTCAACTCACCCCATTTATTTTTAAAAGCCAAACAAAGCCTTAAAATCTTTTCATTCCCAATTATTTGTTCAATTCCTAGACTCATAATAATGACGCTAAAGAAATTACATTGTTCATCTTGATCACAAATCTATTTTATCCGCTAATTACTTAGTAATTTATACCATCTAAAATGAAGTGAAAACAATTTTTGATTTTGCAATAAGATTAAAAAAGAAAAAGAAACTACTACGGAGAGAAAAAAATACGTGTGTTGTGCTCTCTCTGCTTTTAGAGAGAGAAAGCATATAAGCTATCTGTAGGGAATTAGGGTGGTAATCATGCGTCACATGCACTAATTTATGCACTAATCATTAAACCCTTGGATCTATACTGTTCAATAAAAATCGATAGAAGACATACCTTGTATGAGATTCGAATTAAAAGTGATGAACACGGTGGACAGAACCTTCTGTTGTTGTCGTTCTAGCGTTTAAAATACAACGCCTCTACGGTATGCACACACGAACGAGATCGGATCCTTACTTGGTGTACTAGCGCCTTTAGGGTTCTCTCACCTATTTCTTACTCTGCCTCTTTTTTTTCTCTAAGACGGCCAAGAAGAACAACGGTCCCTTTTAAAGGGGAACTTTAGTGAGAAACCCTAAGCAACAAAACGAATTAGGCCCAAGTCCAACTTGGCCCGTTTTCTATTCGTTTTGATTCAACTCGTTTTGGTGTGCGACCCTGTAGGTTTATACTCTTTGGCAGTATAATTAAAAGCCCGTTTTATTATACGAATAGTAAGCGGTCTCTAGTAAAATATTACTATTACCCAAAGGGTATAATGGTCAAAACAACACAACCTTAAATTAATATTCCACATATTAACTCCTTTTGCCAATCGATATCCAGATTGAACACAAGACTAGGCAAGTGTCATTCTTGTATAGTTTAATCTTTATTTCTTGATCTCTAAGTATAATGAATCTAAAACAAATGACATCTCATTTGTGCATGGCCATGAAAATATTAATTATACTTATCAAGGGGCCCAAAGATATCTCTCTCATTATATGAGAGTGATAAATCTCATCTTGATCAACCACATACCTCTACATAGTTCATAGGATGCTCGATCATCATCTTTATAATTACTCGGTCAAGAGCAACGTTTGATAATGCCTGACATGCTAATCCCTATGTTGGTAACCATGGCGATCTCAGGTCTGAGGATAATACGATATCACAAATGGGGAACATCACTTATGACATTATATAACACTCCTCGCAGTGTCCCCAAAGCGGGTCGATCCAATACTTTGTTCTCCAACAAGTATTAGTGTGTTCAGCTTGATATCTCCATATCCATGACTTGTGGAATATAGTCATCAGCTGACCCATACTCTAATCATTATATCAATGTGATCCTAGGTTATTGACACATGATTAGGGACATCTAAATAATATTATTATAACATTACTAGCATCCCACAATCAAGTCACGTACTTGATGAACTAGTATTAATATATATTATTTACAAGAGAATATAAAGTAAAATGAAATAAACTTTATTAATAACAATAAGCATAAGATATCCAAGTACAAATCATAATCTGTGAATAGTCCTAGGACATATCTCTTTCACTATCTTCCATCCATAACACAAACATACATATATATATATATATATATATAATTGTTACAAATCAGAGAATCCAAAATTATAATTTCAATTCAACATAAAATCAAAATAATCCACTTGTGTTGTGCTTTCTCTACTTTTAGAGAAAGAAGGCATATAATCTATCTTCCATCCAAAACACAAACATACATGTGAGAATGTGAGAATTATGTTATATCATTGAGTATAAAGGTACAAAATATATATACAAAAGAGAGACCTAGTATATTAAGGAGTTTCCTTTTAATAAGGATTCTCTAAATATATCCTAAATATACACATGCTATAAATAGAATATACAAATCTCAACACTCCCTATCAAGTTAGAGCGTACAAGTTGTAAGTTCCAAGCTTGTTACAAATGTAATTAACTCAAGGGCCACCGAAAGACTTTTTTCACGTAGCTCGTCGTTATCTCCCCTGAAAGAATTTTCTCTCTAATAAAGTGGCAGTCAATCTAGATATGTTTATTCCTCTTATAAAAGACTGGATTGGAGGCAATGTGGAGAGCTGCTTGGTTATCGTATATTAATTTTATTTGTTGAATCTTTAAGAACTTCAGCTCCTGTAATAATTGTTTTATCCAAATGAGCTCACATGTTGCTTTGGCCATTGCTCGATATTCTGCCTCAACGGTGGATAGAAAAACAACTGATTGTTTCTTGCTTTTTCATGAGACCAAATTTCCTCCAACAAAGATACAGTACTCACTGGTTGAACGACTATCATGTGAGCAGCCTGCCCAATCAGCATCAGAGTAGCCAATGATCTCAGTGTGGCCTCTACTTTCATAAATAAGACCTTTGCCTAATGCATTCTTTATGTATTTTAAAATACGAACAGCTACCTCCAATGACTATCACACGAGGCACTTAGGAACTGACAGAGTACACTCATCGAGAACACGATATCAGGACGTGTCACAGTGAGGTAGTTGAGTTTCCCAACAAGTCTTCGATACTTACAAGGGTCTGATAACGGCTCCCCCTGATTAGGTAAGAGTTTGAAATTTGGATCCATCAGAGTCTCTACCAGTTTACAATTTGTCATGCCAGTTTCTTCTAAGATATCTAAGGCATACTTCTGCTGAGAGATGAGAATACCCTGTCGGGATTGAGCAACTTCAATTCCCACAAATTATTTGAGTTTTTTCAGATCTTTAGTTTAAAAGTGGTGAAATAGATGTTGCTTGAGTCTCTGTATGCCGTCTTGATCATTTCCCATAATAACGATGTCATCCACATAAACGACCAAATAGATGCATTTGTCAGAAGACGAATGGGAATAAAAGACAGAGTGAGCAGCCTCACTATGAGCCATACCAAACTAAAGGACAACCGAACTAAAATATCCAAACCACGCCCGTGGGGATTATTTTAGACCATAAAGAGAACGACGAAGCTGATACACCAGATTAGACTCCCCCTGAGCAACAAACCCAGGTGGTTGCTCCATATAAACTTCTTCTTGTAATTTGCCAGGCAGAAAATCATTCTTGATATCCAATGTAAATCCAACGATAACCCATCGTTGATTTACTAGGAGAAAGAGGCACGAGGTCCTATGTGCCACTCGAATACAAGGCTGACATCTCATCAACCATAGCCTGGCGCCAACTCAGATCAGAAAGAGCGGCTCCTACATTTTTAGGTGTAGAAACAGGAGACAAAGACGATACAAATGTAGTATATTGTGGAGATAAACGATGATAACTCACAAAATTATAAATGGGATAAGGGTTACGAGTATAACGAATACCTTTGCGTTCGGCAATAGGAAGATCCAGGTCAGGAGCCAAAACCGGAGGCGTAACTGGAGTAGGAGATGAGGCCGGTGGATTCGGTGATGGGGGATGGGGCTCGGATATAGTCTCAGTAGGAGGCTCGGTGGTGGGGTTCTCAACAGGTATAGGTTAAGGTCAGCGATGGTAGGTAAGTAGAGAAGGTGGCGATGTTGTAGTAGGAGTCACATGATCAGGAGAGCACACAACCTGTGGAATAGGATTAGCGTTTGATATAGGAGACTCACTAATATCAATAGGACACGCAGCATTCTCTGAAGAGGGAAAGAAGGGTGTTGTCTTAAAGAATGTGACAGCTGCGAAAATAAGGTATTAGGGGTGGCCTTTTTAAACAGTAAACCGAAAACCAATCGAACTAACTAAATTTGGTTGGTAACCGAACCGAAGGAACTTTGGTTAGTAACCGATAATCGGTAATCGACCGTATTCGGTACCAGTAACGGTTTACAATTTTTAAATATTCGGTAAAATCGACCGACCGACCAAATTAAAAAAAAATGATAAAATTTGTCAAATATTACATATATATATATATATATATATAAATATTAAGTTTTATTGTTGTATAGCTATATACATATATATTAAGTTTTGTTGTTGTATAGTTGCTGCTGCTTTGTTGTTGTAAAGTTATATATATATATATAAAGTTTTGTTGCTATATGGTTGTTACTGCTGCTGTTGGTACATATATATATATATAATAAAAGTGTAAAACTATAACTATATCATTCACCGACAGTCCCTTCATATCATTCATAGCTTCACACACCATCGACTTTCATTCTTCCGGCACTGCCCACTTCTCCGTCTCTACTCCATTGACGGTACTACTCCAATCCTTCGACCTCTAGTCCTCCGTCTCCCTCTAGTCCTCTACTAATTCCTCCACCGCTCCACAAATGAGCCCTTCTTCTTCAATCCTTTGATCGCTTGGTACCCACAACAGCAGGTCCTCCTCCTTCAATTTTCCAGATCTAAAACAAGCCTTTTTTTTCAATTCAAGTGATGGTCGGTTTTAATGGGTTACTGACCGAACCGATCGACCATTTTGGTAAAATCGAAAGTCGGTAAACCGACCATTATGGTTCGATAACGGTTCTCTTCATGCATAAACTGACCAAGTCGGTTTGGTTTAAAAACCGACTAACTCGGTTCGGTTATCAAACTGTGGCCAGCCCTATAAGTTATCGTTTAAGGTCTGGAGAAAAACAACGATAACCCTTTTATAAGCGAGAATATCTCAAAAATATACATGTGAGAGATTTGGCATGTAACTTATCTTTTCCAGGAGTGAGGTCATGAATAAAATAAGTGCAGCCAAAAACACGGGGGTGGATAGGATAAAGAGGATGGGTGGAAAATAATAAAGAATGAGGTACCTGATTTTCTAAAACTGAGGATGACATCCTATTAATTAAATAGCAAGCAGTGAGGACTGCGTCTCCCTAAAAACGTTGTGGAATATGATTGTGAATAAGGAGAGTACGGGCAGTTTCAATTAAGTGTCTATTTTTCCGTTCAATCATTCCATTTTATTGAAGAGTATGAGCACAAGAAGATTGGTCAAATATGCCCTGAGAAGTCATAAAGGATTGGAAGGGGGCAGAAAAATATTCTCGTGCGTTATCACTGCGGAAAGTACGAATAGTGGTGCCAAATTGGGTTTTAATTTATGAGCAAAATGTTTGAAAGATGGAGAATAGCTCGGAACGATTTTTCATTAAAAATAACCAAGTGCATCGGGAAAAATCATCAACAAAAGTGACAAAATATTGAAAACCCAAAGTTGTCTTGACACGACTAGGACCTCATACATCAGAATGAACTAGAGAAAAAGGTAAATCTGCTTGTTTATTAACACGACTGAAAAAATAATTACGAATGTGTTTTCCTAACTGACAAGACTCACACTTTAAAGATGACACAAGAGAAAGACTCGGCACCATCTTTTGTAATTTTTGTAGGTTGGGATGGCCTAAATGCTAGTGAATGAGTGCAGGTGGATCACTAACAACACAGGCTACAAGGGTTGATGGTAGGGTGAGATAGTATAGACCACAGTACTCATGTCTTACTCCAATTAATTTTCCAGTACTCTGCTCCTGCATAAGAACCGAATTAGCAACAAAGGTAACAAAATAAGGCAAGGTTTGGGTTAATTTGCTAACTAAAATCAAATTGAAAAGACATCCAGGCACAAAAAGAACAAAATTTAAAGACAAGGTATGCAAGGGTTTGGGCTATTCAATGCCTTTAACTTTTGTTTGAAAGCCATCGGCTAAGGTAACAGCAGACAATGAATCAGAATAAGTAATAGAAGAGAACAAATTCTTATTACCAGACAAATGGTTAGAAGCACTAGAATCAAGAACTCAAGATTCAAGGGATGATGATTGAGAGATACATGCAATAGGGTTACCAGTTTGATTTACATGAGCATTGGAGATGGACCGTTTGTTCTCTTAGAATTGCAGGAATTCAACATATTTAGTGGTAGATACCGAAAGCGTAAGGATTGATTCTTCGCTTGGAGTACCCATTAGAATCTTGTAGTATAAGCCAAAATACCACCAAACTAATGCTGGGAATAGATTAAAAATATGTTAGAACACAGATCTTAGAGAAACGATATAAAAAAAGTGGATCTGAAAACGTGAACAGTAACGTGTGAACAGTGCTTGTATGAACAGTAGCGACGTGAACAGTGCTCGAGTGAATAGTAACTCTTTTTTTATTATTATTTTTTTTATACGCGACGACTCGAATTTACACACTGGGATAAAAACATAGCGGATAGGGTTTATACGCTAGAATAGAAACACAGCGGCAGCTAGGGTTTGGTTACTATATGAGGATCGAATGCTCTGGTACCATGTAAGATTTGAGAATGTGAGAATTATGTTATATCATTGAGTAGAAAGGTATAAAATATATATACAAGAGAGATACCTAGTATATTAAGGAGTTTCCTTATAATAAGGATTCTCTAAATATATCCTAAATATACACATGCTATAAATAGAATATATAAATCTCAATAATACATATATATATATATAATTATTACAAATCGGAGAATCCAAAATTATAATTTCAATTCAACATAAAATCAAAATAACTTCGGTGCCTATGGGTTTTATTAATTTCATAAATTCGTATCTCTTTGTTCTTGATCCAGCAATCTCCATCTCTCTACTATTGGCCAAGCATTTAATTCTTGATTCGGCAACCTCGAATCTCTCTATTATTGGCCATAAAATGCCTTATCGATCGCCGAAGATAATTTTTTTTTACCAACAAAATAGTAAGGGTTTGTTTGGTGAAAAAATAGAGTTTTTTTTATTAAGTTTCTAAAAATTCAGGTGGGGTGAGAAGACAAATCTCGTGGGTGCAAACAAGATTTCCCTTTATAAAACGTATGCAGTTCTCCTCTTAATTTAGAGAATTGAAAAGTATAATAATAAAATACTAACACATAAAATTTTAATTTTAAAATGTTCGATCAATTTCTCTAAATCTAATTTCATGAATTAAATACTATTATGTTTTAACTTCATTCCTCTCCATGGCTCCCTCTCTCCAAAATAACTTTTACAAGTGATAAGGCAACTTGAAAATCGCTACGATTCTAACTCTTGCATTAGCAATTGTGGATACTTGTACCCCTTTGTCCCTCCATTACTCCAGTGACAAAAAAGTCATCATTAATAAGGGGTACTGATATTGGCACCAAAAAAAATCATTGGTAACATTCCGATAAAAAAAAGCCTTTAAATTGTTGTTTCCACCCCACTTATATTAAGTTAATATAAAAGTTAATTAAGCCACTAATAATATAGTTAATCCTTAACTAATTAAACTACCCTACCAAAATTCATCTACGATCTCTACCATATTCAATCATCTTCATAATTCATCCACCATCTCCACCATTTTCAACCAACCGAATTTTGTGAGATATTTTTGTTTGCACCAAAACAACCATTAAAACATTTATTGATCAATGTAACATAATTTCAGTTGAAGTAATATTTGATTCAAAGCAAAACAAGCAAAAACTTAAGTTTGAGCATGAAGAAGGTTTATTCGATTCTCCGTAATCAAATTGTAGGCATGACTACCCAGTGATCTACTGAATGACATTAAACACACTCGGTTACTTTCAATCGAATGAACGTCCAGAAAATGTACTTAATGTCATTCGGTTGAGAGCAACCAAGTGTGTTTAGTGTCATTTAGCGGATCACAACCAAGTGTTCATGCCTACAGCTCGATTACAGAGAACCGAGTAAACATTCTTCATGCATTAAAGAAATGTAATTGCATTGTTTTATTCATATACTTGTTGCGTATGTTATAAAAATATATAAACTGAGAAGATTGAGATGGAGACGATTGAATATAATAAATTGCAAGTTTTTGTGTGATGAAATTACAAGTTCTATTCGATGTAAATGGAGATGGCAACAGAGATGATTGAATATACACATTAATATCTTGTGTTTTGTTTGAAAATAGGTATTATTTGTTAATGAAGTTAGGATAGTTTATTTTAAGTTGGTTTCTTAATGATATTGTTAATTAATTAAGTTGGGGCTTTATGGTATGTAGTAAATGAAAGTTTTATCAAGATAAAAATATAAAAATAAAAATGTTAATAAAAATAAGAGTATTACCATGACTTTTAGTGAGTATCAACACCACCGCCTCCGAGATTCAAAAAACAATTACTCCCTCCGTCCCAAATTGTTAGTCCCTTTTGAGAAATTCAACTTATTAAGAATCCAACATCATCATTACAGTTTTTGCTTAATTTATATTGACTTTTCTTTTTTACTTTTTTTTTATTCAAATCTTTTACTTAAGAAGTAAAAGTACAAAAAGACAAAATAAATGAATATTGGGGCAATTAAAAAAAAGGGCTTATTAGAGAAAGATTTTCACACTAAGGCCAAGGAATAATTTTTTTTTAAATAAAGGGCCTATTTTTTATTTTATTGATAATATGACATGTGTCTTTTTTTTTCATTATAAAATGACATCCCAACCCTTAAAATAAACTAAAAAAATATCAATATGCATTAAAATATGGACTGCAATATGAACTTTGCAGTCTATATTTCACTGCAATATGAACTTTGCAGTCCATATTTCACTGCAATGTGAACTTTGCAGTCGATATTTTTAGTGCAAAGTTCATATTGCAGTACATATTTCACTGCAATATGAACTTTGCAGTTCATATTTTATTGCAATATGAACTTTGCAGTCCATATTTTTTGTGAAAATTTCATAAAAAGGGGTAATTTAGGTAATACATAACATGTTTTTATTAATTAAATGATATTTAAATTTATTCAAATACATTCATTTAAAATATAAAACAAAATAGGCCTCTTACACTAATTACCAATTAAAAATAGGCCATTTATTCAAATTACCAATTAAAAATAGGCGCTTCATTCAAAAAAATATTATTCATTGGATTTTTGGTAAAAATCAATGTATAATAAGTCCTTCTACCTAATTTCTAGATAAATATTTATCTTTTATAGAAAATAAATATTTATTTTAGGACATTAAAAAAAAAAAAAAAAGTCAAGCAATTTAGGACGAAGGAAGTATTACTTGATATTTTTTTGAGCCCCCGGCTCAAAATCTAGGATGCGCGTGCTATGCTAACATCTTAAAGTTAACAGGGGTGTTTAAACGTCACTACTAAAAGCTTTGGGACAAAGTACCAAAAATTAATACTTGAAGAAGGGCTTTTACTGTTTCTCAATGAAAAAAAAAAAAAATTGCGTACAGTCAGACGGTTCACTAGTAGTGCCCTAACTTTTTTCTCGCCGCACCTCCGCCATTGCCGACCCTCCGAGGTACTATTTAACCTGCCGACTCACACACAGTGACTAGGGCTTTGATCGGA
Organism: Lonicera japonica; assembly: GCA_021464415.1. Lineage (NCBI taxonomy): Eukaryota > Viridiplantae > Streptophyta > Magnoliopsida > Dipsacales > Caprifoliaceae > Lonicera > Lonicera japonica. The sequence continues at coordinate 43,423,716 of CM038468.1, read as the reverse complement.
AATTCAATTTCGTGCTGAGTATCAGTTCATCACCTGGTATATTTCTGAACCTTTCATTCTCTATATCTGTATAATTAAATGTTATTGATACAATTGATATGGAACTGTGTTTGAGTTCCGTGAATCCATTACTTATGTTTGTAGGGTTTTATAATCGTTTAATTTCTACTAAAATCTAACTGTATCAGTCACATATAGAAAATTTTCAAGAAAAATTTAGGATTCAGTCGCTGACATAGAAAGTTTTAAAGGATGCAGTCCCCGGGAGACATATATTATTGCTGTTACAGAGACAGATACCGTAGTTTGAGATAGATACTGTGTAATTTAGTCCTACTTTGGACAAATACTGTGACGGGTACTATGTAAGAGCTAGATACTACTTTATCCTTTAAAAAAAGTCAAGAACTGCATCCTTTGAACTTTTATCCCAGGGATCGATTAAAAGCCCCTATTTTTAATTTGCTTCACCAATTTTATAATTTGATTAGCAAGTATGAAATTTGTGTCCATTGCATAGTCTGTCTTATTCACTGAAGGATAATGTTGTGATCGTAGCACGCGTACCGGATATTATTGACTTTGTATAAAGAAAAGTAATTAGTTTGTCCTCGGATTGCAATGCAGATGCCTCTGGCTATACCGGGAACTTTGTTTTGTGTTAGTTTAATTTTTTATTTTGGGGTATTAGAACATGGGGAAGGAACTTCGGGCTAGGATCAGTATCTTTTCCATCACTGTAGTAGTGATTATCAGAATCTTAAAGATAATGAAAACAAGATCAAGATATTGATGCCTTTGATTACGGTGTCGACAAAGTCAAGTAAGCTCACCATTCAATTATTGAAAAAAATGAGGAAATTGGTCCGAAAACTAGCATAAAAGAAGCCCTTTACAAAATGAACTTGTTCACGTCACTGTGATTTGTGTCTGGTTTTCGTTAAAGACATGGAAACTTTCTCACATTCGCTGGTGTCCTTTTGGTTCTGGTACAGTGATTCTTGTGTATTATTTACACATGCATTCCAGTCTTACGACAATTTCTTAGTCATTAGTTCTCTGATATCAGATGGAAACAATGGATGCATCAATTCCAATTGGTGCAACAGTAGAACAGATAAAAACCGAAGACAATGCTGCTGGAGTGGAGGACTTTGGGCATTGTGTTGATGAAATGTTCACAAAAGTTGATACGGTAAGATCTGATTATTGTTTTTTATTTTTTTGATATCCGTGGGTATTTGGGTATTTGGGCCCCACCCCAACTAATCCCACGAGGCCCTGGCGCTTATCGACCGGGAGACGCCCCAGTGGCCCCAAGAAATTTGACACAACGGGGAATCGAACTTGAGATCGTGCACCTAACCACACAATCCCATGTACGCCCTTACCGCTAAGGCAACCTCATGGAGTTTCCGATTATTAAATGAAATAACATTGCTTGCTGTGGTTTATTAACTTGTTTTCCTAGTACTCACTAGTTTGACACTAATGTTGTGTATTTCTCTTGCTGTTAATCGCGAATCAGTTCATCATATCTTAAAATTGTATGCTGTTGTTTTATTGTACAATAATTATGTATATAGTTAAGCTTTAGATTAAGAATTTATTGTATGAAAGATATTTCAGTCTGTTTCTACTTTTCTACAACAGTGGAAGTCTCAGGACCACCAGAGCCCAAGAACTGGACCGGACTCCAAATCTTTGACTTTTTCTACATTTGAGTCATAAGGCCAAAGCTTGGATTAGTAGAAATTTCTTACAAGTTGAAAGTTTTTTGATTCTAATGGATTCCCATCAATAAATAGCATCAGAGATGATATGCATTTGAATTTCCTCCAAATATTATCTATTACTATATAGTAACTGAGAGTAGCATTTAGGGGTTACGTTGTGGTATGTACCTAAAACTATGAAATTACCCTTCTTATATATAGAAAATAAACCATAGCTTTGACATATTTGAACACATGGCCATTGCTCCAAATAATGCTCAATCTAACCCCTTGATCAAATATTATCACATTGCCTCACTGTGTTAAAAACAGATTAGGTTTAAGGAATTATTTGGTACAACATTGCACACGCATAAAGTGTGTAATATGTTTTAGTATCCACCACCAACACGGATGAAAGATTGTGGTGACATTGTCTCATAGAAACCTTTTGTCAATAACTGGACTGGTTCTGGAATACACAAATTCTTTGTCATTGAAGCCAGTTACACACTTACTCTGTTTTGATCAGAATCTTACCCAAACAACTTAAGCTTTAGTTTCATTAAGTTTTCAATCCCATATTCCTATGGTTTCCTATTAGTTGAGTCAGGTATGCTAATTACCATTTTTTGTCTACAAGTGATTCGGGTTATAGTTTATTAAATTGACCTTTTTGATGAAATTTGATGGTGATGATCTATTAATCAGATAGACCATCCCTACAGATTTTCGTAGAAAACTCATCTATTTACCCCTTCAAATGGACATCCATTATTTTTGCTAAAGAGAGTGAATCCCCCTTTAGAGCCTGGTGCTGATCATATTGATTGCAATTTTGCCTACTACCAATCTTGTTTGAACTAAAGTAGTTTAATTTCAACAGCTAGTATAGAATGAAGACTCAGTCTTGTAAACACCATCATTTAGACATAACATGCCAACGTTTTGGAATGGTTAATTTTTTCTAAAGGATTACTGTGTTGGTATTTATTAAAGTTTCTCTGACTTTCCAAATAGTAAGCATGCTTCTCTTTTGGCATTTTTCAAATGTTATCTTACTTGCAGCTCGAGCAAAGACTGAATGAGGTTGAACAGTTCTATTCAACTGCTAGTAAAAAGCAATCGAACACTTTGAAGGGTAGCTCAATAGTGAAGGACAAAGATAAGGAGAAACAGATTGCTAGCTTTAAAAAGCGTCAGCAAGATGCCTCACGTAGGGAAGCAGCGGCCACAAAGAGAATGCAAGAGCTCATGCGCCAATTTGGCACAATATTCCGTCAGGTAATCCCTAATATCCTAATACTCTACAAGTTTCTACAGTTGTTACGAAGACTTCAGAGCTCTTCATAGCTGCCCTGCAGCACATATAGTTGGAGAGAAATTTTTTATGATTAGGGGTTATTGGTGTAGAGTAAAATTTTTGTTCCTGTTTGGGCATTACTGTCATCTCTTGCTTAAATGTTTTAGCATTTCTTATTTTTTGAGGAGAATATTTATAACCCATGTTTCCTTGGTTTCTATGATAAGGGGTTGTTGGGTGGTAGAGGGTTTTTTTTGTATTATTTTATTTTCCTTCTTTGCTTGATGGTCTACCAGTCCATAACTTTTGTGCACACATACCAAATTACCAATCATTGAGCTATTTGTTAGTATGTAGAATCAAGCCTCTTTATCCTCATTTCAAGTGGATCCTATACTCATGACTCATGTATTTTACCCAATTATTTGTCAGCACTTCCAGTTTCATGGATACCAAGTAACTTATTTACTTTGAAAATTTATGCATGCACATATATACACACACACTTGATCTCTTTTTCTTTTCCATTGCTGTAAAACCACATTATGTCTCGATTCTTGAATTGCACGCATGGGGCTCGAGTTGAATATGCCAAGGACCCATCATTTCTCTCATTTTAAGGTCAAAATAAAAAAAAAAGAAAAAAGTATTTACTGGTTCATCTTGTTTCTTCTTCCTTTACATGTCAGATCACTCAGCACAAGTGGGCGGGCCCGTTTATGGAACCTGTGGATGTTGTAGGTCTTGGTTTGGATGACTACTACGAGGTAAATCCTTTTTATCTTCTTTTTCGATTTCCTTATTATTATGTTACATACTGATGTAAACTATCATCAGCAAGTTGCAGTATCCAATCTACCTGTAGGCAGTAACCATTTGCGGAGATATTTTTGAGTATAATTCAGTGTCATATTCTTTCAAAGGGAAGAATATTATGGCCTACCTTGCCCAAAAAAAAAGGTTGTAGTGCTCTCTGTTGTTTTTGTATCTTTGCAGCGTGCACCCAAATCCATGCACCTCGTTAAGATTGGAGGTCCATCTCTCTCACACACACATGCCGCTGTAATTTTATAAATTCCTTAAACATACTAGGGGAAACAAAAGAGAATCTATAGCATATTTTCATCTGTTGTGTATTGCTTTCTATTAATTTCTTGTATATGGTGTATACTAGGTAATTGAAAAGCCGATGGACTTTAGCACAGTAAAAACTAAAATGGAGTCAAAGGATGGTACTGGGTATAAGAATGTCCGGGAGATATGTGCAGACGTCAGACTGATATTTAAAAATGCGATGAAATATAATGATGAAAGGGAGGATGTTCATGTGATGGCCAAAACATTGTTGGCGAAATTTGAGGAGAAGTGGCTGCAACTTTTGCCTAAAGTTGATGAAGAGGTAAAACTCTCTTTCCATAGGTTTGATGGTTTAGTATATACTTACATGGGTTAATTAAGATATTAGTCGGAATTTGACCCGTTTAGTAAGATATCAGAGAGACATTTTATAATCCAATAACTCAATAATCCGTTTATCCAATTAATAAATGGATTCGTACCAAATTATCCATTAAGAAACTGATCTGAACAAGCAGAGTATAAAGTAAGACTGTATAAGTAAACTTATATTTGAATAATTGAATTTTTTTCAGTATTCAGTTATTTATATGCATCTTGTGGTTATTGTTATACTCATTAATTAATAAAATTGATATTTGATATTATGAATTTTTTTCCTTGAAGAAAAGAAGAAATTTCATTGTTATTAAATCTTTCTTCCGTTCTAGTTATTAATTTTTTTTTAAACAAAAATTGTGTATCTAACGTGTAAAATCGAACTGGATGTATCATTTGATCTGAACTAATCGAGATTTGATTTGCTTTTTGATTGATTATCTGCTGCACTACCCAATCCAGATCCGCTCTGATGATTTTTTAAATAATTGGATTAGGCTCAACTTTGATTTATTTGAATCTGATATGTCGGTGCACATCTTTTCGGTAAATTATTTTATTTTTTTTAAAAAAAGTTAATTCTGGATCATTGGTTAACTATATTTTGCAGGAGAAAAGGCGAAAAGAGGAGGAAGCAGAGGCTCAGTTAGACATGCAGCTTGCTCAGGAGGCTACTCACGCCAAAATGGCTAAGGATCTAAGTATTGAGGTAGTAAAATGTTCAGGACCTTTTTACGTATTCAAATGTTTTATTTTGACTAATAAGGTTTTAATAAATTCACAAATTTCCATCCTCGTTTTTTAGTTCTTCGTATGTCAAGAGAGTTTAGGAATTGCTTTGGTGAAATCATCTTGAAATCTTTTTCAGCTTGATGAGTTTGATATGCATCTGGACGAACTTAGAGAAAAGGTGCTTCAAAAGTGCAGGTTTGTTATGATACAATTAACATTAATTTTTCAATATTTTTGGTTTAAATCTTGTTCAAACTATTGATTATATCGGTCTCATGGTAGTCAGCGTCTACCAGTACACGTTACGACTTATGATATGTTACAAGACCTAGAACTGTACGATATTGTGAACTGTATCCTTTTGAAGCTGTATCTTACGACAGCATAACATAAACAAAACAACTCATCCAGAAGAAATAATATAGTTTTCTGGTGGGAAAAGAAAGAAACTTGTAAATTCCTGGAACTCTGATTATGATAAGAGAAGAAAGAATCTTCCAACTCAGATATTTTGATGAATGATGATGATGATATTCTGAATTTTATGCTTAGGACTTCAAAACTTGATTAATCCCGAATGCAACTCATTTTTTGACTTATGTAGTTATATATATATATATATATATATGTAAGGTACAGTATATGCACTTGGTATTTCAGTTTAGTTTATGGTTTACTACCCCCCATCTTCATTAAGAGACTGCTTTTAATATCAATGTACCAAATCTCAATATCTTTAAGCCAGGGTTGGGTTCGGTGACTAAATAACATTAAAAAACAAAAAAAAAAGCGCATGCTGGCATACATGATGGAACTCGAGAAAGAAAACCTTAGTTAAACAATTCATGTGAATACAATGTTAGGTTTGTACTGCATCAACTGCGCTCAGAAGCAGATTAAAGTTAGTGTAATAAATTCATGTGAATAAAGGGTTAGGTTTGTCTCAAACCCACCACTTGCACCCTGCTCGAGACTTTCTATGGGCTTCTTGTGGTTCGCTTAATTTGGATTTTTTTTTTCCAAAAAAGGAAGGTCTAAGCCTCTTCAGTCGTACAGATTTATTATTCATATGAAGACTTGTTCTTGTCAATTCTTGAGAATCTTGCTCAACCGAAACGTATATTTAGTGGAGTATACTCTTTTTTCAATTACTCTGTGAAGCTCCACACATGGAATTTTGAACTCAAAACCTTTGCGGGTGTACGTTAAACATTGGGGCTATAAAGGTCTTGTACCTTAACTTGGATTAGGACTTGTGTAGTTGCTGTTGGATAATTTGAACTTCATCATGGCTGCAAATATTCAAATCTCCATTGCACTGAGTAATAACTTTGAGACCAGATTCAATAGATTCTTGCCTTAAAATCCATTGCCTCAAACCAAAACCCTGCCTAGCGGTTTGTATGGTGGTTGGGTTTGTAGCTAATCTGGAATCAGAACCAAGGAAGGTTGGTTTTGTAAGTTTGGAATTAGAACCAACCCAGATCTAGATTGGAACTAACACGAACCAACTGGTGGGTTTTTTGGGTTGGTTCAGTTTGATTCTCGGTTTTAACCATTGTTATCTTATCTTTATGTATTTGATACATATAATTTAAAATTTTCCATATTTCAACAAAAAATTTAACAAATTCAAAATAAATCATTAAATTACATCTCACGTGTCCGTTAAAACACAGGACTTTTAAAATTAACCACCAACGTGAAGATTGTTCAAGAGCATATACATTTGGTAAAAAGTCTTTAAATGCATCTATTTATGGAGAATAATTAGTTTGAATTATGAACTCGGTTTATTTTTGTTCTAGTAAATGATAAATTAAAGGTTAGATGATGTATCTTCATTACGCATGGTTATATATCTGTCTTATATATATGGAGTAATGTTAGGTACTTTATAGTGCATACCTTTATTCTGAACCATTAAATGACTTTTACCAGACTTATTGGGGGTGTTATTTTGTTGATATGCAAAACTCATGTGATGTGACTGAGTTGTGCATATGCTCTCACAATCCATTAGCTTTTAACATGTTGCTAATTGAATTTATATTTTTTATTTTTTTGTTATTGTGCAGAAGAATGTCTACTGAAGAGAAAAAAAGACTAGTAGAAGCTCTCACCCGTTTGGCTCCGGAGGATCTTGACAAGGCATTGCTTATTGTTGCCGAGAATAACCCAACCTTCCAAGCCACAGCGGAGCATGTTGACCTTGACATGGACACACAGGTCTTTGTTTTGTCTATGATTATCTTCATAACATATGCACATGCATATGCACGCACATATATACGAACTGGTTGCCCTCCTTTTATTCAATTAATGGTCCTACCATTTTGTGGGTAAGTGGTCCATAAATTGCTTAAAGAAAGAGTGCCCCTTTCGTAGCCTGGATATATAATACAATCAGTCTTTTCTACGGACCATCCATACGCGTAAATGTATGGCCAAGTGTATATATTCTAAGAGTACAGTCAGCGTATAAACGGTCCCTACTAGAGATGCACTCATCTATATATATATATATGAGTGCATCTCTATTACCGACTGGGTCTGGATCTGGTACCAACTGGGCTTTAGCAACAAATTTGTATATGGATGGTTCATGCCAGATCTTTCCCGGACATAGATAGATAGATGGGTTTTGGTTCTACGCATTATCAACTAAATCGTGTGGTGTTATGCAGAGCGAATCGACATTGTGGAAGCTGAAGTTCTTTGTGAAGGATGCGCTGCAGGTTCAGAGCAAAAGTTCACCAACCATGGGTGGCAACAATAACAACAACCAGCAAAAAAACAACAATAGCAAACGTAAAAGAGAGATATGTGACGCTCTTGCCAAAACCTCGCAAAAAAGGATCAAAAAGCTCTCCCCTTAGTGTGTGTGTATATATATCTACAATCATGTAAATGTTTTTCAAACATCAAATTTTGGATTATATTGGACAACACGAGCTAGTTTTCTTGAGGAAAAGTTTGACCAATTAATGGAGAGCCCCCCCTTTTTTTTATATATTTATGTAATTGCTGTTGTAGTTTGGTGGAGACATTAAGATCTATTTTGTACTTTGTGGCACAATAGAAATAATAGAGTAAGTAGGTTCATCAAGTTTTAATCCATGTTCAATGACTTTTAATTTATTTGACATTTGCATGCAGAATTGAAATAATAATATCCGACAAACATATTAAAAATATTTTATCTTAAGGTTGAATCGAGAAAAAAGGTGGTGGTCAAGTTCTTTAACGTTACATAGTGCAAGTGAATCGTGTACACTACGTTTTAAAGTACCACTCACTCTTTTTATTTTGACTCAAACTAAATAATCTGTATTTTTATTAGAACGTAATTAAAACACAAAATTTTACAATATAAAATGAAAATAAAATATGATAAAATATAACTTCAAACGTATTAAATGTGCATGCCCTTGGTTTTAGTACAAGTGTACAACTATATAATGCAGGTTGAAACTCAATTCTATACAGAAATGTCGGTACATATGCATTGTTTTGTATCAAAACCACGAAAATTTTATTAATTTTATAGTTTACAAAAAGTTTGTGTATGGACAATTTTTTCGCCCCTTTCTTTCTTTTCTTTGCCACACTTGCTCTAATACCGGAACCAGGCTTTTAGGATATTAACTAGCGTCCCTAAACTACCATACATTTCCTCATTTGAATCTGAAAACTGAGGGAGGGAGGGAGGGAAGGAAGGGGTGGGGGGGGGGGGGGGGGGGGGGGGGGGGGGGGTTCAATGCATGATAAAATCCTTCAACAAAAGTTGAGCCAAGGACAAACATTTTAACAATGTATTTCTCCAACATATTATGCAATCACTAGTAATAGTATTTGGTATTTTGTAGCATAACTATAATACCTCAGTTAAGGTTGTTATTTTGTAGTCTCAACATTGGCAATGAAATAGTATAAATAGTATTCCGTTGCTATCGTTACGTTTTTTTTCGTTGCTATCTCATTTCTTTCATCTTTCTTTTTGTCTTCTCAACATTTTCCTTGTTCTCTCATTCTCTCGCTTCCCAATGCGTCTGGATTCTCCATTTCAAAGGTCAAATTTCTTTCTTCCATTTACGTATTTTCTTTTCAATATTCCTCTTTCATGTATCTCTTTTGTCTCTTCTCAATCCATGACATGACAAAGCTTAGATTCATTTTCCGACCTTAAATTACGTTATTATATAAATGTTTATAGTAGTTGATGTGTCATAATACTCAATCAATTTCTTATTATATCAAATCAAAATTTGAAATTAACTTTTTTACAAATAACCAATGAAAGACAACTTCCGTATTTAACAAATTCCTCATGCATATTTTGAATACTCTTTATCCGTAAAATAACTCCCATTCAGTTAGTTTGAACTACACACATTTTTTCATGAATCCAATAAAATGGATATTTTGCTAGAAAAGTTCACCATTTGTACAGCGTTACATTGTTATATAAATTTTTATTAGTACATATTTATCCACTAAAATGGATAAATATATACTAATTGTATTACGCTAAAAGAGGGGGGAGTGTGTGTGTCTTTGGCTTAAATTTACCGAAGTAACCCTTTGTAATTCCCACCTCTATAAATTCTACCCACCACGATTAAGCTAGAAATCCTCTATCACGTATTAAGCTGGAAACTCATCATCCCAAAGGTCCAGTGCATGCCTCAATGTCCTTAGCCGAAGGTAAAACTCCAATGTTTTGTTCTTTCTTTCATTCTAATTTCTGATGCATCCGTTTATTGTTGATTTTTCTTAAGTTTTCTTATATATATACACTTATTGTGTACTCGGAATATTAGTCTTATAATTTTTTATAGTTTTTGATATCTTGGATAGATATATAGGTGTTGGTTTGTTCTTCTCTCTCAAATTAATGCACAAAAATTAAGAAGATGAACCAACAATGGTTCAAGTACGTGAAACAACTCAATAGGTTCATGAAGACAAACGACCTCTACCATAAGGAGAAGGCTGCTCTCGAGAAAAGGGAAGATGGTCTACGTACACGTATGCTCTTACTATCAACACGATCACAATAACGTTGATAGTAAGAGGGTATGCGTACGTAGCACCATCTGCCCTCTTCTCGAGGGCGGCCTCCTCCTTATGGTAGAGGTCGTTTGTCTTCATGAACCTGTTGAGTTGTTTCACTTGAACTACTGTTAGTTGATCTTCTTCTTAATTTTTTTATATTAATTTGAGAGAGAAGGACAAACCAACACCTATATATATATATATATATATATCCAAGTTATCAATAATTATAAGAAATTATGAACCTAATATTGAGAGTACACAGTAAATGCATATACAAGGAAACTTAGAAAGATTAAAAAATAAACACATGCATTACAAATTGGAAGGAAAGAAAGAAAGATTTGAGTTTTCCTTGGGTAGGAGACATTGAATCACTGGACATTTGGGATGATGAGCCTCCCATTTCTAGCTAGGTAATATCTGAGCTAGGTTAATTAGTTTATTAGGAGCTAGCTAATCTCTGACCTTTGGACCAATACAAAGCATGCAAGTGGTGGTGAGACTACTGCCTTTAACATTCACCATTTTTTTTGCTTTGATTTTTTCCTTTAAAGTCCAATTTGAATCACTAGGCATACCTAACTCTTTACGCGGGACTGAACTGATATTATAATTTCTGTGCACGTACTATTGTACTTTATTGTTTTTGAAAATATTCTAATTTCATGTCAGATGTATGGTAAAGTGGTTTAAGGTAAAGAACTCAATCCTCCTTTTAAAATCTATATCCGGAGATAGATAGATAGGTTCGGGTTCTACGCATTTTCGACTAAATCGTGTGGTGTTATGCAGAGCAAATTGACATTGTGGAAGCTGAAGTTCTTTGTAAAGGATGCGCTGCTGGCTAGTGCAGAGCAAAAGTTCACCAACCATGGGTGGCAACAATAACAACCAGCAGCAAATGAAAAGGAACAGAAAGCTCTCCCCCTAGTGTCTATATGTGTATATATATATATCTACAATCATGTAAATGTTTTTACAACTTCAAATTTTAAGATTATATTGAACATGCAACACGATCGAGCTAGTTTTCTTGAGGAAAAGTTTTGACTGATTGATAAAGAGCCTCATTTTTTTTAATTTTTTTTATGTAATTACTGTTGTATTTAGGTGGAGACATTAACCCTGTGTTTCGATGAAGAAAAAAGAAATTGGGATTTGAGCAAAAGTTGAGATTTTGAGTACAGAAAATTATAAGTATATTGTTTAGTAAAATTAGCGATGAATTCAAACTTTTACATGCGGTAAATTTTTTAGATTTGGACTTTTAAAAATTATGACTTATGACTTAAAATTTTGTGGTATAAGACATTATTTTTCAAATTCTAACTTAAAATAAAATACTATTGTAATTCATGTTAATTTTAAAAAATTTACATATAAGACGTCCAAACATAGAAACTTGCAATTGAAAATATTTTAAACGATAACATTTTAAATTTTATCTTTTACAATTTTAAAAGATTTTAGAATCACTTCATCGAGACATTTTGTACTTTGTACTTTCATTTGTGGCATAAAAGAAATAATAAAGCGAGTAGGTTCATCAAGTTTTAATTAATGTTCACTGATATTTTAATTTATTTGACATTTGCATGCACAATTGAAACGATAATAGCTGATAAACTGAACATAATAAAAATATTTTATCTGAAGGTTGAATTGAGAAAAAAAAAGGTGGTGATTAAGACCTTTAACGAATTAACGTTACACTATATTTTTACAAACACGCAATATTTGTGAAATGTAAATATAAGTAATTTAAAGAAAAAAACAAAAAAATAATAGTGGTCTAGTGATTGAATGTATCTTAATACTCTTGCAAGCACAAGGATCCAAATCTTATTGTTTACGCATAAATATCAAAAAATTTATGAACTTGAATTTCAAAGGGGCAATATTGGAAACTCAAAAACATGACACGACTTCTTACCCCAACGAAATATTATAAAAGCGTAATATTATTATTTTAAGCAGTTATACTATATGTTTTTAAAGTTATAAATTACTTTGCAAATATAAATAATAGTTTTAGAAATATTGCCATTCTTGCAAGATCAATCTGTATATTTATTTTTTAACGTACGTACTTAATTATAATGTGAAACAAAAAATAAGAATTTGATTGTAGTAACCAACAGCTTACATTAATTTTCCCCATCATAAATTATATCATCACATAAATATTTATAGTACGTCTTCAAATTGATCTATGTAATTCGTAAATTAGGATATTTTTTAACATTGTTCTAAAATGTTTGTAATATCAAGAGGGTGTATATATAATTGAGAGGTGAAGTATATAGTTAAATTAAATGTGGTATTTTTTTTTATGGATGAAATTTGTGAGCTGTGAGAGAGAAAAAAGGAAGGTTTTGGGCACATCAAAATGGAAAGAGTGATAGAAAAGGTGATACTTGAGAGATTGTGACGTGTGGGAGAGGAGAATCAAAAAAGAATTTCCTCATTCTCTCAATTGTCTCCATCCCTCCATAAATTATATACCCATCAGATTTCTCTCTCTCTCTCTCTCTCTATATATATATATATATATATATATCCCATTTTCATGTTAGTTTCTTGCTTTCACTCTTTTTAACAAATTTCTTTCATCAGATTTCTCTCATCGATTGCATGCAGTGTTGTCACTTCTTCTTAAGCAAACAATTTCTCATCACTCTTTATTTCTTTTCTTTTCTTTTCTGCATGAGTCCATCAGTAGGCTAGCTATACAATCAATCTAGGACACCTACATGCTACATATACATTTTAATTAAAGGAATATATGACTATTAACGCTTTAAAATGAGTAAATTAACCCATCATAAAGTGTCTTCAATTAATTAGAGCTATACACTAATTAAATTACATATAGTTTTAAAGTAGTACACTTCTCCATCGTTAGATCGAGTGCCAATGTAAAACATCCACATGAAGTTATTCAAGTACAACGGTTCGATTTTGTTAGAAGCACGTACTCGATCTAGGAGTTTAAAAAGCTCACTAGATGTCCAAACCGATGTAGGGGTATTGCGAGTTTACAATCATCCGAGAAGAAATTAGTCAAGATACACATAAATATTAATTTGTCCCAGACATCTTTATCGTCAAAAAAAGAAAGAAAGAAAAGATTGCTAGTGAATGAAGTGACTCATTATCTACCATCTTTTTAAGGTTTTAAGAGTAGGATAACCAACAATGGCTTTAAAAGTTCATATAATCATGCACGTTAAGTATTTTTTGATTGAGACATATATATAACACTTTTTCTTTCGTAAAAAATAAAAAAAAAATGCTCCTCTGTCTATGAACATAAATATATTCATATTACATATTTATATATGCAGAGAGAGAGAAAAAACCCCTGCCAAAAAACAGGACTTTGGGCTCTCTCTTTAACAAAAAAGCTTTAACCCATATTTTTAGGGCCTCACAATCATCATGCAATTGGTAATAAGGAAGACCTCTTGCGGCAGGGCTAGACAGAAGCAAAAACCACCTATATTTGTTGATGTTTCAATTTTCGTCTAGCTGTAGTTCTTTACGTTTGCTTTTGAAAATATTAAAAAATATATTTTTGTTCAAATGCAATAAAAAATTTAGCAGATATTATAATGAAAGTTTTGTCTGTATGTATTCTATTATGGGGGGCGAGAGAGGGAAAGTGTGTATGTGTATCTTTGGTTTAAAATTACCAAAGTAGCCCTTTGTGTAGCTATACCTCTATAAATTCAACACACCACATGCATATTTTTGCCGGGCTGAGTTAGAGTGAGAAAAAAGAAAGAAAGAAAGAAAGAATGAATGAATGAAAAGAAATTCTCTATAATCATATCACTAGTTAAGCTAGCACAGAGATTAGTTAGCTGACTCTCATGATGTGGCGCAGTGACTTGACCACTTTGCGTTAAAACGGTTGAGTTCGATTAGAGATCCCCGGTCGAATTTTAACAATAAAAAGTAACTGTGGCCCGGGACGTATAAACTCAAACGTCTAAGCTGAGATTAGTCGAGATGCACAAAAGGTATCCTGTATATTCGTGACAGAAAAAAAGAAAAAAAAAGGAAAATAGATTAGCTAGCTAGCTAGAAATGGGAGACTCATTACCCAAAGGTCCAGTGCTTCAATGTTGTCCCCTGCCGAGGGTAAACTCAAATATTTTTTTTCTTTATTTTTTTCCTTCTAATTTGTAATGCATGTGTTCATTTTTTTTTTAATCTTTCTCAAGCTTTCTTATATGTATATGTATATATATATATACGTACACACACACATTACATACACTTACTTTGTACTCATAATATTATTTTTTTAATTTCTTATATATAATCATTAATAACGTGAATATACAAAAATTATGGAGATCAACCAACTATGCATTTTCAGGTGAAACAGTTCAATAGGTTCATGAAGACAAACGACTTTTACCATAAGGAAGAAGATCCCATCAAGATGAGGACGGATGGTGCTATGTACACTTACTCTCTTACCGTCAATGCTATATATTGTGGTCTTAATTGCGGCTTCTGCTTTCTTTAGAAAAACGCACTGCCTCCTGTGCCTAAACACTTTGGATAAGTTACATATTCATGATCCCCTTTGGCATTTCCATGTTGGCGTCTACTTGCCTCACTTTCAGCCGTTAGAGGATGGTGGAAGAGTTGATGTTCGAAATCACGACAAGACAGTCATCCCTGGACAATAGTTAGAAGTTTCCTAGAGGTACTTTTCCTTGACCTTCCAAATTCTCTTTTAGTAGTTATGTGTACTACTGCTCATGGCGGTGGTACTCATGATTGTGATAATGCTTTGGAAACTATTGGTACCCCACAACTTGATCTACTAATTGCCTTACCCAGAAAATTGTCCTTTGTGCCACAAGTCAGTGACATTAGGGAGAAGCTTATCATTAAGGAGAACAATCTCCAAGGGGTACCCCTTTAGGCACGCAAGTACTTGGTACCTGTGATGTGCTTGTTCTCCTTATTGATAAGTTTCTCTCTGAGGCCGTGGACTTGTGTCACAAAGGACAATTCTCTGGGTAAGGTAATTAATTTGCTGGCCAAGTTGTGAGGTACCTAGTTTCAGAAGCATCACCACCACCACCATGAACAGCACGGCTACTAAAGGAGAAGTTGGAAGGTTGGAAAATTTACCTCCAAGAAACTTCTAACTTCTTGTTAGATGCACTCCTAAAATGTAGTTTCACCGTTATATATACTACTATTTAAATATGATCTGCCAACATAAGACATGTAAGTGGTGGTGAGGCTACTCATAGGAGCGCCTTTAACATATATCCACCATTTTTTTGCTTTGATTTTTTTTTCTTTGAAGTCCAATTTGAATTAAAGTAAACGATTAACGTTACATTGGGCATACCTTTCTATACGTAGGATCTAAGTGGTATTATAATTGTTGCATCCTCAATACATGTGCACTATATATGCTTTTTTTTTTTAGAAAATATTCTAATTTCATGTCAGATTGTTTGGTGTAAGTCATGTGTTTATTACTTTTAAGGTAACGAATTCAATCCTTCTTTTAATATTTACATTCTTAAGTATATGGGGTATTTTAATAATTTTAAGGGCGTACTAAAATATAATTGCCAAGTCCTAATATTTAATATTTACTAGAATCGGTAGATGTGATACACAGTAATTTTTTACATCATGTATACATCTTTTAAATTAAAATTAATAACTACATCTGATGGAATTTGGTGGAGTGGCTTGTAATAATGCGTGCGTGTTCTTTTTATTTAAAGCCATGCGTTCAACCACAAGCTGTGGCCTGGTGGCTAACCACCCCAGGTTCAAGCTCTGGGGTCAACTGGGAGCTCTCCAGGTCGCAAATCAGTCTGTGGCCAGCGCAAATGGTACTATGCGTGAGCGGGGATTAGTCGAGATGTGCGAAAGCTGGCCCGGACACCCCGTGGGGCAATGCCCCCGAACCAAAAAAAAAAGCCATGCGTTCAAATGCATTACTCTTACTAAAATTTCTGAAATTTGAGGGTAGTTTTATAATTTTAAATTAGACTCTGCGGGTTGATCAAAAAAAATAAAATAAAAAATTAGACTCTGCATAAGATTCATTTTCCAATTTTTTGAAAACTTCACTCGCGTTATTTGAAACTATCACCCGATACATCATGTCATGTTGAAACTCTTGATTATCCAGAACCATAAATTGGTATGCGTTGTGGTTTACTCTTTTTTTTTGGTTTCTCACGGGATGTCTTGGCTAGCTTTCGCGCACTAGCATTATTTTGACAACGTCGAAAATCGACCTTGGAAACTTCAAGTCGATCCAACATTTTCCTAATAGCAATTTTATACCATTGGGCCAAAAGGCTTAGTTATGCACTCTTGATTATTGGAACCTTAGCTGTGGTAGCTAGATCTCTAAATTGATCCTTAAATCTTGTTTAAAACCTAAACTGTGTATGAATATTTATCCACTAGGCCGTAAGCGGGTTTGATCATTGTTCCACGTTTATAATTATAGGCCGAGTATGTTATGCTTGATTTTTTTTTATTTTTTTTTCAATAACGCAAATTTAACTCATATCTAATGAGTATATATGCTCTAACTTGACCCATATCTAGCAAGTAACTGTAAAACTTACTCGGTCCATATTTAATGTGTGTCTTGATTTAAAGCTTATATGTTGTACTTCACTCACTTACTCGGCCAATGGACAACAAAAATACATGTTGTATTGGGTCAACTAAGTTCAATTTGGTGCCCCCACTTACCCGGTGGGGTATGTTAACTTTCATTCTTAGCCACACATTATTTAGCTGTGTTAAATATTTTATTAAGGTAAAAATTTCCTAACTAACTAAAAAAGGAATAATTCATTTAAAATTCTAAATTAATGGGAGAAGCCATTAAATGCCATTGTTAGGTCATAAAAAAACATAACTATTAAAAAAAAAGGCTGTTCATTTTTATTTTATTTTTTTAAATCTAAGACTTGATGAAAGAGGGAGTGGACACGGAGACTCGATACTTAACTCACGCTAACCATATATTTTGGAAACCCCAACACTTTTAAAGCTTGTTTGTTTGATCATAAATAGACCTGCAAATAGGTTGGGTTTCAACGAATGCGAGAATTTTTGCTTTCACCTAAACATGACTTGGTAAGCTATCAGCTGATACTTTTCGAAATCGTATACGATTCGGATTATAATTGTGCTATGCAACATAGCCTAATTATACACGTTAAGGACATAAATTTTATAAAAAATATATAATAAATTTTGCATTAAAATTAAGGAGACAACTGAAAACCTAAAATTATTAACAAAAATCAAAACCTAATTAGGAATATCCATGCAAGTACAAATTCACCCTCTCCCAAAATTTTAAGTTTTCAATCACCTTGTTTCAGTGCAAAATTACTCATATTTTGCCTATAAACCGTATCTCCTTATAATCAAGCTGTGTCATATCGCCGACTATAATCTGAATCATTTACAATCCGAAAAAGTATCACCCAACCCTTTGTCCGATCTGTTTATGACCAAACAAATGAGCTTTAAATTGGTTGGGGTTGTCCAAATGATTAAAGTGGGTTAAGTATTGAATCCCCGGCCAGTTCCACACCCCGCTTGTCAAACACTCGATATTTACCATTGCATGTATTAAAAAAAATATTAAAATTACAATCCTTAATTTTTTTTAAAAAAATAAGTCCATTTTCTTAAAAAAAGAAAAAGAAACGTGCCTTTTCTTTCCTTTTTTCAATAGTTATGTTTTTTTTAAGCAATTAATTTGTTGTTCCATTTAATTTGGGAATTTAAATGAATTAACCCTAAATTAGGGAGTTAGGATATTTTTTTACCATAATAAAACACTTAACACCATAAATTAGGAACTTAACATTTAATTGTTTATTGGGGCAATTAAAAAAAAGGGCTTATTAGAGAAAGATTTTCACACTAAAGCCAAGGAATAATTTTTTTAAAAATAAATGGCCTATTTTTTATTTTATTGATAATATGACATGTGTCTTTTTTTTTCATTATAAAATGACATCCCAACCCTTAAAATAAACTAAAAAATACCAATATGCATTAAAATATGGACTGCAATATGAATTTTGCAGTCTATATTTCACTGCAATATGAACTTTGAAGTCCATATTTCATTGCAATGTGAACTTTGCAGTCGATATTTTTAGTGCAAAGTTCATATTTTACTGCAATGTGAACTTTGTAGTCCATATTTTTAGTGCAAAGTTCATATTGCAATCCATATTTCACTGCAATATGAACTTTGCAGTTCATATTTTACTACAATATGAACTTTGCAGTCCATATTTTTTGTTTAAATTTCATAAAAAGGGTAATTTAGGTAATACATAACATGTTTTTATTAATTAAATGATATTTAAATTTATTCAAATACATTCATTTAAAATATAAAACAAAATAGGCATCTTACACTATTGCCAATTAAAAATAGGCCCTTCATTTAAAAAAATATTATTCATTGGATTTTTGGTAAAAATCAATGTATAATAAGCCCTTCTACCTAATTTCTAGTTGTTTATTTTTCTTCATCTTCCTTCTCACTGTGCTGTGAGAAGCATCTCTCGGCAGCCACCACCATTCCCCTCCGGATCTATACTATTACTGTGGCTCTCTCACTCTCAACAAGTAAGTGAATTAAGTTCCATCTTTATTTATGTTTGTAATTGATTTGCATTCAGCCTAGGTACGCACGTGGTTAATAAAATAAATAGGTACGTGGATTGTTATATTTACATATATAATTTTGTGGCTGAACCATTGAGGCACTGAGCTAGGCCGGTAAGAAATTGAGTTTGTGGCTTAATCGATATTGCGTAATTCTAAAACTCGAAGTTGGGTTCCGATTACGCGCGCACTTTAATCTAAATTTTGTTATACGAGTTATAGTTTTGGAGGGAGAAATGCTAGAGAGAGGCTAAAAAGTGTCTTAAAAGTTGTATCTACATAAATTTGAACTACATGATATATATTGAAGTCTGGGAGAGAGAGACCGATTCATAACAATAATCGATTGAGAGTTACTTTTGGATTATTTTTCTCTTTAGCTCTCTAGCATTGTTGATACTATTTCATAAATTTTGGACATACTATTTGAGAAGCATGTGCAGTGCACATTAATGTTAGAGATAGTTTGTCATTCAATTAAATTATAGTTTTTTTGGACAAATTGGTTTTGACAATGTTCTAAAATTTAAAATTGCTAAGTGTTCAAGGCGGCTAGGAAGAGACTAGCGTCTTGGGGATTAAACGGACAAATAATTTTTATATTTTTTAATTATTTAACATAATATAATACAAATAAAATTTATGTTTACTTAAGTTTTATAATTTTTATAATAAAATACCAAAAAGGAGTGAAAGACTTCTTTATCCCTATGAATTGCCATCGTGCAAGACTTAGCCAACTACCTCTTAGCGCTTACGCAGGGATATTTAAAACACTCATTCTGGTGAAAAGGTGGAAAATAAAAGTTGAGGGATTAGTCATAAAATTTATGGCAATAAGCAAGAAAAAATTTCCACAAAAGAAAAAGATGGTAGACATTTGCTCATAAAAATAAGCATGAGATGAAGAGATCACTTAGCTTGTTTTCCAAATTCTCACAAAAGTTAATTATTTTTACTATCATTTTCCAACTAATTATCAAACGGAGCCTTAGAGAAGTTTTATTTGAACTCATAAAATTGCTCATCATACAGAATATTTCACAGAGCTCATCAAGACTTGTGAATGGCTTATACCATTCTTTGCCTCCTTTGTGTTTTCCAACTCAGATTAACAAAGAAAAAAACATCAAAATATCAAATCAACCCATTTAAATTATTCTTATGTTTCTAGTGGTTATCTTTTTTCACCTTAATTTTTTTTTTTTAAGAAACACTCATTTGGTTGGCTATTGAAATCATAGTGGAATTGCCATTATATGAATTGATTTACATGTCCTAATTTTCATTTATTATCTTGAAATTGAAATTTCTTATAAGAGTGTTAATCTATTTTCTTGAAATTGAAAGGCAACATATTCAAGTTGGAATACCAATCTTGACTTTTCTTGACTAGTGTTTGATCTGATTGTCAATTGATGGTCTATATCATGTCGCCTGTAGAGTTATTGTACACGTACTTCCATTCGGCGTGATGCACCTGTACTGTAACGCTCTCGTTGTGCCTAGCTAAGAGGTCTTATTCAACATTAAGCATTTAGAGAAGGGAAAAGACAATTCCATTCCACCTAGAAAAACCGATTCTTCTTAGCTGGTTGGATTAAGATCAGCTGATCAGGACATTGTCAATTTATTGTGAATCTGTGTTGGCTCTTTAGAGTCTTTTTCATTTTCTTCTAGTTCCCAACTTTTCATTATCATGTAACTCAGCCAAAGTTGTGCATTTATTTTACTTGGCGAAATTAGCAAACTTGCCTGCTCTATTTCAGACAATTAATATGGTCCTCGAGTGCTTCACATGGATTCCCTATATTTGGTGTCAGCTGGTGGGTGCGTTTATATTTGGCGAGGAGGTGGCCGTTGGAGCTCTTCCCGTTGATGTCATTGTCAACATTCTCAGTAGACTCCCGGCGGATTGCGTTTTAGATTGCAGAAGGGTGTGTAGGAAGTGGCGAGCATTAACGTCATCACCTTACTTTGCGGAATTACATATCAAAAGAGCTACTACTACTACGTACTGCTCCGTCACTTTTTGTGCAGTGGCTCGATTGTGATAAATCGGTGAAGCTGGGGCAGTTAAACTTCTTTATTTATGATAAAGCCAGCCAAAAAGCTAATAACAATAATTATTATGATGACGGGAGGAGGAGGAGGAGGAGGAGGAGGAGGAGGAGGAACATCATCACAAAAATACTCCCTAGTTCGGGGAAAGCAATGTACCACCACGGGGCCGTTGTTTTAGGTTCGTGCAATGGGTTACTAATGTTCGAAGCATCTAAACTGAGAGCTACTGTTTTTGTTTTCAATCCTGTTACACAAGATCTGATAATTCTACCAACCCACACTACTCCATGTGGAATCTACTTCCATCCTTTAACTCGCGAGTACAAGCTGTTGTTATGCACTTTCAAGGGAAGGGACATTCATCAGCTTCAAACTTATTACATGTGCAGTCTTAAGTCGAAGGTTTGGAATAAACACCACTATTCGCCCTCGTGCAAGACTAGGAGCACACAACCTGCAATTCTGCTCAACGGGTCTCTACATTGGATGGTCAACCGCAACGAAGAAGTCAATGAGAAGGACTTCAATCGTCCTTGCACAGATGCGATCATGGCGTTTGACACGGAGATCAAGGATTTCCGTCTTATGCCTCACCCAGGAGACTTGTCATGTTATTATCGCTCAGAGGAGCATGAAAACATGTATCTCTCGTTGGGGACGAGAGACAATTTGTATCTATGTCACATTTCATGGGGGAAGTGATTCACGTATGGGTGCTTGAGGACTATGCTGGTTGGGTTTGGAATAGGAGATACAAGGTCAACCTCGATTGGGCTGTGAAGCGTTTCCCTTTCACCACCTCTCAAAATGGCGTTTACAGTCCTAAGGATGTGAAGGTATTAGGCATACACAACGGCGAACTGATGATGTGGAGATCAAGAGGCCTATTTTCATATGATCTTGAGAAGAATATTGTTAGCAAAGTTGTCGTTAGCAAAGTCGCGTTTAAGTTGGAAGGATGTGACATTCCCACTCCATGGGCGTCTGCATACACCAAAAGCCTCGTCAGGTTGGAGTGAAAACTTCTCAAACATGCGTGATTCTTAGTATATATTTGGGTAATTGAGCTTCACTTGTGGATTTTGTGGGGAAGCTTTAGAATTTATTCGTCTCAGTTTAGTGTTAATTTAAGTTTTTCAAGTCTTTGGCCTACCAATGTTTGAACAAAGGTATGTATGAATACCGAAAATGAGAGCTGTTTAGTTTATAAAGTTGCTTTCGTAATTTAATCTCATATGATGATTCGTCAAAGCAAGCTAAATCCTCATAATCTAAGGACGACCATTTTGGAAATACACAAAAACATGAAACAGAACTATCTAGCACGAATCTGACACAAGAATATATTTTATATTTTTAAGTCGTTTATGTATCTTTACGATTAATTTTTAACACGTCGTGTTGTATTTGCATTTAAATTTTAAAATAAAGTTGACGGAAATTAGAGTTATGTGGTAACTGTGGTTTGTTGTTTCTGAATGACAAAAAAATAATTGTTTCTACTCTTATTGTAATATATTTTTTAGAATGCAACAATTATAATTATATTTTTTTAGAATAAATTCCAGAAATGGCCAATCAACCATTGCAATAGTTACAAATTGGTCGCTCAATTTTAACTAGTCTTATATATCTAACCCACCAAATTAATTAAATAGTTACATTTAGTCAATTCGGTCCAAGTAAGCCATTAGTGCGGTACGGAAATTGACTATGTACCTTTCACATGATCAAATTTAAGAATAATTTTGTCAAAACGTACGATAAAAACCATGCAGAAACCACTCTTCCTTCTCCGCTCCTCTATTCTTTGTCAATCACAGTATTGCTATGTTACATCAAATTTAAATAGTGTGTTGAAATTAATCTTGCTTTAGCGGGCTAGATGGGTCTACATAATTTGAGTGACCCATATGTAATTATTGAAATAGTTGGGGTGGCTATTTATAGAGTTCAATCCAAATTAATAATCTCTTTCCTTTTTACAAAAATTATTAAAACAACAAACTTTACAATAAAATGAAAAATTAAAGATGTTAAAATATGTCTTTAGAATATATTTTAAGGTAATCAAGTTCTAGAAATGACTTTTTTATTTTAATTAAAAAATGGACCTTTTCTTTTAAGAGAGTAAATGATTAAATTTTTTGATAAAATTTGATAAGAATGATCTCCATAATTAATATATCAAATGCACCAAATTTCATCAAAAAAATTCAACCAAAAAATAAGTGATTTAAAAATCTAAAATTTCAAATGTAGAAATGCACACATATCTTTAGTTGTTCACCCACTTCCTAATTAATTTTTTTGATGAAAATGGTGAAGTTGATCTATTCAACATTGAAATCTTCCCCGTCAAAATTTATCAAAAAAATCAATCATTTACCTCTTCAAAAGGGATTATCCGTTCTTTAGTTAAAAAAAAAAAACAAAAACATTTCTAAAGTATGAGCTCTGGAGTTAATGCTTGGTGGGAATGTGGGACTGTATTCTTTATTTATTAGTTCTTAACATATCATTTTATGCACACATTAACATACCCATAAAAAATAAGTTGCACTCCTGATTAGTAGGACTATAAATTTTAGAATGTGCAAGAAATACATACCTCCGTGTCTATATTATGTACTCCATGAATTAGGAGTCCATCAATTTAAGACAAAGATAATTATAATACATCATGCCGGTCCTAGCCCAATCCATTTGACAATTTTACAAAATCCAAGTCACGCTATGGGAGTATTTATGGGACAGTCTACATCACAATTTATTTACCGTACACAACTCTAATTTATATTAAATAGAAAAATACATGTACAAATGTTAAGTATTGAAATGTATTAAATATACATATCTTTGATTAGAGTACAATTAGATAATATATTTTAGTGTGTTAATATATACAACGTGTTCGATATTAAAACTGCGGTAATTTTACCAATGTATATTTTTTTTAAAAGTAAAAAAAAGTTATGCATGTTGACAAATTCATTTTTTTCCCTTGCTTTCTTTTCTATGTCATGCTTCCTTTTCGATTTTATGAGTGGCAACATTTGCATTGAACTTTTTGTGTGAAAACTCACATAACAATAACAAAACTGAAACGCGCACAAGAAAAATGAAAATGAATTGCACATGTTCATTTTTTCCGTCCTTAATTTACATTAAAATGTGAGATGTCGTATTTTTATTTTTTTTAATATTGATGTAAGTTAACTTGGCCCCCACAAGTTGAGATATACTAGAATGAATACTACGTGTACGAAATTAACTTTCACAAGTCACAACAATATTGTTAAGGATATGTAGTGACGGAGTTTGAATTTAATAATGAGGTTAGGGAGCAAAAATAATTTTATGTACTATGCGACGTTCTATTGATGCTACATATTTCAATTCAATGACGCCTTTTATTTGGTGTCAAAAAGAATGTCATAAAATACTAGTTTTTAAGTGGTAAAAGACTAAAGTAGAGATCATTTTCCCTAAGTACCATGACTATGCTCCAAAAACTATATTTTAAATAAATTAAGGTGGGCACCAATTATTCTGATTTCCCACAAAGTCAATTTAAAATATTCAAAGAAAGAGAGTGAAAGATTAGCTACATCTCGAAAGATATTTTCTCCATTTTGATTATTGAGAGACTAATTAAAATATGCTACTGAGTTAAGGGATGGTAAAGTGGCCAAATCCAGTGGTTTTTAAGTTGGTAGTGTCATTGGTATGGGCATATCTAGTCTATTAATAAATCACAAAAAATAATTAGTTGTAATTTTAAACTAGTGGCTCAAATTTATCTTGAATTAATTGTTGATCTAGCAACTTATAAGTATCATCTTAGTAATTTAAAATATAATTATAACTACTTATATATATATGGCCATGTTAAAGTGTGCCATAAGAGAACATGCTATGCACCTATAAATATAAATAAATAAATAAATTATAACATCCATTAAATTTGACACATATTCTCATACAAAGTGTTATTATTTCTATTCATAATATTGGGAACATGTTAACATTTTTCATATATATATGCTATTAAATTTTAAGTATTTCAAGAATATCCAAATATTAATTTATCAAACTAGCTCCTAATAAAGCATAAATTCTAATTAGGAATATAAATATCTCACTATATTTAAAAGTGTTTCAAAAATATTCAATAAGGGAAAATGGGAGATAAATCCCTTATAAGATCTAATTTTCACAAAATATTTATAATAAGATATTTTAATACAATAAGGACACCATTAATTAACATAATCAATGACAATGAAAAAAATTAGAATTAATTGCATTAAAATTTGATATATGTGCCCATATATCTATATAATAAGGAAAGGTTTTTTTTGTAATATATATATATATATATATATTGGTGTGCAAACCACGCGATGCCTGAATATTTAACAATTAATATGGACCATATTCCATATTTTATATGATACTTTAGCGATATATGTTTTTACTTGAACTGAAAAATAAATGAATAGTCCATATTAATTTATATGGGTACATATAAATCAATTGTATATATGCATATAAATGATTATCAAATTTGTTAACATAAGTGAATACAATAAGGACCCCACTTATTGACTTGAAAATTTACATTACATATCTATAATCTATATATGCATATATAAATGCTTCAATTTGATATGTACTATTCATTTATGCATATTAATTAGCCTTGACTTGAATCGAAAAAGAAAACATTCTTATATTGTTCCATAACATGCTTCAATTTGATAAAAAAAAATAAAAAAATTAAAGTTGCTTCATATATTGAATCCATAAAATACAAATAATTTTTAAAACTACAAAAAAAATAAAATTTTGCTTCGTATATTCTTCCATTGACAAAAAAAATTAGAAAAGAATAAAATAAAAAAATTAATTAAAGTTGCAAATTAACAATATCATAAAAAACTTATTGCATATAATTACTTTTTTTTATAGTCAACTATTTAACACGAATCATGTATGTAACGAACAAAATTATCTAGTTTAAGATATAAAATCCTCAAATTATTGCGTTCTTCAATTGAGACGGGGGCTAGAATTATTGATCTAGAAGAAGAAGAAAAATACAAATAAAGCTTAAATAAGACTTAAGAAAAAGGATGTGAGGGAATATAAGCATAAAAAAAATATTAAAATAGAGAAAATAAGATCATATCATTACAAACATGTATGAGAACAAAAGTAAGGTGAAAATTTCACATTACATATCTTTAAAGTTTAATGTATATATGCATATATACATACATATATCATATATTCTTCTTGAGAATATAATTTATAGAATAGAAAATAGAAACTTTCTTGAATTAATCGATAGAAATTAATCTATTTTCTTGCATATGAATTCTATCATTAGTGACGGAAAAAAAAAGGAGAGAAAAGAGAAAAGGTGAGGGCAACGGCAGAGCCAGGAATTTTGTTCAAGGGGGCCAAAAAAAAAATTTGTTCAAGAATTTTCTAAGCCAAAATTGAATCTACCACAATAACCAAAAAATAAATATATTAATCTCAATATTAACTTATCAAATAATAATCTAATAAGAAAATCAACCTCAATAAGAAAATTTATTATCAATATTTAACAATCTAATAAACAAATCAACAATAATAAATAATAACTAACAAACAAATATATTAATAAACACCTAAAAGCAAATATCAATATTTAACAATCTAAGAAGAAAATCAACATTAATAAATAATAACCAACAAATAAATATATTAATAAACACCTAAAAGCAAATATCAATATTTAACAATCTAAGAAGAAAATCAACATTAATAAATAATAACCAACAAACAAATATGTTAACAATTTAAGAAGCAAAACAATATTAAAACACTTAAATCTTAATATTCAAAAAAAATGAAAAAAAAAATAGCTATAAGATTATAAGAAGGCCTCTAATCTTCTTCCATTAGTTACGAACAACAGCCCCTGAACTTGTAAAGCTCGACGCACAAAAGCCCATCTATCCTCATCCACCAGTTTTTCTTTTATTACATCACCAACCCCTAACTTTCTATGCTATCAGGAACAAACCCCCATACTCGGTAAAATTTTCAAAAAAGTTCAAGTGCGGCCATGCCTCCGCCCCTGGGCGAGGGGATATAAATATAAAAATTATATAAAGAGAAAAGAAGGAGATATCATTATGAACATGTATTATATCATTATGAACATGTATTAGAAGAAAATTAAGGTGAAAAATCACATATATGTAATATATATATATATATATATATATATATGCACTCTTAATGAAAATAAAACTCGTACGGAAGGAAGAAAAAAAAAGTGATTTGTTCATTAAATCTACTACTATTATAATACTCTACTTCAATTTTCTAGTATTTTTTTTTCCTCATGAGTTCTATTCTCAATAGGGATGCTATATATATATATATATATATGTATGTATGTATGTATGTATGTATGTATGTATGTATGTATGTATATATTTTAATAATATTAATCTTAATGGCATTGAGTATAAAGTATCAATTAAATATTTAAAAATTTAAATAGGAAAGTTACAAATGAAATATTTCAAAAATTATAACTCTACATATTAAAGGGAGAGCATTTTAAAATACAAAACCTATCAAAAATAAATAAGTAATAATTGAGAATTTGAGAGTTACATTGTATAAGAAAATTAGAGAAATTAAAAGGATAATTAACTAGTATCAATGAAAGAGATTTTGAAATTTGACATTAAAATTTTTGAAGTAAGAATTAGAATTTTAGATATATAAATTATGGATTTTAGAAATTAGATACTACAGAAGAAAATAAACTAAGGAATTAATATATTAGAATATATACATATATATATATATATATTCTGTAATATTATATATTACATTTAATATTATGTTAGAAATTAAAAGAAAAAATTAATAAATGAAACAAAGTATGGGAAAACAGAAAGGCATGAAAATATGAAAATATGAAAACAAGAATATACATATATTGGAAAAAAGGGAAATATGTATTTATTTAGAATTTGAAAAGCACAAATGCAGTGAGAAGTCACAATATCATAAGAATAGAGCATTTTACATTATATTTATATATGATATAATTATATATGAAATGTTTTAGGAAATGTGTAATAGTTAAATAGTTATATAAAGTAGTGTAATAGTATCTTTTTTTTCTTAGAGAGGAAAAGAGACAAAGAGAAGAAAAATATATCTTAAATAACTGAAGATATTTGTTGAAAATCTTGAAATTTAGATATTATAAGTAATATTTTATTAGTAATTAAATTAGATATTATATTTTTCTAAAAAAATATTGCATATATATATACCACAATCAACATATTATATCACAATTTACAAATGAGATTAAATTATTAGAAAATTGAGAATAATATAATAGGAATAATATAGAGATTAAAGTACATTTATTATATGCCACACATCATGAACGCGTTTCTCCATGGAGAATTAACTGAGAAAGTTTATATGACTCTTCCACTAGGGTGTATGGCAGCTTCTCCTGGTAATTTTGTTTGTAAATTGGAGAAATCACTATATGGACTCAAGCAATCACCTCGTGCGTGGTTTGGAAGATTCTTATAATTCATGAAGAAGGTGGATTATAAACAAAGCAACTCAAACAATACCTTATTCATCAAGCACCAACAAGGGAAGGTAATAGCTTTGATTATTTACGTTGATGATATGGTGATCACTGGTGATGATACTGTTGAGATTGATAGATTCTAGAGGCAATTGGCCTCTGAGTTTGAGATAAAGGATTTGGGTGAATTTAAGTATTTCTTAGGGGCTGAGGTAGCTAGGGAGAGTGAAGGGATCTACCTGTGCCAGAGGAAGTACATTCTTGACTTATTAGTAGAGATTGGTATGTTAGATTGCAAACCTGTTAACACTCCTATTGAACAGAATTATTGCTTAGCAGAGTATCGGGACCATATACCTATTAATCGAGCTTACTATCAAAGATTAGTTAGGCAGTTAATTTATTTAACCTATACCAGGCCAAATGTCTCATATGCCGTTAGTATGGTAAGTCAATTCATGCATAATCCAAGTGAGAGTCACATGATTGCTGTAGTTAGAATTTTGAGATACTTAAAGTCATCTTCTAGCAAAAAAGTGATGTTTTCTAAACACAACAACTGTCTCAAATTTTGTGGCTTCATAGATGCGAATTGGGCCGGGAGTATCATTGATAGAAGGTCAATATCAAGATACTTTGCCTTTGTAAGAGGTAATCTTGTTACATGAAAGAGTAAGAAACATTAAGTTGTGGCTAGATCTAGTGCTTAGGCTAAGTATAGAGGAATGGCTCATGAAGTATGTGAACTGATATGGTTAAGAAATTTGATGTGTGATTTAGGTTTCAAACCTAAAAATGCTATGCAGTTGTACTGTGACAACAAGGCAGCTATTGGTATAGCACATAATCCATTGCAGCATGATCGTACTAAACATATGGAGGTTGATCGTCATTTTATAATGAAGAAGATAGATGCCAACATTGTTAGCTTTCCGTTCGTTTCCACTGAAGAGCAACTTACATATATTCTCACAAAGGGCGTTTCCAGAAAAGCATTTTATGATTTACTTAGCAAGTTGGTCATGTTCGATATCTATGCACCAATTTGATGAGGAGTGTTAGAAATATATTGTGTTTTATTGTTATTTTCTTTTCTTATTGTATTAGTTTCCTAATAGGAGAGGGTTAATTATTTTTCTTTCTTACGTTTCATTCAAACCCTATATAAAAGGTTCTCTGTACTAATTAGATTATAATCCAATATACAATATATTCTCCCTCTCTCTTTCTTTCTCTCTCTCTAAAATACTCGTCATGTTTGACTGACTTGGTGTGATTTATAGCCAACAACTTGAATATACTAAGCAATTTCTCAAAGTAACATTACATTCTGGTTTTTGGCAGTAAAATTATTCTAAAGTTAGTCGTTTATTGAATCAACTCCTTATACTGATAACATTATTCGAAAAAAAACTCCTTAAAATAATTATAATTACACATAACTCCTAATTTTTGATACAATATGTTTTTCATTTAAAATATATTTTATTTTTTTACGATTTTAACACTGTTCTTAATTAAACCTTTATTTAATCCCTTATATATATATATATATATATAGATACATATATACACCTTGTGTTTGTCCTTAGTTAAAGCGGAAAGTGATATTTTTTATATGCATATATATAACTTATACATGTTTCATATGACATATTTGTCCCATAGCTCAGCTGGTAAAGGGCTTGATTTTTAATCTAAAATAGAGAGAGGTGCTCGTTAGACTATTTACCCCACTACAAACATCTTTTCACTCCTACAAACTGTTTTTAATTTTTAATTTTAGGGTTCTTTTTTAGGATATTTTTTTCACTATTTTCTTTATAGGTAGATTATATTATTTAATTCATTGATTTGATAATTTTCTGTGTATATTATTTAAGTCTCGTTTAATATCCTCCAATTTACATATTGTGCATTTTTAAACTTGCTTAACTTAATATACAAATTATCTAGTATTAGTGTTTGGTTGAAGCATGTCCTTAGCACTTTAATACGATTTTTAGTGACAATATTTTTTTAGGGACACATCATTTTCATTTATGATAAATTTAAAAGTACTATTTGAAATGTTAATATCAATGCTCTAAATAAAAGTTAAAATGCTATAAATTTAATAAGATAATTCAAGTTTCATATATTATATCTTCTATTATATAAAGCTAGAAGGTATGAAACCATGTCAGATTTTTGGATTTCTAATTTTGCCCTTGCGAAGTTTTATTTCACAATTTTTTTTTACATTATAACGTAAACAATGGGAGTCGAATCCTCGCTCCTAACAAGGATAATATATAAGGCTTTTGTTCGATGCGTTATGTATCAATTTTTAATATTCTTTTTACTTTAAATTACTTTTATTCTAATAGCACATGTATCGTGCGTGCACAAAATCTAATTTATACTAAGTTTTAACTTTTCTTAAAAAAAATATTTCACAAGTATTCCTCTAACATAAAATTCTGAATTTGTCATTGGACAAGAGAAATGGGATTCTCAAGGTTAGTAGGGTGGCCATGAAGCCAACCCTTACCCAACTTTGCTATACCCCCAACTGTGTATTTTTAACCATTGATTTTTATTTGTATTTTGAGATATATTCTTAATTAATTATTAAATTGAAATTAATGCGTTGAAGGGACCATCATTTAATTTGTCACTTGGGCGGGCTAATGTTGAAGACAAATTCCACATCAAAATGTTTAAGTGGTAGGTTCAACTAATTATTTTTTTTCTGAATTTTTTTTTTGTTTTCTACCACAATCATAGGAGGCTTTAATTTACTACAAAAGACAAATTATGAAAATTTGTATACGTGTGCTAGATGGGCGTAGGCACAATTTTTTTTTATCACTGTGTACAAATATATATTTTTAATGAGCGAAATACTATTGCCAAAATAAAAGTTTTTTGCCATAGCAATTTCACTTTAATATAAAAGCTATAAAAATAAAATGACTTGTTCCCGGCAAAAACTTGTTGCTCTAAATAGTATCACCCTTTAAATATTTATGAATAAATTTGATACAAATATTACTTTTTCAAGACCGAAAGCTTTCAAGTTTTGTAATACTAAACCTAACAAATTTAAACAGTAAAACAGTTTTTCGGGTATTGCCACTATTACTATAACAGCATACACAAAAAAATTGAAATATAAATTCTAAACCAATGCTTTAGGTCAAGTAGCATTTTATATCCTCTCATTCATTTATGGTTATGACAACAAAAAATAAAAAAAAAATCAATAAGCTGAATTGTGAGTTTTAAAAATCCATCATTAGAAAATCTGATTTGTGAGTTTTAAAAAACCACAAAAAAGAAAATTTTGTGGTTTGTGTTGGAACAACAAACTTGCATATGAATTCTTACAAATATTGGGCTGTTTTGAAGGGAGTTGGGCTGCACAATTCCGGGTTGGTTGAAAATGAAAAACATGGGCAGAAGGTAGCACCATCTTTGTTGATTTCTGGGATAAAATATCTATACCTTACTAATAGCAAACACTTCTACCTATTTTTTTTTAGAAAGTTATCACATCAAATTTATGAATTTTAGAAGGAACTCATTACTTCGGGATTCATAAACAAATATTTATTCATCGAGACAAAACCATGTTTTGTTTAGATTTTTCATTTTAAATTAGATAATGCACGATACAAAAATGAAGTAGCATATACATGTATTACATGTTCTTCTGTATATATATAGTGAAATATAAAATAATTACCATCAAATGAAAGAGGATGGGATGCTCAAACCAATTGTATCAAGCATAGTTAATATAAAATTGCTAGCATAAACATTAAATAGAGTTTCTTCTCCAAAGAAAATACATTAGTACATTATTATACAAATAGAAGAGACATAAAAAAGAGTTCAATTATCTTTTTAAATTTTAATAAACGAGACTTCAGTTTAAATTACAATCATAATAGACATCGAACATCAAGTAGGCCCCACAAGAACCAGCAAAACCCATTTTCACTTCCACCTACAAAATTAGGTATATTGACATCAATACTTTAATAAATAAATAATCAATCTGTCTAAATAGAAAATTCATTATCATTCGAAAACGTTTCCAATGAAGAGTTTATTTCTCAGTTATTGCTAGTTATAACGTACCAAATCTCTTTTTATAGTAAACATGTTCTGGTTTTAACCATTGTATCTTAAAATCAGTGGCTCCTTAAAAATGTGTGAAGCTTATGAATGAGACGACAAGGTCGCTTAAATAACTAATTAATTAAAATGTTTAAGAGGGAGAGGGGATAGAACTGAAAACTTGCTAAATGGAAGTTAAGGTTAATGTCATTTAAGCTAAAGACCTTGAGCTAATAATTAATTAAGTTAAAAGAGGTATTTACTTGAAAAAGTACTAAAATAATAGTATTAATTTAGAACTGGGAGAGTGTAAAATAATTATATCAGCAAGAATTGGACCATATACGTAGATTTACTTACACAAACCAAAAGCTTTAGTTACTTACTGGTACAACACAATTTGGATCAAACTAAAATCAAAGTAGTAGTATCAATTTGGTACGGAAAGTGTAGAAACTATAAAGTAATTAGACTACAAAGGACCAGACCATTTACATTTAGGTAAACTATCTTAACAGCACATATGTTGCACGTGGTTATTAATGAGTGTTTTATTTTAAATTACCAATCAAATAACCAAAACTGGAAAATACCTTAATTCATCTCTCCTCTTTGCAATTTCTCAATCAAAGAACAAACTATAATAATACATCGAATGACAATAAGTAAAAAAATTGTTTGACAAATAACGATCTTAAATAAAGCAAAAGAATAGTGATAACCTCATATAACTTGAACTCCCTCTTTGCAACTTCTTTATCAAATAACTAATAAATCGAATGGCAATAAACAAAAAAATTGTTTGACAAATGGTGATCTTATATAAAGAAAATGAATAATGATATATAACCTCATATAACTTGAACACAATAGTTGAGGAGAGATTGAAGGCTTTCAATAATCCAATTGTGAAAAAGCTTATTAAATAAATAATGTAATATTATATTCAATGTAAAATTTGATTCTAATGTGGACTCTTATTGGTTAAAAACAATAAAAAGTCTCTACCAATGTAAACTTTGATTCTAGTGTGACTGTTATATGTTAAATAACTAATGCAATATTATACTCAAAACGTAGAAGAATTTAGTTCTAACGTGGATATTTATGAGTTAAACAATAAAAAATCTCTATCAATGTCAACTTTGATTATGATATGGACTCTTATAAGTTGATTAAATAATAAGAATTCTAATTATCTTAAGTTAATATATAATTATAAAACGAAGGGGTATATTTGATCATATAAAAAAGGAAAAAAAAAAAACCTTATATTATAAGTACTTTTATATAGAGTATAGATATAGGTATAAATATACATATAGATTTATTTACCTATAAAAAAAGCATAAGCTTCAGTAATATACTAGTACAACTCAATTTGGATCAGTTGAACACAAAAATGCAAATTAAAAAGTCCAGAGTATTTTTTTAAAAATAGAAGATATACAATAAAATTAAATATATAGTAAATAGTTGATGGTAGTAGAGGGTAAAGAAAATAGAAAATACCTGATTTATTTTTCTTAATTAACCTCATGAATGGCCCAGAAGAATAAAACCGCTCAACCAATTATGATGGAAGGTACGTGTCGGACTTTGTAAAAATCTTCACCTTCTTTACCACCTACCACTTGAACCCTGTCAAGAAAATCATCTTTCATATTTCCAAACATGATCTCTTTGAGGCCACTGAGAAATCTTAATCCTTCCGGAACCATCTCCAGCTTCTCGCATGCATAAATAAACAACGAAGAAAGATTAGGCATGGCGCCTTTGTCCATGTGCCATTTCTCTAAGTTGGGAAGCATGAACATACGAAGATTTCTAAGTTGTGAGAAACCCCTTGCGGAACATACCATTTCCCTCCCCACATAGGAATTATCTAACAACATTAGAACTCGTAAACTTGGAAGCTTTTCCAATGTTGCCATTGGGTCCTCCTCCATTTCAGAACCAGATAGTATAATTGTTGTGAGGCTCGAAGAGAGATGCTGTTGGCATTCTGGTAACTTAACGATATGCCCTTTTATGTCCAAGGAATGAAGTGTCATGCACCTAAATACCTCTCCTAAAATCGAGACCCCTTCCTCCGAATCGAAATTACAATTTATGATGGAAAGTACCGACTTTGACAATTGGCTTGGGGTGGGGTTTAAGTACCTGCTAATACTTGCTACCATCTTAAGGTTCCGTTCAGTTTTTTCATTGTCAGAAACAATATTGCCGTTCTCAATTTCCCCTTTAACAATTGCGTCTAGAATGCAAAGATTCCTTGATTCGACCAGATCTTTCACTTCAGAAAATCTTGTATTTATTTTACTCAATGTTTCCAGCTCAATTAGCCCATCCAATCTCAATTTCTGACCATCTTTTATTTCATATTTCTCTGGAAGATGTAGGTGCTTAAGCCGCTTCATCTTCCATAGAACATTTGGTATAACAATTTCTTCATATATAGTCCCTTCCAAATCCAAGGCTTGCAAGTATTGCAAGTCACCTATAGACGCTGGCAACTCTTTTAGGTTGTAACAGTTAGCAAAACCCAGGTACCTCAAGTGGATTAATTTACTTATTCCTTCGAGTAAACTATTCTCTCCAAATAGGACCTCCTTAAACTCTAAAACTCTGAGAAACTTGAACTCCTTGATACATGAGATCAAAGAATCCCCCACTTTGGACTCACCAAACAACATAAGCGATCGAAGATTTCTAGTTGCTTGATTTTTTTCATTGGGAATGTACACATCACTATCCTGGTCCTCGCCCAAATGGATGGAAAGTCTACGTGTTTTGCTAGTAGATGAGTTCATGAAGGCTGCAAATTCAATTCCATGGATGGAAAGTCTACGTGTTTTGCTAGTAGATGAGTTCATGAAGGCTGCAAAATCATTTCCATGGGATCGAGAATCAACGACCTTCAAAAAATCTTCCATTTTTGCCTTTGATAAGCACAAATCTCGCATGAGATCATGAAGGCGACATGATCTAAATCTTCCACTTAATGATCGAAATGAATCATCCTGCAACTCAACTTGAACCATGCTTCTTTGTGCTAATTCACCCAAATAACGTTCTGCTACATCTGTCATTGTTTCTCCTTCTCTTTTATCGTCCAAAGATAATAGACCTTCAGCCATCCAGCACAGGTACAATTTCCATGCATCTATCGTGGAATCCTCTCTAAAATTGCCTAAATGCATAAAACACAACTTCAAACGATATGGCAAATCATTGTAACTCATGCCTAGCACCTGTGTTAATTACCGCTCTATGATCTTCTTCAATTCCTTCTCCCGTCCTTAAATATGAGTTGATATCTTTATTCACCATCTCCCAATCCCTTGACAAGCTTTTGCCTTTTAAAATCCCTCCAAGTACAGAAATTGCCAACGGTAGACCCTCGCATTTTTTAACCATGTCCTTCCCTATTTTCTCCTTTTCCTGATCCACTTTAAAATCCGCACTTGTTGAAGAAAAAAGTATTGATCATATATATGTAACAATCATTAAGAATATTTTAATACTTACATAGTTTGAGAAAGGAAGAAAATATTTTATTGAAACATTATATCGTAGACTTAAGAAGTAATATTTAACACACAAATAGTATATAAAAATTAATTTGTAAAGCACGTTTGATTTGTTAAAAACTAGACCTTAGAAAAAAGTACGTGGTTGAAATCATTTAATTGTTAACCAATTCAAAGGTCAAAAACTAGACCTTACTAATAGTTTGCATACTCTCGTATGCACAGTGATGGAGCAAGGATTCAAACTTGGCAGGGCTTGATTAATGCTAAGTAATTTTTAAACATGTATTAATAGAGATATATAAAAAATACAAGTTAGAAAAATCCTCTTCAAACCTTCATATATTAACAACGTTGAAAGACATTCTCATTTTAAATATTTTCAAATAATGCTAAGAGTGTTGAAGGAAATTGCACGTAGTGTGCTATCGTATAGATATAATATGTATTAGGGATTTTATTGTATAAATTATACATTATAGGCCATATTGGGCTTTCTTGTTAATCCTATTTACTATTGTATTTGTACCCTATTTAAAGGGCTCATCTAATGAAGGGTTGAGTAGAATTATTCCCACAACAATGTTGAAGGAAATTGCACTTAGTGTGCTATCGTATAGATAGAATATGTATTAGGAATTTTATTGTGTAAATTATACATTATCGGCCATATTGGGCTTTCTTGTTAATCCTATTTACTATTGTATTTGTACCCTATTTAAAGGGCTCATCTAATGAAAGGTTGAGTAAAATTATTCCCACAACAAAGAGTGGGTTTTTTTTTTCCAAAAGATTCACACATTTTCATTTAATTTTATGCATTTTTTCCACGCAAAGCTCGTAATTCATAAGATGTCCTAGCAAAACTATATATTTCTCTACAGTTGTGATGAAGTATTGAGTTGACTTCTTGTCTAAATTAGACTTAATAAATTCAGATTCAATAATCTAGTTCATTTTTAATTCACTAGTTCAAGCGCATTATTTTAATTTTGGATATGTAAACCGTCACATTCGGTTTTGAGAGGGGTGTGTGTGTTGAGTTAAACTTTGTCAAAATCATATGAAATGTTTTGTTGGGACAAGTGTCACTTGTTGGTTAACAGTGACACCATGTGGAATTGGTGACATGGTATCACCATTTTACCCAATATTTTCTCGATAAAGAAGGTATATTCATCAAATATTTATGCGGTAAAAGAGAGATTAAATATTTTAAAAGTGAGTAAATATATATATATATATATATAGAGAGAGAGAGAGAGTAGACTAGGATTTGCAATAGTCAACACAACCCAAGAACTAGACACAAACTAGCCATAAAGTCAGGGGGTTTGGGTCAAGTGTAAACATGTCTAGGTCAATTTCGAATGAGACAATATTATCGTTTAATAACTGGCTTGTGTTTGAGTTAATATAGTTGACACGATTAACTTGAAATTGAGTCACAACCAACATGTTTAGATTAAAGTTAGAAAGATTATCCATAAGCTATTTATATTATAAAGGTTAATTAATTGGTTCACATAACTTATGTGATATGATATGACCTATTTATTTAACAAGTTCATCGTGTTGTGTAGTGTAACCAGTATATTAAAAAGATCATGTTTGAGTTGCTCTAGATTACACAACTAATTAAATGTTTTGTGTTTGGGTTGGTTGTAAGGTTGTTATATATGTGAGTTTACACCACCCAAACCCGACATGTGAACCTAAATTGCCAACCCTATAGTAGACCCACATGCCTAACTAAAAGGTGTCCAGCATTGAGCACCATTTCGAAAGGTGTTTAGACACCACACGCCATTCAAGAATGTATATGATATTGAACTTAAGCAAACTTAACTTCACAATATATCTACACTGCAGAACAATATTTTATCCTATCAATAATAACCGTTACATGCACGTGGAGATATGTTTAACCTACTTACCCTTCCTATGACTATTCTAAATGCTCTTGTAATTACTTCTGTAGATGCTCTTATATACCCAATTTTATTTGATTAGTCTCCTAAAGCCCTATTATTGTAGAGATGTAAAAAATGTGCACTGGCCAGGCTAGAGCTATGGACAATGATTAACATGGGCCTAGCATTGCTAGTCCAATAGATATAGGCCTTTGAATAATTTCTGGCTAAGAATATAATAATTTATTTATGTGGTAAATACATGTGTTTGGAAATCATTTAAATATATGAACATTCATGGAAATTGTACCTATTCTCGCGAATCTATCATTTTTCTACCGAATATTCAGTTGTGTGGGATCCTTCTATGGACATATCTGAAACTTTTTCTGTTATGAAAAATGAGTGAAATTTTACACATTCGGCTGGGCTTGTTTTGGTTGGAGTTTTAAATTATTCTTGGAATACTACATTTTGTTGTAGAAAGATTTTGATGTTTGGTTCAAGTTTTGGGCTAGGAATGTATATTCCTTGAATGGAGTATTCCTTCAAAGTTCTCCCTCTTAAATGGATTATAATAGAGGATTACTATAGATATTCTCCTAAAATTTCTTCTTCGGACCAAAATACCCCTTTTACTTATAAGAACGATTTATTTTTTTTATTTATATTATTTTTAAAAGAAACATAATTTATTCAAAATTTTCCTTTTCCTTCTTTTTTTTTTTCTTTTTATTATTAAATACATACAAGGACTTTTCACGGGTTTTAACAATAAAAACTTAAATTTTACATTAGTAAAATTGTTAGCACTTCTCTTTTAATTTTTTAAAATGAAGAATATTTTAATAATTCACACCTATTTTATTCCTATTCTCATTTGAACTAAATATGAAGAGGTAATTCAACGTTCCATGAAAGAAGAATTCATATCCGAACCAAAGACTGGCAGGGCATCTTAGATGACAAGAGATAAGCTTTTTAAGAACCTAAGATGCCCATTCCATTCCTAAAACTCGAAACCAAATAAGCCTTTAGGATGGGCAATGTTGAAACCAGATCGGGTCAAAGTTCTGGGAAGTTGTCTGTGAAGAACATGGTATTGATCGAATAGGAAATTATGTCAGAAATTCAGATTTGCAGCTTGAACGTGTCAATGTTTACTACAATGAGGCATTTTGTGGGACTGTGGAAGGTATGTTCCTCATGTTGGCACGATGGACAGTGATCGCACTGGTCCTTATAGCTAGATATTCCATCCTAACAATTTTATATTTAGTCGGTCTGGTGCTAGAAAAAATTGGGCATAAGGACACTACACCGAGGGTGCTAAAATTATTGACTCAGTTCCTAATGTTGTAAGAATGAGGTCGAGAATTGTGACTGTTTACAAGATTTTCAAGTATGGCACTCCCTTGGTGGAAGAACAAGTTCTGGTATGGGCACTTTGCTGATTTCGAAAATCAAGGAGGAATATTCTAACAATATGATGCTCACATTTTATGTTTTCATCCCCAAAGGTTTCAGATAGAGTTTGTTGAGCTATACAATGCCACCCTTTCTGTCCATTAGCTTGTTGAGAATGCAGATGAATGCATAGTGCTTGATAATGAAGCTTTATGTGATGTTTGTTTTAGAACTCTATAACTCACCACTCCAAGGTGATCTGAACCAGTTAATCTCTGCAACCATGGGCTGAGTCACTTGTTACCTCCGATTCCCAGGCCAACTCAAGTCTAACTTATGAAAACTCGCTGTAAACCTAATCCCCTTCCCCCTCCTCCACTTTTTCATGGTGGGGTTCACAACTCCACCTCCAGTGGGTCCCAATAATATTGGGCCCTAGTCGTCCCTAAGCTTACCCAACAAATGTGGGACTCTAAGAACATGATGTGTGCTGCCAACCCCCGCCATGGTCGCTACCTCACCGCATCAGCCAGGTTTTATGGCAAAATGAGCACTAATAAAGTAGATAAGAAAATTAAATGGCCAACGTCCAAAACAAAAACTCTTCCTACTTTGTTCATTGGATACCAAACAATGTCAAGTCGGGCATGTGCGATATTACCCAGGGGGCTCTCGATGACATCAACATTCATCATAAACTTAACCTCAATCCAGGAAATGTTTAGTCAGATGAGCGAGCAGTTCACAACAATTTTCAAGCACAAGGCTTTCTTGCATTGGTACACAAGCGACATAATGGATGAGATGGAATTCACTGAAGTCGAGAGCAATATGAATGATCTTGTGTCGGAGTATCAGTTATATGAGGATGCTACTGTAGACGAGGAAGAAAATTATGAGGACAAGGAAGGAGAAGAAGGTATGGAGTAAATATGAATAGACTGAGGTAAGTTTGGAGAATATATTGTGTGTTCTTGTTCTATATTTGTTGGGGGAAGGTTATATAGTTATGTTTGTACATAGTAGTAGTTTTTAGTAGGAGAGTAAGAAAACTTGCTTAGTTATTTTAGGAGTACCGAAGAGGTTGGGGATGTTTGAGTTTAAATGATGTCCGATTCTAGTTTTGTTATTATGTTTGGATTGTGGGATTTGTCATTATTTTTGCATGTCCTTATATACTGTTGCATTACTGCTACAAAAAAATTGATTAAAAAGCAAAGAGTTGACTAAGTGATACAAGGCCCACCCAGATAATCACGAACCACCGACTGAGAATATACCAATGACTTGTTAAAATTCCTTTTAAATTGCTAGTAAATTATATATTAATAAAAATATATTTTAAAAAGGATAAATTTAATATATTATTATACTAGATATGTCAATTTTTATGTAAGATATTTGCATATGTCTAAAGTTATTGTAGTTCTTCTTTCAAGTCATTATCCTACTTATGGAATTTCTTGACTATATTTCTTATTAACTTATGCCAAGTATATAGGTAGTGTACGAATATATATATATATATATATATATTCCTAATGTTGGAAAAAATGGTCTAAAAACCATTTGTTCAAGTCACTCTGAGGGTAATTTTGAATAGGACTTTACATTGGTTGTTAAAGGTTATTACAGATTTGTGTTACTCTTAGTGGTACATTTAAATCATATATTTGTTTGCTCAAAATGGTTATGGGGTGAATTATAATTTATCACCTAAAGTGAGCTACTTGAGATAGAAAAATATAATAGAAAAATGAAAAAAAGGCAAATCCCACATGGGAACTTTACTGAAACATTGATGTATTTATAAGGAATCAC
The DNA here is from genome assembly GCA_021464415.1 of Lonicera japonica. Lineage (NCBI taxonomy): Eukaryota > Viridiplantae > Streptophyta > Magnoliopsida > Dipsacales > Caprifoliaceae > Lonicera > Lonicera japonica. The sequence continues at coordinate 43,382,260 of CM038468.1, read as the reverse complement.
TTCTTATAAATTTGTTAGGTAATCAAGAAAAAAGATGCTCTCTTTTACGTACGCATGGGTTAATTATCAGAGGTTGATACTCTTACAAATTGTTTTATCCTTAATTATCAAAGGTTAATACTCTTACAAATTGTTTTAACCTAGGAATCAGACGTCACTAGCGGCCTCAAAGAACCAATTCGTTTTATCCTCGTATGTTTTTATAAAAATTGTGGGATGCGCATAATTATTTCCATTCACATATAAAATAGTGGAAGTGACACATTTTATTAAGTCAAATTATAACCACATTTGAAATATATATTGATGGGGTAAAAAATAATTTTATCATTGGCCTACAAAGATAATATTTTACACTTTCTTTTAAATAAATATTTTACTCATATTCTGCACTTTCTTTAAATAAATATTTCTCTCCATAATATTTTACACTTTCTTTAAATAAATATTTCACTCCATAATATTCATCACTTTTCTTTAAATAAATATTCCACTCCATAATATTTCTCACTTTTCTTTAAATAAATATTTCACTCCATTCCCCACTTTTCTTTAAATAAATATTTCACTCCATAATATTCATCACTTTTGTTTAAATAAATATTCCACTCCATAATATTTCTCACTTTTCTTTAAATAAATATTTCACTCCATAATATTCCTCACTTTTATCAAATTACCTTTTTGCCCCTCATTTTTATCAAATTTACTTTTTTACCATTCTATATTTACCTATAAATACCTCCTCTCATTCATTCATCCAACACACCAAAACACACACCAAAAAATATACCAAAAACACACCAAAACATACACCAAAACACACACCAAAAAATATACCAAAAACACACCAAAACCCACACCAAAAAACACACCACCAAAAACACATAATTCTTCTCACCCAAAATATACACTTTCTCTCCTACATATTTTATTCATCTTCTTGAAATGTTTGTAATCCTAATTATATACTTATAAATAGAATTAAGAAAATTATTGGTAATCCTAATTCTATAATTATAAATAGAATTAAGGAAATTATAGAGAGAGAGATTGGTAGCTTGTATTATCATCCAAATTGATTGCCTTTGAGCTAATACAAAGTAAGCACACACGAAATGAGAACGTACTGCCGGACTAGCATAAGCGCTACCGGGGGAACCTACCTTAAAAAAAATGTCATGTATTCAGCACTGCGCCGCATTTATTTTTTATTTACCGATATTCACTTATTGATTGGTTAATTATCTATTTCTAAATTTTGACACCATCAGTTGGCACTGTCTGTGAGAACAATAAGCTCTCTAAAGCTCTCGTTCTTTAGAAATTACAACTGAATTTTCGGTACAAAAACTCCAAATCTCGCGGGTCAACGTAGCTCAATATTCGCAGGTGCATAACTTCTTACTCAGAATTCTAAATTATGCGGTTCTAGAGTCCATTTTGGATAAAATTTCAAGAGTTACAACTTGAGTTCAAGACGTTTTCAAATTCGGCCATCTTCAGGTTCAAAAATGAGATACAAACTTTCTGAAACGAAAAAGGCAAAAATTCTGCGGGCCTACAGTAGCTCAATATTCTCAAGCGCATAACTTCTTGTTCAAAATTCCAAATTATGCGATTCTGGAGTTCGTTTTAAAGAAAATTTCAAGAGATACAACTTTTCAATTCAAACTTTTTTCAAATTTGGCCATCTCGGAATTCAAAAAGGCGATACGAAATTGCTAAAACAAAAAATGTAAAATTTTCGCAGGTAAAATCGACGAGTTTCAAAAAAAAATTATTATAATTGAATGTAATTTTTATCAAGTTCGTCCGACAAACCACAAAAAAGAAATTAAAGAAATTTTCAGCGGATATCAAACTTCCATAAAGCTGAATGTGATTTTGAAATCCTTCAGACAACCGCAGGACCACTCTAGCCCAAAGAGATCTGGCTGAGAATGATCATCTACTACTACACCACTGCTGTAGAGACCAAAATTTTGACGTTCTCTAGTAATAAATGAGAAAATTGTCAGAATTTGCCTAAGTCAGAAGGGGGCATGACTCTACTCAAGACTTAGGCAAAAAGAACAATTTTTCCTTTTAAGAAACCAAGTACTTAAATGAGAAAATTGTCAGAATTTGCCTAAGTCAGAAGGGAGCATGACTCTACTCAAGACTTAGCAAAAAAAAACAAATTTTTCTTTTAAGAAACCAATGACTTAAATGAGAAAATTGTCAGAATTTGCCTAAGTCAGAAGAGGGCATGACTCCACTCAAGACTTAGCCAAAAAAAAAATTCCTTTTAAAAAAATCAAGGATTTTGAAAAAATTTCTATCACCATATAGAAGGGCCATGCTTTAAACAATCACAAGTGGAATATCTCCGGAACGTTTTATACAAAGCCCTCACTAGAGGTACACATTATCTAGTCACTCAAAAAAGGCTGAAGAATCTGAAGATCATCAGCACCAAAATTCAAAATAGTACTATGACCATGCTTTAAACAATCACAAGTGGAGCATCTCCGGAATATTTGTACAAAGCTCTCACTAGAGGTGCACATTATCTAGTCACTCAAAAAAGGCTGAAGAATCTAAAGATCATCAGCACCAAAATTCAAAATAGTACTAAAATTAGAAGAAGAATAATCAGAAAAATCATGTCCTATATCCCCTAAAGCCGTCCAGTCAAGGCTCATTAGTTCGGCAAACTCTACAACAAAATCAGCTTGCGAAGATTGAGATAAAAAAATCGTCCAAGGCAGCCTGGTGATAGGCATCCATGGTAGGTAACAGGACAGATTCGGAAATGACGATAAATTTACTTTAGTCGAAAGAGCCCCATTTTTTATAAGATTCACGGTAGTCGAAAGGATATCTTGTACACCCTCTTCCGATATAAGGAGCCTTAAAAAACTTCTAGGAACAGGTTCTGGAAGATTCACGGTAGTCAGAATAACATCAAGCACGTTATTTTTTGCCGACGAATGGAACCTCGAGGAACCTCCGAGAAGAGCAAAGGAGCATAACGGGTTAACGCAGAAAGACCCTCCTTCTAATCCAGCCTCTAATGCCGTCACCCGTACTTGTAACTCTTCCACCTTCTGTTTAAGAGAAACAAGGAGAGTAGTACAGCCTTTAGTGGGATTCTCGATTCTCGCCGTGGCTTCAAGAAGATATGAACTGAGAGTCTCAAGATGTTGGTTTTCGGGGACATCTTGCAAAAAAGATGCAACGTTCTTTACCCCGAAAACAGTGAAGATTGTGTGATAATCCTGACAATCAATCACATTTAGAAAAAAATTAGTATATTCGCAAGATAGAGGACATCTCTTGTGGCTATAAACACAAGCTGCACATGGAGGACCTGCAAAACGGTGAGTGTTCGACATTATTTCGGTTTACTTTTGTAAGAGAAACTGTATTACAAAAGAGAAAAATGGCGTTGAAAGAAATGGATTGGGTCTGAAGGAAGATGAAGAGGGGGAAGGGATAAGAGCACGGATTTCGAGTTCGAAAATTAAGGAAAAGCTGTCTGAAAATGGGAAATGGCGAGGAGCCTCCGACAGGGAGAATTTCGAGGGAAACAATCTCGCTGAAAAGGGGCCGACAATAAAAGGTGCCGCAAAATATATATATATATATATATGTATATATGAAATAAAGAGTTGAAAAAAGCCCGAATAGAATCAAACAATTTATGACCAAAAGTATAGCGAGATTTACATGTTAATGTTCCAAACTCTACGACTTGCATCCAATGTCTAACGAGTTCTACACATTGATGTTTCGAGCTCAATGACTAGCATCCGAGATTTAACTTCCTTAAACTAAGACTCGAGATCAACGTCTAGCCAGCCTTACACAATGATGTTCTAAAAACTCTAAGACTAATGATCAAAGTCTATCTAACTTTAAACATTAATGTTCCGAACTCCACAAACTTACGGTCAAAGGTTAACAAAACCTTACACGTCGATTACTTGAGCTCTTCCCTTGATTATCTTCTTTGACAAGTACCCGCTCTCACACCTTGGCTTTGAGCCGAACAACTTAACCAACAAAAATATTTATCCTTCACATTCAGCTTTCAGCATAAAAATAAAGGATATGGGGCAATTGATGGGGTAAAAAATAATTTTATCATTGGCCTACAAAGATAATATTTTACACTTTCTTTTAAATAAATATTTTACTCATATTCTACACTTTCTTTAAATAAATATTTCTCTCCATAATATTTTACACTTTCTTTACATAAATATTCCACTCCATAATATTCATCACTTTTCTTTAAATAAATATTCCACTCCATAATATTCATCACTTTTCTTTAAATAAATATTCCACTCCATTCCCCACTTTTCTTTAAATAAATATTCCACTCCATAATATTAATCACTTTTGTTTAAATAAATATTCCACTCCATAATATTTCTCACTTTTCTTTAAATAAATATTTCACTCCATAATATTCCTCACTTTTACCAAATTACCTTTTTGCCCCTCATTTTTATCAAATTTACTTTTTTACCATTATATATTTACTTATAAATACCTCCTCTCATTCATTCATTCAACACACCAAAACATACACCAAAACACACACCAAAACATACACCAAAACACACACCAAAAAATATACCAAAACATACACCAAAACACACACCAAAAAATATAACAAAAACACACCAAAACCCACACCAAAAAGATCAACAAAAAACACACCACCAAAAACACACAATTCTTCTCACCCAAAATATGCACTTTCTCTCCTATATATTTTATTCATCTTCTTGAAATGTTTGTAATCCTAATTCTATACTTATAAATAGAATTAAGGAAATTATAGAGAGAGATTGGTAATCCTAATTATATACTAAATAGAATTAAGGAAATTATAGAGAGAGAGATTGGTAGCTTGTATTATCATCCAAATTGATTGCCTTTGAGCTAATACAAAGCAAGCACACACAAAAGGAGAACGTACTGCCGGACTAGTATAAGCGCTACCGGGGGAACCTACCTTAAAAAAAATGTCATGTGTTCATTACTGCGCCGCATTTATTTTTTATTTACCAATATTCACTTATTGATTGGTTAATCATCTATTTCTAGATTTTGACACCATCATATATATATATATATATATTGTAACAAAGAGGCTGCTATAGATATGCAATGATATAAAAGAACAATGGCGAAGTGACCAATAAATTAACTTACCTAGAGTAGCATCTCTTTTAGGAAATGCTTTCTTTTGAAGCAACTCCCAGCCTTCGTTTTCGTCTAAAAATTTTAGTTCGTGGACAAAGCCAACTTTTGCTATGTCATATTTGCGAGTTGTCAGTATTATTTTGCCATTTGCCACTCCCCCAATTGGAAATGCAGATTTTAGACTTTCCCAGTCACTAGTCGACCAAATATCATCCAGAACAACCAAACATCTTTTCTCTTCTTGAACTTTGCGAAGCTTTTGGACCAATTCTCTATCTCCCATTGTGTTTATCTCATTATTTATCTCTGGTACAAGATCTTTTAAGATATCTCGAAAAATCTTTTTGGGTTCACATTGTTGTGTTATGCAAGTCCATGCAAATCCTTTAAAATTACTTCGAACATCGGCTCGATTATATATCTTTGTGGCTACAGTGGTCTTCCCTTGACCGCCCATTCCCTTTATTGAAACAATGTTGCACTCCTCGTCATAACCAACCACACGCGAGACCAATTGTTCCACATCATCTTCCATCCCAACAAAATCTTGTTCAATCAAATCTGGATATGACATCCTTAGCCATCGTTGTTTATCGGAGGCCGAAGAGCTTTCTTCTTGGCTTATAGCTTTTATACCATAAGTTTGTAAGCTTGCAGTTAGCTTGTTTATCTTAGTATTTATAGTCTCGATCTCTAAACCAACCTTGTGGAGGGATACACCTGTAAGTAATTAAGAAGGAAAATTATTTTAATACTCTAAGAATATATATAATAACTGTAACCAGCAGTTATATCCATTTTGAAGACTAGGGCTCGAGTATATCTATAAAAGTTAAATATATGTTACGGATAATAAAACTTCTTCGTTTTTAAATTCATCATTGCATAAATGTAGTCAATATTAGTGCAAGCTAGAGTTCATCAATCGGATACCTTATAGTCGCTACAATGTCTTTGATAAATTTATTTTTAAGAAATATGAATGAATTGAGATCTGATCCTATAAACATGTGAAAGAAAGATTCTAACTATTACACAATACCACCTTTTGTAAGAAATAAGAGTAAATCCAAGTATCCAACCATTTTTCTCGCTATATTTTTTCTTGGGGAAAAAATTGAGTAGAAATGACATTAAATTCATTTTCAAATGTTTGGAGAAAGTTCATGCTTCTATTCAGTCGTGAATTTTCTTAAATATGGAAGTAAATTTCAGTACATATATAAAAGTCATTTCATACTTAAAAAAAGTAACAAACAAATTTTGAGATATAATTTGAAGATTCCTATCAATTTTTCTTGCACTTAGATTCAATATTTTTGTGTAGAAAGACCATTCTAAGGTTTTGTTCAGGCAAATATATATATATAAATAAATAATCAGCTGCCGCTCTCTCCTATCCTAACATATATAATAGTCATCCAATGCATAAGAAAAGCTAACAATTAACATGAATAAAATCAGTCAAGACCCAGTCTACCGACTAGTAATTAATATAAAATTGTGTTAGTGTACAAGTAAACTTTAGAACATCAATTAATAACTAAAAAAACTCCCATTTAATAATTGTCTTTCGCTTGAATTACCTTCATTGAATATGCAAGCAAATCTTCTCATAAACTTTTTAAACCCTCTTTTCCCTTCCTTCTTAGATCCAACCTCGAGAGCATAAGTTTCGATAACATCTTCTGTTTTATAAGCTAGATCTCTTATTTCTGCTATCCAGTTTCGAACCCTTTCGTCTCCATCTTGTCTTGCATCTGCATCTTTTAAGAAACACTGCATTCGCCTCAATTCATCTTGCATCTCTTTGATCCGGTCACTCACTCCATACAAAAATTTGCCTTCCTCAATCAATAAATCACCAAGTCTTTCTACAGCAAAGGAGACAACAGATTCCACCATTTGATTTGATCAAAAGCACTACGAGTGCGCTTTTCCTAGTACTTTATCAAAAAAATAGCAAACACCTGATCGACAGACAATAAATCAGTAAATACAAATCAATTATTGCCTAAATCAACTAACAATATATATATATATATATATTCATGTATCTATATATAAAGCTCACCGTCACAGCCGCTGGAGATTGATGAGCAGCTGCAATGGCCTCCACTTTAAGAAAATCGCCATTTTTATGTATTTGAAGCCAGTTGAACCAGATTTTGCATAACCTATATATAGCAATTAATTTTTTCAACCATATATATGAATTATAATATGTAGTAGGTAACTACGAGAAGCATGTGCCTACCATAATTAAGAATTGATAAATAAATAACAAGTTCCATAGCAATTATTGTGCATTAGTTGACTAATTAAAACTCTAAGTTTAAAAGTGGATCAACTCCGGTGTTTATTTATATTTTGCAGAAGAGTAGTGCTCCACTTGTTTTATTTTACTGGCTATTTATACCAAATGCATAGTAGATGCAGTGCAGAAATTTATAAGACCTCTTATTATTGTTAAAACTGAAATTAGGGAAGCTGTTTTTCATCTCCTAACTTGTTCGCTCAAGAATATACCAGAAAAAATAATTACCTTTCGATTCAATTAAAAGAATTTACTACAAATAGAATATATTAGTTTATATTAAAAACAAAAACGGAATAAAAAGGTATTGTTTGGTGAAAAAATTGATAAAGTGAGCCTTGTTGGTACAAAATTAAAGAAAATAGTAGAAAAATAATTAACCTTCTTATTCAATTTATATTAGGATCAATATATTGATAAAGTCTTCTTGTCATTTATGTTAAAAAGTTGAATCCTAAAGTTAACGAGACTCAAACTCTTCATGTGAAGTCACCGTTTTGGATTTCAAGATCAAAATAAAAACTTGATCCAAATGAGTACTTAAGATGACGACACTTAACTATCAATCTTTGGCACTTAACCCTTGATCCACAAAAGTCAACATTAAACCCCCTAAATTATTCCCTCCAGACCTATTCCCCAACCCACCCCCCCCCCCCCCCCTAACTATCAATCTTTGGCACTTAACCCATGACCCACAAAAGTCAACATTAAACCCCCTAAATTATTACTTTGTGATGCATTTCACAAATGGAAAGTTTGTTGGCCGATCTCAATCTGTGAAATCTTTTAACTTGTGGTCCATAACTTTTTTTAAAGCTTGCGGTCTTTGTCAGTTTTCATGTTATCGAACTACTTCTGGTGAGAACTCACATCCATAGATACTGTAGTAGAGTTACTTGAGAAATACTAGTTATCGTAGTCGGGTAACCGAAGAAATACCGGTTACCATAATTAGGTAATAGTTACTATACTTGGGTTATTGGTTTCCATAGTCACCAAGAACCACAAGCTTTTACAAAAAGGATTGTGAATCGCAAGCTAAAAAGTTCTAAAAATAGAAATTGGGCCCTAATTTTTTCTTTACAAATTCGTCAACAATCTTAGGACTTTCGAATTTTTTTTAAATGAAAAATAAAAATTATCACATGACTTGCATATTATCTAAACGGAACCTCTTGATAAGTAAATTACCCTTTCTAAATTGAAGTGTTATTAGGCATAAAATCAAAATAAAAGCAAAACCATGCCACATACACCTTGTATTCTAATTCTAAACAAGTCAAGTCATCCTCTAAATAATTAGTTTTATACCCAAACGCTAAATTACCAAAACAATTTTTTATTTTTTTTTATTCTTTACCCAAACACACCTTATTTTTATTTATTTGTTCCATACGAAGCACACCCCAACTCACGATATTCACCTGCATTTCATACCAGCAGAGAAATGAAGATCTAAGAGCATTATTTATGTAAGGGGCAATTAAAAAAAAGGGCTTATTAGAGAAAGATTTTCATACTAAAGCCAAGGAATAATTTTTTTTTAAATAAAGGGCCTATTTTTAATTTATTGATAATATGACATGTGTCTTTTTTTTTCATTATAAAATGACATCCCAACCCTAAAAATAAACTAAAAAAACCAATATGCATTAAAATATGGACTGCAATATGAACTTTGCACTCCATATTTCACTGCAATGTGAACTTTGCCGTCGATATTTTTAGTGCAAAGTTCATATTGCAGTTCATATTTTACTGCAATGTGAACTTTGCAGTCTATATTTTTAGTGCAAAGTTCATATTGCAGTCCATATTTCACTGCAATATGAACTTTGCAGTTCATATTTTACTGCAATATGAACTTTGTAGTCCATATTTTTTGTGTAAATTTCATAAAAAGGGGTAATTTAGGTAATACATAACATGTTTTTATTAATTAAATGATATTTAAATTTATTCAAATACATTCATTTAAAATATAAAACAAAATAGGCCTATTACACTATTACCAATTAAAAATAGGCCCTTCATTCAAAAAAATATTATTCATTGGATTTTTGGTAAAAATCAATGTATAATAAGCCCTTCTACCTAATTTCTAGTTTATGTAATTAATAGATAATTTTTTCCATTCTAATCTGTTAGTCATTAATGAGATATATCTATAGTAAAAAATCAATTACCTTTGCTAAATACGCAAAGAAACCTTCTCATAATATTCTTAAAACCTCTTCCCTCTTGAATGCGACGTCAATGGCGAAAGTTTGCATATACCTACCATAATAATTGAACAAATAAATATATGCATATATATACAAAATAATTAAATAAATAAATAGGTAGCAATATAATATTGTGCCTGTGTTGACTATATAAAAATGAACCAGCTCAATAGGGGAACCTTCGATTATTGAAAATCAAGTTAAACACAACTTATCATCTTTTTGTGTGTCTGTGTCTGTGTGTGTGTCTTTAAGTTTTTAGTCTCCTTCTCATAGCGTTCATAATTAATTGACCGATTCCCTCACATATTCGGGTAATAATTTCACATAATTCTCTCTCTCTCTCTCTCTCTCTCTCTCTCTCTCTCTCTCTCTCACACACACACACACACACACACACTTATCCTACGTTTTATGAATTGAAGTACAATGGTAGCTACTTCGCGGTTCACGAAAAATCGTACAAAGGCTTCCTGTGAAAATAAGCAATTGATAGATTTAGTATTCACATATATTGATACATTTGCTTTTATATTGCTTTAACTATATATTGTGAATGCTCTTAGAGCGAAAATTGAGATCAATGGCAACCGAGGTGTCCCTTTTGTTAATTATTGTCAATTCTTACACCTAACTATTTATATTTTTTCATTAAATTATTCTGGTAGGTGCATGCAACTTGGTGGTTAACTATGTTGTACGTCACATGGTTTAATCAAATATCGATATATATATATTCAAAAAAATTGAATGGATTGAGTTATGTATATATATATATATCATTATCTTATCAAAGTTGGCTAGATGATGGTTTATTTGACTAGTAATAATATCTGATCTGCATATATATATCGATATTTCCCACTAGGACTATTTATAATCAACTGTGACAGTCAATTGAACAGAAGGAGAGAACAAGAAATTAGAGATGGCCAATTACTTGTATTATCAATGAAACTACTCAATTGGCATTACTCCATTAAGTTCTGTTAGATTAATGTGTGAATATAATTGTAATTTTTTTTAAATTTTTTTATGGACCCCTATAAACCTAGCCCAAGCGATTGTCACGGTATACATCATTTTTTACCCTTCCAATGTTGTAATTACCTACACACTGCTCGGTTTGGCAGTGGCTCTTGAGTTCTATGCAGCGGAGATAACAATTTACTCGGATTGGGGAATACTTCAGATGATAAAGTAGTGAAGGAAGTCAGATGTGTGTAAGCTCGTACGAACCCTCACTCGGACTATGAATTCGAAAAGATGGTCAAGTTCTGTCACTTGGTTCAATCTAATTAGAGTTTTGCTTAATTTATGAAGAAAAGACAAAGATCCCCTATGCAATCCTCAAACTTATAATTAAGAATGGATGACAAGTTCAAAAAGTATGGGTGCCAACGCAACGTATACGACCTTGAAGAGTTGAAAGGAAGGACTAATGAAAAGCCAAAAATGCTTTATGGAACCCTCAAGTTTTTCAAGAAGAATCGTCCAAGCAACGTCTATGATCTTCAAAAGTTTAAAGAAGTGGTATCGAAAGGGGTCGAACCATTAATGAAAGGCTGCAGGGAAATATATTCACACCCATAGGGTCTGTGGTGGATCCAGAAATTCACTTGCATTTCATACCAATAGTGAAATGAAGATCTCAGATCGAGCGTCACTTACATAATTAATAGATAATTTTTCCCATTCAATTTGTTAGCCATTCATGAGATATATCTATAGTAAAAAATCAATTACCTTTTCTAAATGCACAAAGAAACCTTCTCATATTGTTCTTAAAATCTCTTCTCTCTTGGATGCAACCTTGACGGCGAAAGTTGCATATACCTACCACAATAATTGAACAAATAAATATATGCATATGTATACAAAATAATTAAATAAATAAATAGGCAGCAATATAATATTGTACGTGCATGAGTTGACTATATAAAAATGAACCAGCTCAATAGGGACTAAACAACTGTGGACTATACCTACCACAACTTAGCATCTTAATTGTTTCTCCACATAATTATTAAACAACTGTGGATTTTTTGTGCCTTAAGTTTATAGTCTTTCTATCAATTGACCAATTCCATCGATCACATGTCAGGTATTAATACAATTTCCTCGGTAATTTCACATAATTATTTTGGGTTTTCACATAATTTTCTATAGATGTTAGGAACTTTACCTTTACAATTCCGCTTCCTGATATGGATTGGGGAATACTGCAGATGATAAAGTAGTGAAGGAAGCCACATGTGTGAAAGCTTGTACCACCCTAAGAAATAAATTCACCTAGAAAATCATGTTAATCATTTTTTTTCGATTATCCCATCCGTTCTTGTTATTTTCAATGTATTGTTCTTATTTTGTTGTCGAAGGAAGTCTAATCCCACCATATTACATGACTAAGTTGTTTAATCAAAATGAAGAAAACAAGAAAGCCAAATGCAACATCCTAATGAATGGTCAAACATAAAAATTAACTAAAATTATGTTTGGTCTGTCTATTATGTCCTGAAGAAGAATTGCGTGCAACTCTTAATTAGGGATATCCTAAAAAGAAACGTTACTCCTAATTAGAGAATAAATGAGTTTTCGATTAATATTATTGATGATATAGGTAACAATGAAAAATCAGCATTTGAGGGAAATCCAATATGACATGTAAATTCTCATAAAGAAAGACCCGCAATCGGAGGAAACTCATTAGAAAGACTTAAAATCCCATGAGGAAAACCAGCATTTATTTTATCAATAAAAAATGACCCGCATTTGAAGGAAGTCACCCATTATGATCTGTTCCTATAAAAGATGTATAGATCATAACATTTTATTAAAAAAAAAATGTGTGTGTGGGTTGGGGTTTTGGGTGGTTGGGGGGTGTTATTTTGGGGTCAATTAGCATTTTAATAAGTTAGAAGACCCATAAATTATGGATCATAGCATTTTAATACTCGTTAAAACCCATAAAGAAAGACCCGCTTTTAATGGGGATCATCACTGAATTGAGCCAAGAATTCCATCAGTTCTCATATTTTAAAAAGTTGTGGACTAGTCCACTTGATCCCACTTGCAAAATCATGTTAGGTTGCCATGTACTGGCCGGGGGAGCCCTCCTCCATCTTCCTCCAAACTATTTACTTAATTTTATAACAATACAATATTAATTAATTCCATCGTTCGGTTATTATTTATTTTTCTCCGATTCATCGTATACTCTTAATTAATTTTATAACATTATTTACTTAAGGGGATGACATACCAATATTTTTAAGGTAAATTTAGTAGACCCCCTCTGTTAACTATCCATCTTAATTTGGCACTTAATTAACCCATGATCTATAAAAGTCAACAATAATCCCCTGAACAATTACATTGCGACGCATTTTAAAATGGAAAGTTTGTTGGCCAGGCTCAGTCTTTGAAATTTTTTTAACTTGCAGTTCATAACTTTTTTTTTTAAAGCTTGCGGTCTCTGTTAGTATTTAGGTTACTGGACTACATATGGCGACCACTCACATTCATAGATTCTGTAGTAGAGTAACGTGAGAAATACCGGTTATTGTGGTTGGATAATTGAAAAAAATGTCAAGAAATGCTGATTGCTGTAGTTACGTAATCGGAAAAATATCGGTACGTTACCGTACTTAGGTAACTGGTTACCATATCCCAATCCTATTTGACAATTTTACAAAATCCAAGTCACGCTATGGGGGTATTTATGCGACAGTCTACATCACAATTTATTTACCGTACACAACTCTCATTTATATTAAACAGAAAATATACATGTACAAATGTTAAATATTGAAATGTATTAAATATACGTATAAATAGAGTACTATTAGATAATATATTTTAGTGTGTTAATATATAAAACGTGTTCAATATTAAAACTGCGGTAATTTAACCAGTGTATATTTTATTTTATTTTAAAAAAAAAATTATGCATGTTGACAAATTCATTTTTTTACCTTGCTTTCTTTTCTATGCCATGCTTCCTTTTCGATTTTATGAGTGGCAACATTTGCATAGAACTTTTTGTTTGAAAACTCACATAACAATAACAAAACCGAAACGCGCACAAGAAAAATGAAAATGAATAGCACGTGTTCATTTTTTCCGTCCTTAATTTAAATTAAAATGTGAGATGTCGAATTTAATTTTTTTTAATATTGATATAAGTTAACTTGGCCCCCACAAGTTGAGATATACTAGAATGAATACTACGTGTACGAAATTAACTTTCACAAGTCACAAAAATATTGTTAAGGATATATAGTGACGGAGTTTGAATTTAATAATGAGGTTAGGGAGCAAAAATAATTTTACGTACTATGCGACGTTCTGTTGATGCTACATATTTCAATTCAATGACGCCTTTTATTTGGTGTCAAAAAGAATGTCATAAAATACTAGTTTTTAAGTGGTAAAAGACTAAAGTAGAGATCATTTTCCCTAACCATGACTATGCTCCAAAAACTATATTTTAAATAAATTAAGGTGGGCACCAATTATTCTGATTTCCCACAAAGTCAATTTAAAATATTCAAAGAAAGAGAGTGAAAGATTAGCTAAATCTCGAAAGATATTTTCTCCATTTTGATTATTGAGAGACTAATTAAAATATGCTACTGAGTTAAGGGATGGCAAAGTGGCCAAATCCAGTGGTTTTTAAATTGGTAGTGTCATTGGTACGGGCATATCTAGTCTATTAATAAATCACAAAAAATAATTAGTTGTAATTTTAAACTAGCGGCTCAAATTTATCTTGAATTAATTGTTGATCTAGCAACTTATAAGTATCATCCTAGTAATTTAAAATATAATTATAACTACTTATATATATATATATGGCCATGTTAACGTGTGCCATAGGAGAACATGATATGCACCTATAAATATAAATAAATAAATAAATTATAACACCCATTAAATTTGACACATATTCTCATACAAAGTGTTATTATTTCTATTCATAATATTGGGAACATGTTAACATTTTTCATATATATATACGCTATTAAATTTTAAATATTTCAAGAATATCCAAATATTAATTTTATCAAACTTCCTCCTAGTAAAGCATAAATTCTAATTAGGAATATAAATATCTCACTATATTTAAAAGTGTTTCAAAAATATTCAAAATCTAATTTATATTTAATTAGTATCTCCAAAAATACAAAAGCTTTGAATATATTCCTAATAATGATGGACAAATATTAAATATGAGTAATATAAATAATTAGAAATTAGAATATTTAATTTCTTAATTTTCAAAAAGGGAAAATGGGAGATAATCCCTTATATGATCTAATTTTCACAAAAGATTTATAATAAAATATTTTAATACAATAAGGAGACCATTAATTAACATAATCAATGACAATGAAAAAAATAGAATTAATTGCATTAAAATTTTATATATGTGCCCATATATATATACATTGGTGTGCAAACCATACAATGCATGAATATTTAACAATTAATATGGACCGTATTCCATATTTTATATGATACTTTAGCGATATATGTTTTGACTTGAATTGAAAAATAATTGAATAGTCCATATTAATTTCTATGGGTACATATAAATCAATTGTATATATGCATATAAATGCTTATCAAATTTGTTAACATAAGTGAATACAATAAGGACCCCACGTATTGACTTGAAAATTTACATTACATATCTATAATCTATATATGCATATATAAATGCTTCAATTTGATATGTACCATTCATTTATGCATATTAATTTGTTTTGACTTGAACTGAAAAAGAAGACATTCTTATATTGTTCCATAACATGCTTCAATGTGATTAAAAAAAAATTAAGTTGCTTCATATATCGAATCCATAAAATACAAATTAATAATTTTTAAAACTACAAAAAAAATAAAATTTGCTTCATATATTCTTCCATTGACAAAACGAAATAGAAAAGAATAAAATAAAATAAAAAAATTAATTAAAGTTGCAAATTAACAATATCATAAAAAACTTATTGCATATAATTACTTTCTTTTATGGTCAACTATTTAACACGAATCATGTATGTAACAAACAAAATTATCTAGTTTAAGATATAAAATCCTCAAATTATTGTGTTCTTCGATTGAGACGAGGGCTGGAATTATTGAACTAGAAGAAGTAGAAAAATACAAATAAAGCTTAAATAAGACTTAAGAAAAAGGATGTGAGGGAATATAAGCATAAAAAATATTAAAATAGAGAAAATAACATCATATCATTACAAACATGTATGAGAAGAAAGGTAAGGTGAAAATTTCACATTACATATGTTTAATCTATATATGCATATATACATACATATATCATTCTTCTTGAGAATATAATTTATAGAAAAGAAAATAGAAACTTTCTTGAATTAATCTATAGAAATCTATTTGCTTGCCTATGAATTCTATCATCAGTGACGGGAAAAAAAAGGGAGAAAAGAGAAAAAGTGAGGGGATATAAATATAAAGGATATATAAAGAAAAAAGAAGGAGATATCATTATGAACATATATTAGAAGAAAACTAAGGTGAAAAATCACATATATGTAATATATATATATATATATGCACTCTTAGGGCTCGTTTGGTTTGAGTTTTAGAAATGAAATTGACATTCTAGATGCCAGGAATCCTTTATTCCTGGCATCCTTTATTGGATTCCATTAATGCTTGTTTGGTTGGAGTTTTAGGAATGAACTCGGCAATTTTTTTTTAAAATTTTTGGATATTTTTTTTCATTTTCTGGAAAAAAATAATTTTTTTCACTTTCTGGGGAAAAAATAATATTTTTTTATTTTCTGGGAATTTGTTTTTCCATTTTCTGGAAAAAAATAAGTTTTTTCACTTTCTGGGAAAAAAAAAAATTTCATTTTTTGGGAAAAAATAATTTTTTTCATTTTCTGGAAAAAAAAAATTTCACTTTCTGGGAAAAAAATATTTTTAAAAATTTTCTGGAATTTTTTTTCATTTTCTAGAAAAAAAACATTTTTTGGACAAAAAAAAAAGGATTCCTCAAATTAGGAATCCAAGATTCCTCCCCAATTTATAAGGAAATAGATTTTGGCAAAATGGGGGAATTTAGGATTCCTAGGAATCCTAAATTCCTACCTAAAACTCCAACCAAACAAAATAATCCTCAAGGAATGGAATTTAGGATTCCAGGAATCCTCAAAATCTCGAACCAAACGAGTCATTAATGAAAATAAAACTCATACAGAAGAAAAAAAAAGTGTTTTTTGTTCATTAAATCTACTACTATTATAATACTCTACTTCAATTTTCTATTTTTTTTCCTTATGAGTTCTATTCTCAATAGGGATGCTATGTATATATATGTATATATTTTAATAATTTTAATCTTAATGGCATTGAGTATAAATCATTAATTAAATATTTGAAAATTTAAATAGAAAGTTACAAATGAAATATTTCAAAAATTATAACTCTACATATTAAAGGGAGAGCATTTTAAAATACAAAACCTATCAAATATAAATAAGTAATAATTGAGAATTTGAGAGTTACATTGTATAAGAAAAATAGAGAAGTTAAAAGGATAATTAACTAATATCAATGAAAGAAGATTTTGAAATTTGACATTAAAATTTTTGAAGTGAGAATTAGAATTTTAGATATATAAATTATGGATTTTAGAAATTAGATAATACATAAGAAAAGAAATTAAGGAATTAATATATTAGAATATATATATATATATATATATATATTCTGTAATATTATATATTACATTTAATATTATGTTAGAAATTAAAAGAAAAAATTAATAAATGAAACAAAGTATGGAAAAACAAAAAGGCGTGAAAATATGAAAACAAATATATATATATACTCTCTCCGTCCCATAAAAATAGTACACTCTTCTTTTTTCATCTATCTCAAATTATAGGCCAATTGCCTTTTAAAGAATGCACTAAAATTTCTTTTTTTCTAATGTACCCTTATTCAATTACATTGTTATCAACTCTAAAATAATTAATTTTACCTAGTAAATACCCATCTCCAAAGGAAAGATAAGAAAATGTATGACCATCTTCTAATCCAATGTATTTATTATAGTACAATAAATGAGGGTATAATAGAAAAAATGTGTAAAAAAATTATGGTTCTAATTACATTAAATGAAGTTTCTTAATCTATGTGGAAAAAAAATGGGTCTATCTTTGTGGGACGGAGGGAGTATATTGGAAAAAAGGGAAATATATATTTATTTAGAATTTGAAAAGCACTAATGCAGTGAGAAGTCACAGTATCATAAGAATAGAGCATTTTACATTCTATTTATATATGATATAATAATATATGAAATGTTTTAGGAAATGTATAATAGTTAAATGGTTATATAAAGTAGTGTAATAGTATCTTCGTTTTCATTTTACCAAGTTTTTTTCATAAAACTTGGTGGAAAGTATATCTTTAATAAGTAGATTATACTTTTATTTCTCAAGTTTCAACCATTGAATTTTTGATGTATATGTTTATTTCCAACCACTTGAATTTTAGATGATCTTCTCATCGAATTTAAAATTGAATCTTCTGATGTAATTTTGCAAGGATGAATGTATCATACAGATTATCTCCGCTAAATTTAATGAAAATTTTTATTTATTTAATTATCAAATTAGATCCCATTACACAAAATAAAATAAAAGGATAATGGAGATGAGCCAAATCTCGTTTATCGAATATTTATAATTAATTACCAATTGAAAAAAAAAGTTCTCGTGGGCTTCATTTTATAATTGTGGGCTACCCTAAACTGAATCTTGTTGCCATCAAGGTCAATTTAGTGTGAATAATAGACCACTTAAAAGGCCAGTGTTTCTTTGACCTCCTGTGATTGGACCAAGACTTACCACACATTGGGTATACTATAGGGTCCATTTGATTAAAAAAAAAGTGAAAATAATTTAAAAAACCGATCAAGCTATAAAAAAAATTAAAAATAAATAAATAAGTAATTTGTTGAAATGTTTCTCCACTTGTTCTTCTTCTTCTTCTTCTTCTCTTTTTTTGTTGATTTTTTTTCTTACCTATCGTCCAATGCATTGTATTCCATGAAAAAAATTGAAAATAGGTGATAACAACATTTCATTAGATTACTAATGCCTTTCCGATTTGTTGTAAAAATATTAACAATATTTGTGATCACTTATATCTTCTTCTATTTCTATTGAATGCATGCATAATTTACGGGGGGGGTTTTTTTCCATTTTATTGAGTCAAGTTTAGCCCCGACAAATTGTCAATTGAGTTGAACTTAGATAGGATTGGGATGTCCAGTTGACTAAAATTGCACTAGAGGTTATATTAGGAAATCGACTTGAAAAACTCGTAAAATTATAAAATATATTATTTTCATGAAAATTAAAAAACGAAATGAGTGATTTGATCATATATTTTTTCACTCTTTTTTTTAAAAAAATTTACCATCAAAAAACTTCCGAACTGCATTACTTAAAAATTTAGTATCCATTAAAAAATAAAAAAAGTTACTGAATATTTGACCTAATGTATCATCTCAATTTTCAATTTCTTATCAAGAACAGATTTTTTCCAAATGATTCCCAGCTGTCTAATGACAGCCCTCTTGGTGGTCTAAAACTTTTAAATAAGCACTCCAAATTTTTGTAAAATTAAAATGGGAAAGTATTTAGTTAAATATATTATGGGACTTGGCACAATAAAATTTTATTCTCACAACCATATACACGTACTAGTGTGGCCATATATTATATTTAAATTGTAGTATATACGGCGATGATGATTAAAGATTGTGGTGCTCTTGATAAAGAGACTGTGCAATAAGCAAATGTTATACATGTCTCAAACTTAAATTACCTTAGGCTTCAGCTTCTTATCTCACTTCTACCTACGGCCTAGAAATTTCAAAATATGTGTCGCTCACATTAAAGCATCAATACAATTGTGAATAAGTACGAACACATGGTTCATGAACTTGTGTAATTAAACTGTAGAAACTTATTGCACATCACAGTTTTAAAGTGCTGGCCAGAAATTAGAAATACACAAAAATATTACTGAGGCACACCCATCTTTTTTCATAAATCACCCACGACGGAAACACTGAGAATACAGCAAGGAGGCGGACATTAATCAAGTAAAACTTCAATAGAAAACATGAAGTGCAACAAGTGGATGCTCTACATGCCAATTTTAAGTTTCATTATGAGCTCTATTTTGCACACATAGAAACCCCAATGTTTTCAACCGTGTTTTATTATAGGCCAAATTTAGATGGTCTGTCAAACAAACAAATGGAAATTCTCATGTGCACAACACAACACAACACGACTTGTTTGAAAGGGCATTAGTAAAATATCGTGTTAATGGGTCAAAATGGAAATGGGGTTTTTGTGTAAAACCATAATCCCAAATAAAACTCTTCAACGAATGAGAGAGAGACAATCTCCGACAAACTCCGATCCTAGATTCCGCATTTCAATCATAAATGTTTTCAAATCCATTATCCAAAACTTTTTTCCCCAAACTTTTCAACAGTAATTTCAAATTACATTATGTAGATCATATAAGAATCTAATGGTATAAGACATCGAGTTTTGCTAAATATGTAAGGAAAGGAGATCAAAGATCTATACGAGCTCTTCCTGAAAGAAAGGACCTTCACAGAAAAATTAAATGATTAAATTTAGTCAATTCCGTTCAAATAAGCTATTAATATTAGACCAAAGTTGATCATGTGCCTTGCACGTAATCAAATTTGGGGATAATTTTGCCAAAAGAGAGCAAAAACCACTCCTCTCTTCTTTGTTAATTTGGAATACTCTAGCTACTGTCACATCAAATTTAAAAAGTGCGTTGAAAATTAATGTTAGTTTAGCGGGCTACACAGGGTCTACTCAAAGTTGAGTAACCCATATGTAATTATTGAAATAGTTGACCAGCTAGTCACAGAATTTACTCCAAATTAATAATCTCTTTCCTTTTCACGAACATAATTGTAAAAACATATTTTACAGTGAAATGAAAAATTAAAGATGTTAAAATACGTCTTTAAAGTATATTTTAAGGCGGTCACACTCTAGAAATTATTTTTTTATTTTAACCAAAAAACAGTTTTTATCTTTTGTGAGAATAAATTATTCAAATTTTTGATAAAATTTAGTTAAATAATTTTCATGATAAGTATATCAACTCTATCGAATTTTATGGAAAAATCAATCAAGAAGTGGGTGATTTAAAAATTTAAAATTTCAACGGTCAAAATGCATGCACATATATATATATATATATATATCAATCTTTAGTTCACCCATTTCTTAATTGAATTTTTTGATGAAAATGGTGGAGTTGATATATTCAACATGGTGATTATCCCCACCAAACTTTATTAAAATGTTTAATAATTTACCTCATCAAAAGAGAAAGTCCGTTTTTTAGTTAAAAAAATAAAACTCTTTCTATAGCCTACTCCATTTTAAGGACTCTACAAATGAAAGAATAAAGTTGTGTAGAAGTATCAGCTCCGAAATTAATGCTTATTGGGCCAATTTACATCACAATTTATTTACCTTAGACAACCCTCATTTATATTAAACAAAAAAGATACATATACAAATAATAAGTATCAAAATGCATTAAATATGCGTTGTATCTTTGATTAAAGTACAATTAGATAATATATTTTAGTACTTATTATGTATACAATTGTTAATACATGTAAAGTTATTCTATATTGAAAGTGAGGTAATTTTATCAATATATATTTTAAAAAAAAAAGTATGCATGTAGACAAATTCTTTTTTTCCGTTGCTTTCTTTTCTATCCCTGCTTGCTCTCATACTGTAACATTTGCATATAATTTCTTGTGTGAAAATCTACATAACAATAATAAAAACGAAACGCGCACAAGAAAAATGAAAATGAATTGCACGTGTTCATTTTTTCCGTTCTTAACATTAAAAATGTGAGATGTGGTATTTAATTGTTTTTATAATATAGATATAAGTCAATTTGGTCCCCCACAAGTTAAGATGTACTAGAATAAATACTACGTGTAAAAAACTAACTTTCAAAATCACAACAATACAGTAAAGAATACGCAATGACAAAATTAAAATTTAATAGTAAGCTTAAGGAGGCAAAAATAATTTTATGTACTATGACGCTCTGTTGATATTACATATTTCAATTCAATGAAACTTTTTACTAAGTGCCAAAAAGAATGTCACAAAATATTGATTTTGAAGTGGTAAAAAACCAAAATACAGATCATTTTCCTAACCATGACTATGCTCCTAAAACTATATTTTATATAAAATCCAGTGGATAAAAGTTTAATTTTTTTTACTTATTAGATTTAATTTTATTAAAAGCACTATTGAAAATAAGCACATTTCAAATTTTACCCCCTACGTAGCTCCGTCCTTGAGAAGATGGTTGCTAGTTACCACAATTCTATTTTTGTGGGAACCTGGTTAAATACTTTTGAAAATTATTAAATTTAGCAGGCCAAACAAAAAGAAGTTATATTACTCATTTAATTTGAATTTCTGTTTTTTCTAAAAAAAAATAATAATCTAATAAATAATATTAAGAACTTTGAAAAATAATTAGAATCTTGTGAGTCAAAGACTTTTAGCTGAATGTATATAAATTTACCAATTTAATGATTGTACTAATCCTACCATATTAAATTTACTGATTTTAAACACTATCTTATGTGGCACAATGATATATTAATTTCTCTCCGTATCTTCTTCTTAATTTGTCATTGCGGAATGTAAGACAATACATAAAGATGGCGTATTTAGTTAAAAATGTGTCACTATGCCATGTAAAATGGTACACAAGAATGTCGCGTTTAAGACAATGGTTAGAGTAATACTACTCTTTTTTAAAAGTTTTCTTTTTATGATCCAAGAGTTATAAACCAAACTAAAAGGGAGAGTCGTCGCAAAAGTGAAAGAATATATATATATTGTGACAAAGGAAGATGTGGGGTGAAAGAAACGAATCCAAACTAAAGTGTAACAAATCCAACGTCAGCCTACACACTTTGTTGAAATTTCGGAAAAAAAATAATTGTAAAATATATCTTTAGATCTCCAAATTCTCTTTCCTAGAATCCCTACACTCTGCACAATTGATTCTAAGGCATCCAATATCATCTTTGAAAGTGATTGCAAAAAGGTGCAATTGATTTAATTTTATATTTGGTTCATTGTCTAATGAGTTCATAACTCTTCTCGGTGATATTTTGAATTTTTATAAGGGTGAAGAGATTATTTTTTGTTTTGTTCTTTGAAATTGCGTATGGCTTGGTACGTCATGCTCTTTTTTTATATATTTTCAAAGAGCAAGAATTTCTTATCCCGAAATTGAATTATGGACGTAGTGTTATTGACTTATCATAATCACTTGGATTGGTAAGATATGATGATTACTTGTTTGTGCCGGGACCTTTAGGTCACGCGGCATATCTTTTGTGTACATACAAACAAAGTAGTAAGTTTCATAATTTTTTGTTCCATTCTTGTTGATAATGTTATTGATATTCTTTCAATATCCGAGACTCTAAGATCTTATTTTATTCGTAGAGTAGTAGTGACAAATTCCCTTTCTCGTTTCAAAAGAAAAGGTTGACTAACTTATGATTTGATAATAATAATAATTAATCATTTCAAGATTGCTAACTCTTGTTTATAATGAAATACTTTGATAGAGTACTATCCTTCTCCAAAAATTTTCTATCAGTCGTTTTTGTATCTTTACAATTAAATTTTAATACATGTCGTGATGGTTTTTGTCAAAACCAAGCAAAAACCAGTCTTCCTTGTCCACTCCTCTGTTCTTTGTCAATCACACTACTCTTGCTACGTCCTGACAGTGAACACCCCCAAAAGAGGTTCGAATTCCTTTGGTTGGAAAAAAAATAAAAATTTCATGGCAACGGTCCAGAGCAATAAACACGTCAAATTTAAATGCGTGTTGAAATTAATGTTAGTTTAGCTGGCTAGCCGGCTACTTAAAGTTGAGTAACACATTTATAATTATTGAAATAATTAAGTGGTTATTTATAAAGATTACTCCAAATTAATAATATCCTTCCTTTTTTTGAAAATAATTAAAACAATAAATTTAACAACAAAATGAAAAATTAAAGATGTTAAAATATGTTTTTGGAGTATACTTTAAGGCCTCGTTTGATTCAGATATTAAAAAGTGAGATGAGATTATTAATACCACTTTTTTTATAATACCTTATTTAGTTCGCACAAATGTGCTAGGATTACTAATACTGGTACTAATTTAATACCACTATTTGTGGTATAATTTAATACAGCGGGGGTGGGGGGTGTATTAGTTATCCGGGATTAAGGAAAAGAAACCATATATTTTCAAAAATGCCATTACTATTATAATAATAATAATAATAATAATAATAATAATAATAATAATAATAATAATAAGTTTTTTTGTTATTTCAAAATATAATATCGTATACGAGTTACAGAACCAAACATGGTATTAAATCAGCTTGAGATATCCCAGTATTAATATTACATAAATCAAACATGGTATTAATATTAAATTAATACTAGGATTAATAGTGCAGCACTATTAATATTGGTATTATTAATCTCACTCACCCTAATACTTGAATCAAACGAGGCTTAAAGTCTCTACAAATGAAAGAATAAAACTATGCATAAGTACCAGATCTATAATTAATGTTTAGTGGGACTGTATTCTTTTTATTTATTAGTTCTTAATACGTGACTTTATGCACACATTAATAAGACTCATAAAAAATAAGTCGTAGTCCTAATTAATTAAAGAGGGGCTAAATTTTAGAATGTACGTGGAAGAAATATATACATCCGTATTTATGTTATATACTCCTTGAATTAGGAGTCCATCAATTTGAAATAAAGAAAGTAATTATACATCTTGCCGGTCCTAGCCTAATCCTACTGGCCAATTTTACAAATTACAGGTCACGCTATGAGATATTTATGGGCCAGTCCACATCACAATTTATTTACTATACACGTACAACTCTCGTTTATATTAAACGGAAAAGATACATGTATAAACGGTAATTATCGAAATGCATTAAATACGTGTATTTTTTATTAGAGTACAATTAAATAATATATTTTAATACTTAATATGTATACAAGTATTAATACATGAAATGTGTTCAATATTAAAATTGCGATAATTTTACCAATGTATATTTTACAAAAAAATAAAAAAAAAGTATGTATGTAGACAAATTCATTTTTTTCTATGCTATGCTTCCTGGAACCGGGCTTTTTCGATATTATGAGTGGCAACATTTGCATAAAAAAAATTTGTGTGAAAACTCACATAACAATATAAAAACGAAAAGCACACAAGAAAAAAGAAAATGAATTGCACGAGTTCATTTTTTCCGTCCTTAACATTAAAATGTGAGATGTATTTAAAAATTTTAATATAGATGTAAGTTAATTTAGTCCCCCACCACTTGAGATGTAATTAGAACGACTACTACGCGAACAAAACTAACTTTCACAAATCATAACAATACCATTAAGGATACGCAGGGATGGAGTTAGAATTTAGTAGTAAGGTTAGTGAGTCAAAATAATTTTATGTGCTATGCGGTGTTCTGTTGAATCCAATGACATCTTTTATTAGTTGCCAAAAAGATTATCACAAAAAATTTATTTTGAAGTTGTGAAGAACCAAAGTGGAGATCATTTTCCCTAATCTTGATTATACTCCAAAAATTATATTTTATATAACTTAAGGTGGATAAAAGTCTATTTTTAACTTATTAGATTTAATTTTATTAAAAAAATTAAAAATAAGTACATTTCAAATTTTAAGGTGGATAAATACCCACCTTACCCTCTGCATAGCTCCGTCCTTGAGGATATGGTTGCTGGTTTCCACAATTCTATTTTTGTGGGACCTCGCAAAATGCTTTTGAAAATTATTAATTTAGTAGGCCGAACAAAATCAGATTAATACTCATTTAGTTTGAAGTTTTCTTTTTTTGAAAAAAAAATCAAAGAATCAAATTTTATCTAATTTCAATAGTACTATGGACTTTAGAAAAAGAATTGGAATCTTGTGAGTTAACACTTTCAGCTGAATAGTACACGAATTTATCAATTTAATGATTTTATTAATCCTACCATATTAATCATATTAAATATACCGATTTCATGCACTATTTTTTAATTGACACAATGATATATTAATTTCTCATTTTCTCTCTCTTTTTTTCTTGATGTGTCATTGTGAAATGTAAAATGATACATAAAGATGGCGTATTTAATTAAAATGTGTCATTAATTAAAAATGTGTCACTATGCTATGTAAAATGGTACATGAAAATGACACATTAAAGACGATGGTTAGAGTAATATTATCCTCTTATTTTACCTAAAAGTTTCCTTTTTCTAATCCTAAGTTATAAACCAATCTAAAAAAGAGAGTCGTCGCAAAAGTGAAAGAGAATAAATATTGTGACAAAGGAAGAGATGGAGGTGAAAGAAACAAATCAAAGTTAAAGAATACCGATTTGACTTTATTCTAAAAGAAAGTCCAATTTTAGCCGTACACACTTTGTTGAATTGCGGATAAATAAATAAATGTAAAATTTATCTTTATAAATCTCCAAATTCATTCCTAGAAATTAGTGAGTCGTTAACCTTGTTTATAATAATATGTTTGGTTAGTTTATTATCTTTTTCCAAAAATTAGGGAGTCGTCGTTTTATGGTGTTGAATATATTAGAATATATTTTATTCATCTTTATATATGTCTCACATTAAAATTTTCACCTTAAAAATTAAAAATAAAATTGTTTTATATGCACAAGTTACGAGTAGAAGTTACTCGTAATTGATAATTTATTGATCAAAATATTTAGATAATATATTAAATAATTGTATATTATATTTTAATGTTTCAGCATTCCCCTGGCATAAGCCAATTATACTTTGACAAAAGCCCCGTTTACAAAACAAGAAAGTTTAGTGTCCTCAAAGATTACAACATGAAACATAATTCAAAATCAACGGCGGCATTATCTCCTATAATTGAGTTAATTACTTAATAGTCGCAAGTTTACATGTTGTTTCACTTTGGTCTACAATAATCCATTTTGCACACATGAAACCCCAATGTTTCAATTGAGTTTCACTATAGGCCAAATTTAGATGGTCCGTCAAACACACAAAGGGACATACTCGTGCACAACACATGACTTGTTCGAACATTAGTGAAAATTTGTGTTAATGGGTCAAAATGGAAATGGGGTTCTTGTGTAAAACCCTAATTTCTAAATTATACTCTTCAATGCATGAGAAAGAGACAATCTCCAACAACCTCCAATCCTAGATTATGTCTCTGAGTCTGAAGCCTATTGTGCCTTTTCGATCAAAAATGTTTAGAATTCCATCATCCAAAACTTTTTTCTCCAAGCATTTCAACAGTAAAGAGATCGAAGATATGAAGATTTCATAGAAACGTCAGAGATTTCATATCAATTAGAGATAAAATTGATGGCTTGAGACATCGAGTTTTGCTAGATATGTAAGGAAAGGATATCAAAGATCCATTTGAAATCTTCCTAAAAGGGGGGCTTAAGATGCTCACAGGGAAATTGAGGCATAGACCTTGCCTACAAATCAAATGATAAAGTATTCCCCTTGTTAGGAGCCTAACAAGATCTGAGATTCAAGTCCCCCACCCCTTTCCTTTTCTCTAAATCGAACACAATAGAAGAACATGTAAATAGCTCTTTTGCCCACTTAACGTTACTCCAATTATGACTTGACTTCATCACATTCATGTTATCTTAATGAATTCTTGACTTTATCCTTTTTCTACAAAAGCTAATTAAGTTGCAAAAACTATTATGATTTTTTTAGAAGGAAAAAAATCTCCTTCATCTATGGTTTCTATTTAGATCCTCAAATTGTCTCTTGATTTTAACTCCAATTTGTTAATTGACCAAAAAGAAAAAAAAATCTAAATTCAAAGACACGAGAAGCTTGATGAACATGGAATTGGGATGAACCTTTTTGATCCGTATGTGCTACTTTCACTCTAAACAAAATTTCTCTGAAAACATTTTGAAATATAGCTTTGTGTTCTTATGTATGTATCCCAAAGTATACATCTCTCTTAATTATGAAAGATAAGAACCCTATTTTGACTGTTCTGATGTGTTGTGCACATGAGCAATTGTGTTTATGTTTTCGACAAACTGTCTAAATTTGGACTGCATGGTTAAACATATATTGGGGTTTCATGTGTACAAATTGGAACACTGTGGAACAAAGTTAGACACCACATAAACTTTAAGGTATAGTTAAGTAATTAACTCATTATAACAATAACTTCTTTCTTCCTTTTATTTCTAATCTAGACATAGAAGGAGTAGACAAATATACGACTATACGTAATGCAAAATGTTGGTTGATCAAAAACCAAATCATAATACCCTGAAATCATTTTACTACGTTGATCAAATCAGTTATCAACACATAATTTTGCGTACCGCACATTTATAATATATTCAAACTCATGTAATTCTCGTCCCCGTTCAATGGAAGTGAAAGCTTCCTTAATGTAAATAATTATTATATGTTTCACTCATATGCATGCAGCTCAACATAATTAAAAATAAAACATGCAATGCATATGTATCTGTATCTATATCTAATGCATGTAAATTTTCATACTCTTCACTTTAATTACATGTAATGGCAATTATAAATGCATGCATATGTATAAACTCATGTATATATATGTGTGTGCGCGCGCCCGTGTGCATGTGTAGTTCTATCATTACTCTAAATCACCTTGGGATTCAAGTTTCAAGAGAACAAATTAAACGCAAACGTACTATACATCTAGCAAAAATAAAAAAAAGGTTAAACAACAGTTGCTTAATTTGTCTGTTTGAGCCAAAGATTGAACAACAACATCATACAGAGAGGCTTACATATATATATATATATATATATAGAGAGAGAGAGAGAGAGAGTGAGTGCAGAGAGAGAAGAGAAGGAGAGACCCTCATGTTCCAAATGGTCTAACAAACTCACCACCATTCTCTATAGATAAAAAAAATCCGCTACAGCCAACTCATACCCCTCTCACGTGGACCGAACAGGATTCGACCAATGAGGACCAGCCACGTGATTCCAATAACCCCTTATCAAACGTCACATCTGAATCCAACGTGCCAGCTGAGTAGGATTAACAATCCCCTGTATGTGGGTCCCATCGCTCTTCACCAAATTTGCCACCTCAGCATAACAATCCTGATTTGGCTTAACTTTCTCACTCGGCTCGGATTCTCGGCTCCGGCCAGCCCTCAAGGGCAAGGCAACGGCTCGAGCCGGGTCAAAAGCCTTACCCAGCAGCGTCCCCTTCGTTAAAAACTCGTGAGCCAAGTACCCGGCTAGGAGCTTGTTGGAGGAGACGGGCTCGGCTGGCTTAGCCGGTGACGTGGCGGGCTTCGGTGAATAAAAATTCTCCCTCTCTTTTCGCTTTCGTGATCCCCCAGGCGGCAAGATTCGGCGCGGGTGATAGCTCATCGTGGCCGTCCGTTTTTTTTTCCCCTTAACCTTAAGATGGTGCCACGTCAGCAGCTAGGTGTGTTCGAAATGTTTTGTTGTCAGTGGGGGGTAAAATCGTCACATCGAGAAAAGGAGTTTTTGTAAAAATAAGGTCGTACTAAAACAGAGAAAAATGGATAAAAGTGGTGGTTTTTAGAGAGAAGGGTAGAAATGTAAATACACAATTCTGATTTTTTTTTAAAAGGAAATAAAATAAGAATTATGCGGAAAATGTTAGAGGTAGAGAGAGAAAGTGGGGGTGGTTGTGAGGGTGTGTGAAAATGGATCTTCGCCGTATCCGGTGTAACCACGGTGGTTTTAACTGCAGCACCACCGGTAGAAGAGGAGAGAGAGAGAGAGGGGCACAGATTTCTAGAGAGAGAGGGGAGAGATGGGGAGGGGAAAGGAGAGGAGAGGGAGAGGGGTTTTTATAGAGGACAGAGTGGTCGAAATGCAGTTATATATATATATATCAATGTCCTTATACATACCCCTGTGATTGAGAGAAATTACGTGGGTTGCCACCGGTAATGTTTAGTTTTAATTTTGGTCTCGTCCGTGTTTGAATGGACGGTGTTGATTACCCATATAAGCGTGGATGGACGGAAGGGATTGAAACGTGGAACTCGGGGGATGCAAGTCATGAAAAGAGTTACGCTCTTTTAGTCCTGTGAAAAGGGCACAAGAATGGCAACAATGTAATTAAAAGAAATATCGAGGGTGTTTTATATTTTTGTGCTGACAAGAATCAGTTAGGATTTAGGGCACCGGCTGTTTGTATAGCATTACCCATGTAGGATGGGTTTGCTATCTCCACCATACATAGTGTGGATTTTACATGCTTTCAATTTATTTTGAAATACAATAATTTTATTTTAACTTCATTTTCAATTTTTGTTGGATTTTGTCACGAAGAGATACGACCACACTCGCACTGGATTAAGACTAATTTTCATTTAGAGAATTAATTGTCTCTAACTATAAATACTTCTGACGACAATTAAACTTTGGTGATTACAAGTTATACCATATTCTTTGGGCATTGACTCTCTCTAATATATATATATATATAAGTCATGTTAGAAAATATATGTTAATACTAAAATTTGAACTTACAACTTTTTTATTACTATAAATGATTCTATCAATTAAGCTTCTCTTTTTCTGTTTATATTTTAATTATAATTTAGATCTATTTGAGCGTCGAAATTATGTGTGTAAATACATTGAGTATATTTTGTGTTTTATTATTTAAGGGTAAACTTATTGGCAAAGTAATTATAACTTCACCACATTATAGTTCTACTTTTAGAAGTTTACCGTATGTTTTTAAAATTGTACATTTATTTGACAATAACAATAATTAATTCGGCAATAATATTGTTCTTATTTAAAGTAGCATGTTTTGTCTGTTAGATTGCTCTTAACAATGAAGAGCAATAATTTAGCTATTTAAGTGTGTTCAATTAATTATTTTGTTTGATACAAGAAATAATTTAGCTTATTTTTTACATGATTGAAAGAGTTGATTCGAGATATGCTTGTTATATGAATAAGGAGTATGTTAATAAGAAGCAAGGCTATAGACTGTTTAATAAATTATTTTAATAATTTTTTATTCATTTCACAAATTTCAAATCTATGAGCCTTATTTAGGTAATTTCGTTGCTTTGTCGATGCTTCTTATTTTTCCTTATGCTTACTTGTACTATCGATCAAATTGGTAAAGATGTCTCATTATTTATGGTCATGGTGATGGGTGTGGTATTGGAGAGCACAAATGCACAATGTGTGTTATTTTACTAATTAGGTTTTCCATTGTCATAAAAACTCAAATACATCGCACCATCGTTATTATGAGTATACTAAATTTGGCCATATGGTCCCTCACACTTCATGCATTTTGGTTGCAAGGGTTGCTTTTGGAGGATTGAAAATTCAAACGTGCACAGGGTTGCATATGAGAGAGTGTATTGAAGAATGTTGTTGGCACACTATCTAACAAAAACTTTAGAGAGATATGACTCCTGGACCATTCCACATTAAAAATCATTACTTGAGTTTCAAACTTTTCGGGGAATAGTGCTTTTAATAAGATTAACAATATTTGAACTTATCATCAACTGTTTTAATAGGGATTTTCTATATTACCCTTTTGTCAAAATCTTTTTTCCCTATCCTGTCCTTAGCCTATCGCTCAAGTTAGAAGAAATTATTCAATACAACAATTACAATAACACATATTATCACATATCCAATAAGACTGCAAGAAATCAATGACTCATGTAATTAAGGAGAGAAAAATGCATAATTTCCTGCAATCTGATTGAATATGTGGTAACATGTATCATTTTAACTATTGTATTAAAAATTTTTTCACAAGTTAGAAGCCGCTTGCCTACATGATAGGTGACCTTGGACTCCCAACCTTCGTCGCTAAACCTCTATCATCAACAACCATTATAATTATCGATAGTTTTTACATTACCCTTAGCTCATCCTCTCTTCTTTTTCTACTTTCAACTCCTCTCCACTTTCAAAATTAATTGAATATATTACTGCGTTTATTGCCATTTCTAATCTCAAACCAAAAAGGGCTTATGATATGTTAGGTTAGTTGCAAAAAGTTTGTGTGGTAAATTAGTTGATTTCCTCTTGTAACTATTTTATTACATTATATGCAATGTGCACATAATCAATCTTAACTAAAATGAACTTACATTTTGTCGCGAATTTTCAAATTAGAAATGATTTAATTCGATTAGCATATTATGGAATATATTTTTTCCTATCTTACAAATTTATGCACGCCGCCCACACACACTTATATATATAATTAATTCAAGAAAAAATTACTTGGTCGATTGATTTGGAAAAAGTCCCTAATTCGAGAGTCCAGAAAAAAAAAATTCCCAAAAGGCATAAAAGCAATGTCAAACAATATCTTGAGAACACAAAATATTCTGGCAAAGGATTATGTGATTATGGTAGGATAAAATATCAAAATTCCATTTGACAGGAGCAAAGAAAATGGTTCGAAAAATAATTTATTCGTATAAGAAGTTGAAAAATAAGTTGAGACATGTGATGAATATATATGTCATCCATCATTATTTATTTTTTGTGAAAAATTTTTCTTCCTTACCCCCAAAAATAAATTTTACATAGAAAAAGTAAAATAATGAGAGTTAATATGAACACATGCCTCAACTTATATCCTAACGTTTCACACAAATCAATTCTTTTTCTACCATTTTCCATGTTACTATCAAATGGAACCTAAAAGGTTAAAAAGTGAACAAATCTGCAGATAATATTTTTGAATACTGTTAGGTGTTTTCTATTACATTATCATGAATTATGTACTAAATGAAAAATCCCAACCCTATGAGAGCTAAGGGGGAAAAAACCTCCAAATAGTTCTAATTATGGCCTAAAACAAAATATAAGATAATGGGAGAAAAATCCTTTATTATTATACTTCTACGAAAGGCTTAAGATAAGATATTTTAATACAATAAGGACACATTTTATTACCATAAAAAATAACAGGCACAAAATTAAAACTAATTGCATGAAATTTGACATATGTACCCATATCAATATATACTATATTATATATATATATATATATATATCACAAAAATCTAGCAAAAAAGATAAGCGGAGGCTAGGATTTATCCTCGGTTGTTTGTCTTTTGATATAACGACTTATAGTTATCAAGCTATTATGGTAATTTAAAGCATAATTATAGTAACTTATATCCCATTGTATTTGTCATAATTTTATTTTCATAATATGATTATTTATATATTTCATTAAATTTGAAAGTACTTCAGGTATATCCAAATTTTAATTTATTTCTATATTGAAATTCAAATTTGTTTCCATATTAATTAGATGTCCATTTAATAAGTCACAAAGAATTTTAATATATTTTCAATTAATTATAGATAAATATTAAATATGAACAATATAGAAAAATTAGTAACATTTTTCTGAGTTTCCAAATGAATTAAATATTTATTAGCAGTGGCGGAGCCAAGAATAGTTTTCAGGTGGGGCCAAATTTTTTTTAAGCCAAATCAAACTCAATAATTATGTTTCTAGACTAATTTTTTACTAAAATACTTCATCATTATGTTTTGATATTTTAGAAAAGTTAAAAATGATACACTAAAATTAATCATATATTTTGAAATATCGTTATCAACTCAATATTCAACCTACTATAACCAACAAACAAATATATTAATAAACCAATCGAAGAAGCCAATCAACATTAAAACACCTAAATCTTAATATTCAAAATTATAAAAAAAATAGTATAAAATTATAAAAAAGAAATATAACCTAAGAGGCAAAGAGCCGAAAAAAAATAAGAAGGAAGCGGAGTGCGCTGGTTAGGGGTGGCAATTTTTGAAACGACACGGTACGAAACAAAATTGGGACGAAATAGAAATTGGGTATCGTGTTCGGGTTTTCATTTTTTAACCCGACATCAGGTCGTGTCGTGTTCGTGTAAAAAATTTGACACGAAATTAACACGATTTAGACACGAAATTGGCACGATTTCACCACAATATAGATAGAGCTTTGATTAATTAGTTTCTTCTTCATTTCTTGGCTATTCTTTCTGTTATTTTCATTGGAATTCATATTTTTCGTGTTTGAGTCGTGTTTAAGTTGGATCCTATACGTATATATTGTGTGAAGACTAATTAAATTGATATGTTCATCGTGTCATTCGTGTTTTTCATGTTGAATCGTGTTTAAATTGGGCGTGTTCGTGTTAATCAAAAAAAATACGACTTCGTGTCGTGTCGTTTTTGTGTTAACCTCTATAATTTCGGGTCATGTTGTGTTAAGTCAAAACACGACACGAAAACACGATTTGCCACCCTTAGCACTGGTGCAGTGGTGTTGGTACTGCATCTATACTTCAAACAAATAAAATGGGCGACTAAAATAAATTAGACCACCCGTTATACTTTTTGTTTATACACCATCTTTACAATAAATTACAAAATCCAGCCCCTAAACTTATACCTTTCGTTACACTTTTGCACAAAACCCCACATACTTGGTCAAAATTTATGAAAAGTCCACATGACCATGGCCCCTCCTGGACCCTACATGGCTCCACCCCTATTTGTTAGTAGATTTTTTTTTTCATTAATTAAACTAGCTTATGTTTTCAATTGTATTAATGATTTTTGTACTTTTTGTTTCCAAAAAAATTATTAAAAGAAAAGTGAACAAGAAGGGCCATCTCTTACAATTTTATTAATAAACAAACTTATAAATTTATCTAGATGAACTTAGATGAATTTGTGCATTTAATTTCTTTATCATTTTAACCCGATTTGACTACAATAACTTTTCTTTAAATACGATTATAATATCATATAATTACAAGGTGTCAGTTGAGTCGAGGGCAGACAAATCATGTTTGTGAAAAATATGAGTTCCAGAAGTTTGAACCGGATGCAAATTCGCATAAATTTAACATGTTTGACCAAACCCAACCTAAATATAATAAAAAAAATTAACTATATTTATGATATCTTATAACTACAACGTTAAGGGATGGGTAAGATTGAGTACGTGCTTATGTATATTGAAACGAAAGGTGTTCAAGTTTATCAAAAACAAAACATGCAGTGGTTGTGTCAAGTTCTTTCTAACTAGGTGCTTATATTGAATTTCAGTATAAATATTTAACGCCCTAAGATATCTATGGGTTTTAGGTACGGGTTCCATAACAAAAACTCGATACAGGTTCAAGTCGATAGTGTTGTAGACACGTGCATGTGTAAATGGGCTTAGATTAATTGAGATTATTGCTAGATTTATTTTTTTATTTTAAAAAATTATTAAATTAACCCATTTTATCAATCTAACCCGATTTAAATATAATAATTTTTCTTCAAATAAAATTATCATATCATATAATTAAGACGTTGCAAGTGG
Organism: Lonicera japonica; assembly: GCA_021464415.1. NCBI lineage: Eukaryota > Viridiplantae > Streptophyta > Magnoliopsida > Dipsacales > Caprifoliaceae > Lonicera > Lonicera japonica. The sequence continues at coordinate 43,346,878 of CM038468.1, read as the reverse complement.
GTCGAGGCGAGAGAGATTGAGTTCGAGCCAATGCACATGATAAATGGTAAGGGTCTAAGGTTTCAAAACTAAACCTGCACCTATTGAGTCAAATTCTTTCCAATCAACTGCTCATTATATTGAATTTTGCTGTAAATATCCTATATATTATAATCTTCCTAATAAGTTAGGTTTGGGGTGAGTTTTTTTTTTAGATTAAGATGAATATAAGTTTCATGATGAAGATTCGGCAAAAGTTTGGGTCAGGTTCAAATTCGCATAAATTTAATCCGTTTGACCCAACTCAACTTAGATATAACAATTTATCTTTGAATTCCCCTTTAATATCTTATGCATATTGAGATGGAGCAAGTTCAATTTTTTCGAAACAAACATGCACTAGGGACATCCATATGAATATGGGTTTGGGATGATTTTTAAATGTGGGTTTCATAATGAAAACCTGGTATTTATTCATGTCAGTAGTGCCGAAGGAACAACCATATGTTATTAATTAACTATCCTAATTAATATTGAAAATATATTAACTATGAATAATTTTGAATTCGAAATGTTTACATTTCTGTAATTCTAAAAAAAAAGATTAAATGTTAAATATGAGTATAAAAAAGTATTTTCAAGAATTAATTTTTGTTATTTAAATAAGTTATGAAAACAAAAAAATTATAATATAAAACATACTAAAATTGATTTTTCAATTAGTATAGAGGTGGACTTAGGTTAATAGAGAACTCTAATATTTGTTTATTATTTATAAAACTTATTTGATTAACATGTTTCAACTTTGACCCGTATATAACAATTTTTCAGGAAATACATTTATAATATCATATAATTATAATGTCTCGAGTTGGTCATGAAAGACATATCAAATTCGAGTTTATACAAATTGAGTTTAGGATTATGCATATTGAATATGCAAGTTCAAATTTTTAAATATAACGTATAGCATTTTTTTCTAATTTGCTTTTCATTAATATTAAATTTTGTTATAGATTTTCTATGGACTATAGTCTCCTTAATTAGTCAGGTATGAGAAGAATTTTTTTTAAGACCGGTGTGGATATGCATTCAAAAATAAAAATCCAGCAGAAGTTCGAACTTGTGTAATTTTAACCCATTTGATCCGACCCGGCCTGAATATAATATTTTTTTAAAATACCCTTAATAGTATATAATTATAACGCATCAAGTCGGCAGGGTAAGTTTGGACTTATGCTATAGAAAGGGTGCATATTCATTTTTTTCAAAACAAAACCAACACCCATTGGGTTGGGTTCATTCTAACCGGATGCTTATATTTGAATTTACAATAAATATTGGACTAAAATATCTTCCTAATGAGTCGAGTGTGGGATGGGTGCTTCGGTATGAGTATCACGATAAAAACCTAGTACGTGTTAGGGTCGGTAGTGCCATAGGCATAGGCATATCTAGTCTCTTAATAATTCAAAAAATTCCTGCCAAAAAGATAAATGGTGTTTAAGATTTATCCTTAGCGTGCTGTTTATCTTTTGATCTAACGGCTTATAGGCATTGTGACACGCTGGTAATTTAAAGTATAATTATTGTTATCTATATATTTCATTAGATTTGAAAGTTTTTCAAGAATATCAAACTTTTAATTTATATTCATATTTATCAATTAACTATTAATAATAATCACAATGACTTTTTTATATATTCCAAATTTTATTTGCCAAAAAAGAAACTAATATATTAATGATGGGAAAATATTAAATATGAGCAATTGTAAATTATGAATTTCTAATTTTTTTAGTTTTCAAAAAAAAATTAAATATAAGGAAAAAATATTTTATTTAATTTTTTGTACACTAATCCTAAAAAAACCCAAATATAATATTAAATGCACCGAAATTGATTTTTTCAGTTCTTATACGGATGGATTTAGACTAATTAGTAGAATTATAATGTTTGTTTCTTATTTCAAAATTATTAGATTACTTGGTTTGAGTTGAATATCACATAATTAATTATAATGCGTTGGGTGGATCAATGCGTGAAATATTATATTCGAATTTATGCATATAATAAAATGTGTGCTTGTGTCCAATTATCTTTTGAAAACAAAATACGCAACAACTAGGCCTGATTCTTTTTAATTAGGGCTCATACATATTGAATTTCGTTATAGATATTCTATGTCCTAGAATATCTTTTATAGATTCCAAATTTTATGTGCCAAAAAAGAAAATATACTAATGATGGACAATTATTAGATATGAGCAATTGTAAATTAAGAAAATCTAAATTTCTTAGTTTTCAAAAAAATATTTAATATTAGTACAAAAAATATTTTCACTAATTTTTTTTGTACACTAATAATAAAAGAACCCAAATATAATATCAAATGCACCATAGTTGATTTTTGCAATTGTTATACATATGGACTTAAATTAGTTAGAAGAATTATAATGTTTATTTCTTATTTTAAAAATTATTAGATTACTTAGTTTAACTTGAATATCACATAATTACAATGCATTGGGTGGATCATGGTGGGACGAAATATACTATGTTCGAGTTTATGCATATAGTAAAAGGTGCGCAGTTTCAAACTTTCTTTTTAAAATAAAACATGCACTAACTCGGTCAGATACTTTCTAATAGACAGCTTATACATACCGAATTTCGCTAAAGATATTCTATATCCTAAAATCTCACTAACAAGTCGGATTTTGGATAGATTTTTCTAAAACCAAAGCAGGTATAGACGAATATTACATGTGCACAATTGTAAATCAGCAATATATATTCAAATTTCTTAGTTTACAAAAGATATTGAATATTACTAACAATTTTTTTTTTCGTGAATTAATTTTTTACATTAATCCTAAAAAACCCAAATATAATATAACATGTACCAAAATTAATTTTTCCAATTCAATCCAGATCGACTTCAATTAATTAGGAAAATTATAATGTTTATTTTTTAGGGTTATTTGGCTTTTGGCTTCCATTAATTGTGTCATAACTAGCTTCAACACCCAAAATTTAGCATATTGCACATTTGACACCCATTTTAGACTGTTCGTCTAAAAACCCATTAATCTGTTGGTTGACCTAAATTTTTTTTGAGTGCCCCAAAATACCCTCTCTTCTTTATCACATTTCTTTTAATTACACCATTAGTGTTAGCAAAATAGTACGAATAATGGAAGTATAAACTGGAAATGCACAAATATAAACAGAATTTAAAATCGAGTCTCGTGTTTCACACGATCTCCTTAAAGGAATTTCACTGCCTCTCGTCGTACTTCGAGGGTTGCAATAGCGCTCGTCTCCCAAGATGAAACAGTTTAAAGAGTATCTACCTTAGCACTTCGATGTCACTAATGGAACGGACTTTTCTTGTGTTTGATCTTTATCACTAACTAAATCAATACACGACCTCGCTAAGCCAAAACTAATTCGTGATTTGCACCCCCCTGCGGGCGCGAGATAAAGCCTTGGTTTTCTTAGAAGCTTATCAAGTTCATAAGGAGTAATTCTTCCCATCAAGGTTTTTTACAAAGTTCCTATGTGGAACGTAACTTTTCCCATTCGATTTTCTATCTCAAGTAGCTCATTTTTTGTGACAATTTCTCATTCACCTCATATCCATTTTGAACAAATAAATATACGATCTCAATATACTCATGGAGGAGAACACTAATCTATAATTACCTTTCACAATCGAGTGCGAAATCACATTTAAAATTACCCTTAAAACAGCTTAAAAATGACTTTTAAACCCATTTTTCCAACAATTAGAGCTCAACAACCCAATCCCATTTAGATGCCTGCACTCAATAGTCCTTCCTTAGTTGCTATCATCTATTAAAAAAACTTAAAATTGTAAGACATAATAAGATAGAGATAGTGAAAATTTTAATTGAGGCAAAATTCATGGAGAATTATGAATTAAAAATAGGATTTTAGGGTAGATCTTGTGAAAAAGAAGATAAAATGAGGTCTATCAATTTCAATTTCAATTTCATAAACCAAAAATATGAATGTGTATATAGAGAGATGGAGAATTGAGAGTGCAGTATATGTAATGTTCTTAAAAGAGATGTGTGATATAATATATATATAGAGATAGAGAAAAGAAATTGTAGACAATTTTTATAGATACTCATACATATATATATACACAGAGAATTTCACATTGTCTAATCTCTTCATATATATATACATGACCCCAAAATCCAACGATTTTCTCTATCTACAATTTTCCCTCATACAAATCTTTTTCTCCCTTCACCCATTTCTCTAACGCTTATTTCCCCCAATTCATCAACCCCATTTGAAAAATCCCTAATTGTCCCATGAGGTTTAATGCTATGAACAATCCCTTTAGGAAAAAACTTATTAGTCTCAACCCCTCATCAAACCCGTCAAACAATTACAACCCACTTTCATCCAAGCATAAATCATCCCCTGATTCTTCACAACACCTCCCATGGCCGCTCCAGCTCGTTCACAGCTTCCAATATCTTTGCCCTCTTCCTCATCGTCATCTCGTAAACTTGTTACTTCGATATGTTGCCGCGGTAGATTGCGACCATCGATCTGAATTGAGGGGACGGTTGGTGTGATGGTGTAAGAGAGGTTAGAGAATTTAGGGAGGTAGGAGGATGAGATGGAGTGTGAAAATTGGGAAAAGGTTATCTGCCAAGAATAGTAAAGCTTTTCCCTTTTTTTTATTATGTACAAGAAAGCGTAAAAAGGTTAATTAAAGGGTATTTTGGGGGTTTTAATAAAAATGGAAGGTCAATAAACGGGTTGACTAGTAATTGGATAAAAACCTTCTAAAATGTGTACCAAAGGTACAATATGCTAAATTTTGGGTGCCAAAGCTAGTTATGGCACAATTAATGAGGGGCAAAAACCAAAGAACCCTATTTTTTATTTATAAAGGTTATTAGATTAAGTGATTTTACTTGAATATAACATTTTTCTTTATCTACTCTGAAAATATCCTATAATTACAATACTTTGAGTCGATTAGGACGGGACATATCAATTTCAAGCTTATGCATATACTAAAGGTGGGAGGGTTCAAATTTTTTAAAACAAAATGTGTAGTAACAAGGTCGGATTTTGTTCTACAAATTTATGAGTTTAACTGCAAAAGTTATGAATATATGAAAAATAATTCGCATAGTCAATTGTTTCCTAATTTGTATTTAAATATATCTTAATTGTAAATTTATAATTTTTTATGTATCCTTAAAAAAAATTGTTTGTAGTATCCTACGTAAGTGTATTTTTTTTATTAAATAAGGGTGCAATAAAGGTTACCTTACTGGATTTTAAATTTTAAAAATTGAATATAATGCTAAATGGGCATTTCCATAATAATATAAATTTAACAAGAAAGGAGTTTTGATTGAAAATATTTGCATCATATCATTCTCATCTAAATTCATACTATAAGGATTTATTACCGAATAGTCCAAAAATCAATATTTTTAATTTAAATATGCACTACATACCCAACATTAATTAAAACATTACTTTTTTATTTATTAGAATTTATAATTATTTGAGTAAATGGCACCAAAAGCCCTTAAACTATGTCCTAAGTTTCAATTAAGCCCTTAAACTCAATTTTGTATCAATTGAACCCTTAAACTATTTAAATTGAACATTAATGGCCCTTCCATCCAAATCATTCGTTAAATCAAACGGATTGATGGGTTTTTTGGTCATTAATAAAGTTAATTGAAAAAAAAGGAAGAAAATTAAAAGAAGAAAGAGAAACAAGCAAAGTGATTTAGAAAAATATATGGAACACTAAAGGATTGTTATTGAAGTGCTACAGCAACATTAATTATTTTGTTAAAATGTCAAACCAATTCTTCCCGCCTCCGTCATCTTACTTCTTCCATCTTCATTTTTTTTGTACAAATCACAAAAATCAGAACTTAGAAAAGCCCAAAATAAGATATTTATGTACATATTTACACATATATAAGTACATATATATATATAGATGGTTCATATATAAGTGTATTAATTAAATGAGTTTTACGTCAATAATACATTTATATATAGATATGGGTTCACATATATACACACACATGTGTAAGTGGCCAAAATTAATTGGTGCGGATGAGTTGTCAATTCAGATTATTTGGGGAGGGGGGGTTGATAGGTATGTGTGTATATATATGTGAACCCATATATATATAAATATATTATTGAAATAAAACTCATTTAATTAATACACTTATATATGAACCATCTATTTATATATGTATATGTGTACATGAATCTCTTATTTTGGGCTCTCTAAGTTATGATTTTTGTGATTTGTACAAAAAAAAAGATGGAGGAAGTAAGATGGCGGAGACGGAAAGAAATAACTTGACATTTTAACAAAACAATTAATATTGTTGTAGCACTTCAATAACAATCCTTAAGTGTTCCATAGATTTTTCTAAATTATTTTGCTTCTTTCTCTTTCTTCTTCTAATTTTCTTCAATTTTACCAATTAACTTTATTAATGGCCAAAAAACCCATCAATCCGTTTGATTTAACTGAAGCTTTGGACGGAAGGGCCATTAATGTTCAATTTGAATAGTTTAAGGGCTCAATTGACACAAAATTGAGTTTAGGGGCTTAATTGAAATTTAGGATATAGTTTGAGGTCTTGTGGTGTCATTTACTCTAATTATTTTGAATGCAATCTCTTCCATTTAAAGCAAAGAGGGGGATAGTATTCCCTTCAAAGTGATCTAGCCTGACCAAATTTGAACCGCACATTTTTAACTCTTTTGGGATTTTAGGCTTCCACTTTTGTGAACAATCATCACATTGAGTTGTACCAAAATCAACCCTTTTTTGTTAACCAAACTTTTTGCTTGAGTTCATGAACAAAGTATTTGAATGTGTAAACATGTTATCTACTCAAGTATTAATTTTAAAAAGTCTAGTTTAATTTAAATGTACTTTTACTTTACATTTGTATTGAAATTTGAGAATATAAAAGTAATAATAGAGTGACCGAGATGCATGTATTAAAAGTTGCTTTTGAGTTATATTTTATGGACTTTCAAAAATAGCTAGGTAGCATTCTCTTAAAATGAGACCCTACAATTGTTCAGATTAATATCGCGTCAATTTATATAAAATTAGTTCAAATTTAAAGTTAGAATATATAGTACCTCTAATGCATGGGTATTGTTAGCTAGAACAACTCAGCAAACTCAAAACCTCTAATGCATACATAATTTTGATGTTAGATTTGGGTTGATAGATCAATTTTATTTTATTTAAAAAATAAATATTTGTATGTAATTGCATGTCATGTTTTCTTCCATTAAATGTATCAATATGTTGTCAATTAATTTTAAATGTAAACTAACAATGATAACGACGTGGAATTATACGTTTGTATATCTTGTCTCGATTTACTTATTGAATGCTTATCTGTAATTGAAGTGGTTGTGAAAAAAGTTGAAGCGGGTATTTTGTGAATCTCAATCCCAACTCCACCTTGAAATAAAATTAACATTTCAAATGTTATTAATTTTATTTTTTTTATATGAAGTGACATACGCACTCACGTCACACTCAAATACTTTCCATTACGCTCTAGTATTCGAAATACTTAACCTTAAATTATTCCATTACACATCAGAAGAATTTGCATTTGTAAAAAATTGTATGTGCACTTTGGTCGCAAGGGTCACTTTGCAATAGTGAAAAATTGCACGTGCATAAGAGTACTCACACGTGAGGGGAATATTTGAGAGAATTGTTTATTCACTGTCTAACAATTTAAAGGTCCGTTCGATAACGTTTTCCGATAATGTTTTCTGAGAATATTTTCAGAAATTAAAACGAGAAAACAAATTTTTCGAGAACGAAAACAGTGAAAACATTTTCCGAAAACAAAAACAGTGAAAACGAAGATTGCAAGAGTGAGAATGGAGAGAACGTCAATTTGGCGTTTTTGCGTTTTACGCTTTAAGCGTGAATTCATTCTCCGAAAATATTTTTCGTGTTTTTGTCAACATCCCACCGAATACATTTTTTATCTGTTTTTGGACTCAAAAAACAAAAATGAGCCTCTAAAAACGCTATCGAATGAACCCTAAATGTTCAGGAGAGATGGTTCTAATAGCTCAATCCAAAATTAAAAGTCAATATTTGATTTTACACTTTTCGAGAAATAGTTGAGATTTCCAATATTACCTTTTTTTCAAAAAAATACCTTATCCTAACCCTAGCCTACCACCTAAGTCAAAAATCGCTCCATTCCAGCATCAATGACTTAAGGCCTCGTTTGATTCGGGTATTCAAAAGTGGGATGGGATTATTAATCCCACTTTTTTTATAATACCTTGTTTGGTTCGCACAAATGTGTTGGGATTATTAATACCGGGATTAACTTAATCCCACTCTTTGTGGTATAATTTAATACCAGGGGGAGGTGGTATTATTTATCCAGGATTAAAAAAATGAACTATATATTTTCAAAAATGCCATTGCTACTATAATATTTTCAAAAATGCCCACCACCACCACCACCCCCCAACCCGCACGCCCCACCACCACCCCGACCCCCCCCCCACCCCACCCCCCACCACCACACCCAACCCCCCCATGCCACCACCCCACCCCCCACACCACCCCAACCTCCTCCATGCCACCCCACCCCCCCCCCCCCACCACCCCACGCCACCACCACCCCAACCACTGCTACTACTACTACTAATAATAATAATAATATAATAATAATTTTATTTTTTTTGTTATTTCAAAATATAATCCGTATACGTGTTACAAAACCAAACATGATATTAACATCAGCATGGGATATCCCAGTATTAATACTGCATGAATCAAACATGGTATTGGTATTAAATTAATACCAGAATTAATAATCCAGTACTATTAATATTGGTATTATTAATCCCACTGATCTTAATACCTGAATCAAACGAGGCCTAAAGATACTTATAATTATCAGCGACCATTATAATTATCGGCAATTTTTCATTCCCCTTATCCCGTCTTTTTACTCTCAACTCCTTTTTTGCTTTCAAAATATATTTTAAGTTTTCGCACTCTCCGATCTTAAACCAAAATGAATTTATAATATACTATGTAAATTGCTAATAGTTTTGTATGGTAAATAAAAGGGCTTTTGTTCGTAATTTTGCAATACATAATCAATATATGTTTTGAATTCTCAAATTAGAAATAATTTTAATTCTTTTTTTTTCCATGGAAGAGATTATGTGTAATCTTATCAATTTATAATGTGACATATAAAAAGTCTAGTGAAATAATTTCTCTAACAATGTTTAAAAATGGTGAGATCAACCAGGAGATTGCACTAAATGAAGGTCGGTCAACGATCAATGAAGCTGCGGTCAGCAATGAATGATTGAAGTTGCATATACAAGGAGAGGGGACCACAATTGCGACCAGGCACCTATTGACATATATGGATGTTCATAGAATTTTTGTTGAGGGAGTAAAACATAAGAGGCCATAAAGTTTATCCTAATTCTTAATTCCTCTCTCAAATAAATTGAATATTACAAGAATATATACACACCCTATATACATTTAAGAGGGTGTATTTAATTCAAATTTTAAAATTTTTTTATAAATTTTTTTCACTATTGTAAGGGTCGTTTTGCAATAGTGAAAAATTGCACGTGCATAGGAGTCACACGTGAGGGGGAATATTCAATAGAATTGTTGCTTACTGTCTAACAATTTAAGTGTTCGAGAGAGATGCCTAATAACTCAATCCAAAATTAAAAGTCATTATTTGATTTTACACTTTTCGAGAAATAGTTGAGGTTTCCGCTGCTGTAGTACGCGGTGGCTGACCATAGCAAGTAGAGGATTAGTCCCATCCCAATTAGTGTGATGATACCTCTATAATAGAGACCAAAAAATTAAAACTAATTTTAATTCGCTTTCTTTTTTGTGGAAGAGATTTTGTGTAATCTTATCAATTTATAGTGTGACATATAAAAAGTCAAGTGAAATAATATCTCTAACAACGTTTAAGAATAGTGAGATCAACTAGGAGACTGCACTAAATGAAGGTCAGACAACGATCAATGAAGCTACAGTCAGCAATGGAGTGATTGAAGTTTGCACATACAAGGAGAGGGGACCACAGCTGCTACCAGGCACCCATTGACATGGACGTACATAGGATTTTTATTGAAGGAGTACAAACGTAAAAGATCATAAAGTTCATCCTAGTTCTTAATTCCTCTCTTAAATAAATTGAATATTACAAGAATATATACACACTTTATACACATTTAGGAATTCAGATTTAAAAAAAAAATCACTATTGCAAGGCTCGTTTTGCAATAGTGAAAAATTGCACCTGCATAGGAGACACATAAGGGGGAATATTCGATAGAATTGTTGCTCATTGTCTAACAATTTAAGTGTTCGA